>CAWUFW010007412.1:600000-1011598 GCA_963921515.1 Calotriton arnoldi | reverse complement strand
GAACTCCAAACCGCTAAGTACGATGCAAGGCGCGAAAACCACGACCGAGTCGTACGGAGGACAAGCCGTACGACCGACACGCGCATACAAAACCGAGCCGAGTAACACAAAACACCGCGACCGACGCGTACGCAGCATTGAAAACTGCACAAACACAGCGTGAACGAAACGGAGAAGACCGTACGAGACAAATGCAGGGTCCGACTCGGTCACAAGAACGTTTCCAACATGCACAGAAAGTACTAAGGAAAAATACACAAAAAAGGCCAAACAAGCAATTACAAAGCCAATAAATACTGGGGGTGGGGACAGAGAACAAAGACACACCCACAACTCCACCCATATAAAGGACACAAATCCCAACCATGATCCTTTGCAAATTCTATTCTACTGCCAGCACTCAACAGACAGCAACCACACACCCACAGCTAATCCCTCAAACAAGCCACACACCATCAGCACACCAACAAATAGCTACCTCACATACACCCAGCAAAACACACACTCACACACCCTCACCTGCACACCAACACACACATCACTCACCATCACCACCCATCACCATGCCCCCCAAGAAGAATCACAAGTTCCTAGATTGTGAATTGGAAGTCCTGCTAGACGAGATCCTCAGGGTAGAGCCACAGCTGTTTGGCACACTGGTCCAACAGACACCCATCTCCCAGAAAACCAAGATGTGGGAGAGGATCATCAACAGGGTGAACGCACAATCACCATGTCTGCACACAAAGACTGACATCCAGAACAGGTGGTATGACGTGCGCAGGAGGGTGCGGGAGCTGCTCAAGAAGGACTACCTCCTGAGCCAATACACCGGCAGTGGCCCTCCTGCCAAGCCAGTATACCTCAGGCCCTGGGAGGAGAAGGTGCGGGCCATCCTTCCGCCAGTGAGCGTCTATGGACTAGAGAACATCCCAGAGCCTGGTGAGTACACAACAAATGTACACAATATTCTGCCACAATACACACACACATCACTGTCAAGGGGAGAGTCAAACCATGCACTCATAGCAATTACACAGCAACCAGAACAGAATCATCCCAAAATGTGTATGTCAGTCAGATAAACACAACACATGCCATCTCAAAGTTACATTTAACCGTGTCATCACATGTACAAACACAACTACAACTACAGCTAGGCAGTGGCACAAATAGAACTAACAAACACATCCAGACATGTAGCCACCACTACAACACCAACACACAGTGAAGACCACTGAAAGGAAGGAATTCTGTGTATGCTGGGCAAGTCAGTGTAGCCAATAGCATCATGGGAGTCGTAGTCACAGATATTGCTCACCCCCACAACTGTCCCATCAACACCACCATGAACCATGCGCACATCACAGGGAGTGGAAAAGGACTCACAAGATGGCTGACACTGGCTACTGCTGTGGGGAGCACAAGGCCCTGCTGGCAACTGTGCAACAACCAACAGCAGGACACCACTGACTGACATCCTGAGAGACAACTTCCACTCCCTGCAATGGAAGCACGTTCCATGGTGGGATATCTGGCTGGGTGGGAAGGAGGACTCGCAGCACTGACCATAGTCACAAGCACCTCCCCTCACACACCCCCTCAACACAAACTCCACAGAACCCACCTGGGAGAATGCAATGCCTTACATCCTAACTCAAGATCCCACAAAGAACCTCCACCCTGGGTAATGTTGTGTGAAGCACAGGGACACTCTTTGGACTTTTAGCCAAACAACTGCCAGGACAACACTCCCAGCCATCCTGTCAGCACAGGCAGCCCACCCCACAGGGAAGCTGAGTCAAAAGGAAGGAAGCATGGGCATGCTGGGAAGGGGGGTGGAGGCAATAGCATGATGGGAGTCGTAGGCACAGATATCGCTCAGCCTCACAACTGGCCCATCAACACCACCCTGAACCATGCTCACATCACAGGGAGTGGATAAGGACTGACAAGATGGCTGACACTGGCTACTGCTGTGGGGAGCACAAGGCCCTGCTGGGAACTGTGCACCAACAAACAGCACAACACCACTGCCTGCCATCCTGAAAGCCAACTTGCACTTTCTGCAATGCAAGCACGTTCCATGGTGGGATATCTGGCTGGGTGGGAAGGAGGACTTGCAGCACTGACCATAGTCACAAGCACCTCCCCTCATACACCACCTCAACACATACTCCACATAACCCACCTGGGAGAATGCAATGCCTCACATCCTAACTCAAGATCCCACAAAGAACCACCACCCTGGGTTATGTTGTGTGAAGCACAGGGACACTCTTGGGACTTTTAGCCAAACAACTGCCAGGACAACACTCCCAGCCATCCTGTCAGCACAGGCAGCCCACCCCACAGGGAAGCAGAGTCAAAGGAAGGAAGCATGGGCATGCTGGGAAGGGGGGTGGAGGCAATAGCATGATGGGAGTAGTAGGCACAGATATTGCTCAGCCTCACAACTGGCCCATCAACACCACCCTGAACCATGCTCACATCACAGGGAGTGGATAAAGACTGACAAGATGGCTGACACTGGCTACTGCTGTGGGGAGCACAAGGCCCTGCTGGGAACTGTGCACCAACAAACAGCACAACACCACTGCCTGACATCCTGAAAGCCAACTTGCACTCTCTGCAATGCAAGCACGTTCCATGGTGGGATATCTGGCTGGGTGGGAAGGAGGACTTGCAGCACTGACCATAGTCACAAGCACCTCCCCTCACACACCCCCTCAACACATACTCCACATAACCCACCTGGGAGAATGCAATGCCTCACATCCTAACTCAAGATCCCACAAAGAACCTCCACCCTGGGTTATGTTGTGTTAAGCACAGGGACACTCTTTGGACTTTTAGCCAAACAACTGCCAGGACAACACTCCCAGCCATCCTGTCAGCACAGGCAGCCCACCCCACAGGGAAGCAGAGTCAAAAGGAAGGAAGCATGGGCATGCTGGGAAGGGGGGTGGAGGCAATAGCATGATGGGAGTCATAGGCACAGCTCTACATCCCCCACCACATGGCCCAGCAAGCTCACACTCACGCATGCACATCCCACAGAGAGTGGAAAGGCCCATCAAAGATGTCTGACACTGTTGCTGTGTCGTGGGGAGCACAAGGGCATGCTGGGAACTGCACACTAACCAACAGCAGGACACCACTGTCAGCCATCTTGCCATTGCTCTCACACCCACACACACTGAACTCCCCACAAAAGCAAGTAAGTATGGGAATGCTGGGAAGTGGGGTGGATGCAATAGCATGATGGGAGTCATAGTCACAGACATAGCTCACCCCCACAACTGTCCCATCAACACCACCCTGAACCATGCTCACATCACAGGGAGTGGAAAACAACTGACAAGATGGCTGACACTGGCTACTGCTGTGGGGAGCACAAGGCCGTGCTGGCAACTGTGCAACAACCAACAGCAGGACACCACTGACTGACATCCTGAAAGACAACTTTCACTCCCTGCAATGCAAGCACAGTCCATGGTGGGATAACTGACTGGCTGGGTGGGAAGGAGGGCCGGCTGTCAACCAAATACAACCAATGCAGACCATGTTCACACCCCAACAAATACATAGAAATGCCCAAATAATGCAGGACAATGTGCTACACCAATATCAACCCCTGACTGTGACAACTTAGGACAATGCAATGTACAGGCCCGCACCCAGAGGCACAGTCACAACTGTCAGGTGTGTCAACCATTGATGCCTGCAGAAACATAACATACATTGTGTGTGTCTCCCAAAAACAGGTGATGATGGGGACACAGCAGCAGACGCTGAGGAGTCCCAGTCCCAGGCTCAAGAGGAAACGGAGCTCACTGGTGTTGTACAGCCTCTGCCCTCCTCGGACGAAGAAGACCAACCTGGCACATCCGGTGCAAGTCAACATGCAGCACCAGCAGGACCACCAGCTGCAGCACCAGCAGGACCACCAGCTGCACCCCCTGCACCCACCCCTCCAACGACTGTCACCACAAATACCATCCCTGCCGACATGGACAGAACAAGGAGCACCACCAGCACAGGGACCCTGGACCAACGTGGGGCCATGGACACCACCACCACCACCAACCCCCAAGGGGGACCAGGGTCATCTGTGCATGCCACTGCACGCACTGCACATGTCGACAGGGGTGGTGGGAGGGGTGGGAGACAGAGGTTGCTGCTTGCAGAGGTTGCTGGTGTGCATGATGACCCACAACTGGTACGCATAGCCGATGCGTACCAGTCCAGCACCGGAGATCTCAGCCAGGTAGTGGGGCTCCTCAGAGACATGAAACAGCAGCAGGCTGCCCATCATGCCCGCTTGGACTCACACATGTCCCGCGTGGAGTCCAAGTGGGACGCACTGCAAGAGATGACGGCGGTGCACAGGGACATATTACAATGCCTCCGCCAGATGAACAGCAACCAGTCCACACCTCCCTGTGTGCCAACAACATCTGGTGCTGAACAAACTGCAACTGCCACAGGGAGGGAGGATGACTCTGGCGGAGAGTCCCCTGCACCGCAGCAGCCTGTACTTGAGGGGCCCCACCCAAAGAAGAGGGGTCGTCCGAGGAGGGGCAAGTGAGAGGCCGATGGCCAAGTGCAACCCCCAGGAAGCCTGAACCTGTTCTGGATGTTCACCTTTGTGCACAAACTGTTCACCCTGTTGACGGCAACACAACTCCCACACATGACATGGGGAGTACAAGTTGGACCAATGTCTCAGACAACTGTGGCCCCGATACTGGGGATTTTGTCTACCAGGACTTTCAATTCACCTAGGAACTTCTGATTGCAATATATATGTACAGCACTAACCATCCTATGCACTATTCACACAAATGTATCACAATAAACACACTAATACACCATACTTGCCTCTGTTGTGATTCCAACGTGGGTGCTGTCATGGGGATGATGAACTGCAAAATTACACTGTGTATGCGAACTGCAACAGCAAGTACAACACAGGCATGTGAGTAAAGGCAACGTGACACATATGAGGGAGACACACCACCAGGGCTACACAACACATACACACCTAGGCCATCTGACTCATTGCCTACACTGATGTTGCCAGGGAAGACGGTGCAATGCACAGACACCACACCTATTCCCAGTTGTAGTCAAGTAGCCCACAGGTGCAGTAAGCAAATGGCAGTCAAATGTGTGACCACAGACAACGCACATCACAAAGTGAAGCACAGGTTTATTACACAGTTTCAACATGTCGTAACCACTACAGATGCAAGGTAATCCCACCTGGCAGCGGGCACACAGTCAACAACTGTAGAAGGAAGGAAGTCCATGGGTGTGGCGCACATCACCTGTAGGGACACAACAGCTACCACCCTGGAAGTGCAATCACGTCGTCGGTGGACACAGTTGACCAAACGAATCTGAAAGTACCCTGTGAAGGACAGAAATGACACACAGTCAAAAGCAATGGAGAACAGGACAGAACAGCAAAACTCATGCACAATACATGTTACAAGATACCCACCCAGAACCAAGTTAGCATGTCAACACTGTTGGGGAGTACAGACCACCTGTAAGCACACATCGCTACACACATCCAGTCAAGTAGCCCATGGACACACTCCAACAGCACCAGAGCACCACCTACACATATCATGCCAACTCACATCATTGACATGACACCTCAGGATACTCACATTCAGCTAAAGAAGTTGGTGATGAGCTGTGTGCGGACATCACCCTCATCATCATCATCATCACTGGCATCGTGGTCCAGGCCAGGATCCTCCACAGGTGGCGGATGTTGGTCATTGTCATCCTGGATGAGAGGCAACTCCTTCCGCACTGCCAGGTTGTGGAGCATGCAGCAGACGATGATAATCTTGCACACCTTCACTGGGGCATATGGGAGGGACCCTCCTGTCTTGTCCAGGCAGCGGAAGCGGCTCTCCAGGAGACCAAATGTCCGCTCAATCACTCTCCTGGTCCGACCATGTGCCTCATTGTAGCACATCTGGGCTGGTGTCACAGGGTTCCTGAGGGTGTCAGCAACCACGGCATGTTGGGGTATCCCGAGTCACCTACGGACAGACAAGTGCACATTAGCTGACTTGGAAAAGTGGGCGGAATACTACAGATCAGATCACACACAATGGCACAAAGTCAGTACACACCGACAAGCCAGGCACGCTGGTTCTGCATCTGTGCCATCATCCTGGGGATGCGACTACTCCTCATCACAAAGGCATCGTGTGCTGAACCAGGGAAACGGGCACACACGTGTGTGATGGTCATATCTGCAAGACACACCACCAGTGCATTGACCGAGTGGTAGTGCTTGCGGTTACGGTAGGCCTGCTCCTGGGCCTGTGGTGGTACCAAAGCCACATGTGTCCCATCAATGGAGCCAATGACATGCGGCATCCTCCCCAGGGCATAGAAGTCACTCTTCACGTCAGTGAGTCGTTGCAGTCTAGGGAAATAGATGAACCGGTTCAGGAATAGCAACATTGCCTCCAAAACATCGCGGAGCACACGGCTCAACATGGTCTGTGACATCCCACCAGCAGTCGCCACAGTATGTTGGAAGGTACCGGTGGCAAAGAAGTGTAGGGCTGCCATCACCTTCACCTTGGGGGTCAGCGCTGTAGGATACGGCCGGCCAGGCTGCAAATGTGGGGCCAACTGCACTGCCAAATCCTCAATCAGCTGCCTGGTGAAGCGGTACCGTCGGATGCTGTCCCGTTCCACCATCGTTGCCAGGTCTGGGAATGGTCTATGGACAGCAGGAGCCCTGCAGTGCAGAGGAGAAGAAAGCAAGATTGTCAGTCACCCCACATATGCGGCATTGAACACACTCAATATCACAACATACATCATTATGAGGCACAACTACATGAAGTGTGCAGTTCCGTAAGGATATGTATGGTACATAAATGGCCAACATCTGTCATCACGGTTCAACAAGTGGCATCAATAAGTCCCAGGTTGGCCCATTGGATATCATGAGGCCGTGTCACAGTTCCCATCTCCTGCTGCCGTGTCACAATCACCCCCCACAGTGACATGTGAGGACAGATGTGCCCCAGGCATCACAGCTCAACGACAGGTACATTCCCAGGGACCCTGTATTGCCACATGGACACTGGCATTACATGGAGTATCATGTATACACCACAGCAAAACAACCATGACCCCCACAGGTAGTGGTACCACTTGCCACTGCAGGACAGACATGGACGTCTGTGACACACACACGCACAACATCAAAGTCCATGCACACACAACTTGGATGTGGAGACTGTCTCCCATTGTGCACATGAAATCAGAGACATTGTAAATACTACATGCACACAGACTGTGGAGGACCATCACTATTGTGCCACTGGGACACCCTGGCTCAAACATACCGTCCCACATGGGACTCACGGGGTATGTGACATGACATGCACATACACCACCGTGAAATGTGACCATGGCACATGCACAGATATGAACAGTTGCACATCACAGTGGTCATGTACACGTAACACCCAGGATCCTGTCCCCATGAACGCGTGCACAGCCTGGGGGTGGCTGCCCCCAGGTAACACCCACAGGACAACATGTACACCAACATACACACAATAGGAAATGCAGCCTTACATGCCTTATGATTCAGTTTGGACAGGCTGTCGTGTTGTAGGTGTGCCCGTCACTCCCTGGGAGCTATCTGTGGCTGGCATATGTTCATCTGAGACAGGCATGGTGACATATGCCAGTCACTTGTACAGGGATGCGTTGAACAGCAATGGACCGATCGGTGCCCCCGGCCGGCCCATTGCATTCAATGTGTGCGGGTGCGCGTTGTACCCCTGTATGCGTTGAACAGCAATGGACCGATCGGTGCACCCGGCCGGCCCATTGCATTCAATGTGTGCGGGTACACGTTGTACCCCTGTACGCGTTGTACCGCAATGGACCGATCGGTGCCCCGGCCGGCCCATTGCATTCAATGTGTGCGGGTACGCGTTGTACCCCTATGCGCGTTGTACCGCAATGGACCGATCGGTGCCCCGGCCGGCCCATTGCATTCAATGTGTGCGGTGCGCGTTGTACCCCTATGCGCGTTAGTACCGCAATGGACCGATCGGTGCCCCGGCCGGCCCATTGCATTCAATGTGTGCGGGTACGCGTTGTACCCCTATGCGTGTTGAACAGCAATGGACCGATCGGTGCCCCGGCCGGCCCATTGCATTCAATGTGTGCGGGTATGCGTTGTACCCCTGTACGCGTTGAACAGCAATGGACCGATCGGTGCACCCGGCCAGCCCATTGCATTCAATGTGTGCGGGTACGCGTTGTACCCCTGTACGCGTTGTACCGCAATGGACCGATTGGTGCCCCCGGCCGGCCCATTGCATTCAATGTGTGCGGGTACGCGTTGTACCCCTGTACGCGTTGAACAGCAATGGACCGATCGGTGCCCCGGCCGGCCCATTGCATTCAATGTGTGCGGGTACGCATTGTACCCCTGTACGCGTTGATACCGCAATGGACCGATCGG
The DNA here is from genome assembly GCA_963921515.1 of Calotriton arnoldi. Taxonomy (NCBI): domain Eukaryota; kingdom Metazoa; phylum Chordata; class Amphibia; order Caudata; family Salamandridae; genus Calotriton; species Calotriton arnoldi. The sequence continues at coordinate 1,003,068 of CAWUFW010007412.1, read as the reverse complement.
TGCCCCGGCCGGCCCATTGCATTCAATGTGTGCGGGTACGCGTTGTACCCCTGTACGCGTTGAACAGCAATGGACCGATCGGTGCGCACCCATTGACAATGGCCTAGCCTGGCAACGGACGCGTTTTCGAAATTCGAGCGAGTCGGTTGCTGGAAATTCAGTTGGTCACCCACAACAATGTTGCAAAATCATGTATGTCATGAAGTTGAAGATTTGAAGGATCCCGGGGGGCGTGTATTGGTGCTGCTATTCCATGGATTGGCCAGATTCAGAAGATGCAAACGACTTGGACCTATCACTTTGGACACATGGGACAGTATCTGCCTCTCCAGCACATATATATTGCTGGCTGTTCCCCTGAGAGCTCACTTGCCTGCACTACATGCTCCAGGACGACATCTGCCACTGCACTGCTGCTGTCTCTGCCCCCTTTGGACCCTGCAATGGCACGTACTGTGGAGAGAGCCCCAGCCTTCAGCCTTGAGGAGAACCAGGCCCTGCTGGACAGCCTACTTCCACAGTACAGCAAGCTGTATGGGACACCAGGGGAGCAGGTGAGTGTTCTGTGTACTGCTTTTCTGAATGTGCATTTTGTATGACTAGCAAGGCTGAAAGTCTGCATGCCACTGGCTAGCAGGCTCACTGAGTAGTTGTCACCCCCCATAGTGTGTAGTGACATGCACTGGACAGGTATGGTGCAGTGACAGTGCATTTGAACAAGGTTTTACTTCCCATGCAATGATACCATGTAGTGACTTCTGGCAAACTGTCCATGGGCAGCGTTGCACTGCCTGTGTACATCATGTGCCCCTGTTATTGAGACATGTATATACAACTGTGTCATGCACGGATATGTTGCATGTGTAGTAATGGCCTTTTCACTTTGTCATCCTGACAGGTTAATGCCCATCTGAAGCAGGAGATCTGGAAGGACTTCGTCCGGGCTGTCCGGTCCGTGGGGGTCTACAAGCGCCGGATCCGCAACTGCCAGAAGAGGTGGCAGGACCTTCGGGGCTGGACCCGGAGGATTGCACGGTTCCAGCTGAAGCTGTCGCCTCCTCGCAGGAGGGGCGGAACACGGACCCTGACCCCCCACATGCTCCAGATCCTGGCGGTGGTGTTTCCAGACCTGGATGGGCAGCTGAAGGCCAGACAGCAGCAAGGAGGGGTGAGTCAAAGACTGCACTGTGAACTCTGTATTACATGCTAGGTGCCCTCCTCTGGCCTGGTTAAACTGCCACAGTACAGCAGTCATGTTGTCCAGGAGCCATGTCCCTCTATTGTGCACTGCCCACTCCTCATCTGATACCCAGGTGTGGCCCTTACATTCAGGGAATTGTGTCACTTGGGACTGTGTCCTTGCAGTTTGCTTCACTCAAGGTGGGGGACAGCATCTGTTTCCCTAACTCTGATGTGGGCATCATGGGTGGGTCCATTGTTCACACAACGCCTGTGTTCGAACATGTAATCTGCGTGTTGCTTTGATATGCGGTCCACTTGCTGAGCTGAGCCACCACATGTGCCTGGGGTATCTGGCACACACCCATGCAGCGGGTGGGAACAATGTTTGGGCCCCAGGAGTGTGCAGATTACGTGTGTCACACATACATAGCCAGCTATCCACTGTCCAGGGCTCATCCCTCATTCATGTGGGGCAGGACAGTCATGCCTACTCCAGCCCATCCAATACACCTGTACTCCCACTCCCGTGTATCAGCTGACACATTGTGCGCAGTGATTTGACCCCTCAGGTGTCTGCCTCTGTGTCAGTGTGCTGTGGATTTGTTGCCAGGACTGCTGGGGTGTTTCTCGGTAGGGGCTCAGCATGCCACTGGAGATGTGACCATAGGAGACGATACTTGTGTGTCACATAGGTGTTTGATCAGCTGCCCGTGCAGACTGGGGTATGCGAATGTGAAGTTCAGGCAGCTGTTTCCCATTCACAGCAGATTGTGAGGGGCTCAGGTTCAGAGGGTAGTGTCACAGGTCTCCCATATGTCCAATCGGTATGACCTGGACAGATGAGGGTTAAGATGATGTGTTGTGTGGGGGATGTACATGTGCACTTGTGCAGCTCCAGGACTTGCATTCCCCATGACCTACTATTGTGACACAGTGCAGAGTGTTGTTGTCTGGCTGCCAAGTCATACATCACTGAGACAGTGATGTATGACTTAGCAGTCATGCCTCCGCCATGGCATGTGTCTACTTATTGGTGATCTTGCAGGGGAGTGACATGTGCTACATGCACACCATTGTGGCGATGGCTATCAGGACATGGGTGCATCATGGTGTCTGTCGCTGGTATGCATCACATGCATTTCCTATTTGACTCTGGGCATCCCTTTCATCCGGAAACCTGTACTGACTCAGTGGCAAGAGTTGGGATGTGTGCATGTCCACATGCTACACCGTGTCCTCTGCACTGTCCAACTACTGTGAAGGTGGTGCATGTGTCCACACTGGGGTGTTGCTATCCAACAGACACCAGACAGATGGGTGCAAGGCCATGTGGGATGTGAGTGCCATGGTTGGCATCAGACTGCCAATTGGCTTCTCCTGTTCAGTTAGGGCACTTTTAGCAATGTTCAACTAATGATGCCAGGGCTTGCTCTGTAATGTGCTGTGCTCACAGTGGTGTGTGCGTTTGGTGCAGGTGACTGATGTCTGTCTGTTTCCCCATTGTTTGCAGATACATCCACGGCCACGGAAGGGGACAGCTCCACGGACCAGGAGGAGCCGGAGAGCCAGACTGGGTCAGCAGCCGAGGAGTGGTCGGAGGGACCCAGTGGCACGGAGGGCGAGGGAGCCACACCGAGGAGTCCTCAGCACCATCCACCTCAGCTGAGGACCAGAGCAACTCGGACGATGACTCCCTTATGGAGGCGGGTGTCAGCAGCCACCACACCCCAGCTAGTGTTGCTGTCCCCGCCACCACCAGCACCACCACCGCCCTCCCATCGGCTCCCATTCCCCAGGTCCGTGGAGGCTCCCATGTTTGGGAGCGTGTCTCCTTTGGGCCAGGCCCAGCACCCCCTGCCCCTGTGTCCCCTGCTGCCCTGAGTGAGGAGTCTGTGTACCTCCTTCGCCAGCTCCATGTAGGGCAGACAGCCATGCTGAGTGTCCTCCATGCGCACACCGCTCTGTTGACTCAGCTGGTGTCGTTCATGGAGGGCATCTCATCGGGCATGTCTGACCTACAGAGGGGCAATAGGTCCATGGACTCCTCCCTGACGGCAGCAGTGTCCCTCCTCAGACAGTCCCTCACCCCTCCTGCCTCTGCTCCATCCACACTCCCCAGCACCTTACCCGTCCCAAGCACACACACACCGGCACAGGCACACACCAGCACACACACGTCCAGCACACAGACACACACGCCACAAACAAAACGCACCACGCACAGTCAGGGGACTGAAACCAGACTCACAGGGGATGGGGCCCTGGAACACACACACGCATCCACGAGCACTGCGCAGTCCTCAGTTGCCTCTCCCTCCAAAGCACCCTCCCTTGCCTCACCTGCAACCCCAAAGACCCAGCGGCTCTTCCTCAGTGACCTCGGCCTCTTCCCCTCCGATCCAGCTGATACAGCATTCAGGGGAAGAGGAAGCCCACCCACACGGAGAAGAGTGCCCCTCGCCCCCGGACACCCTCCCCCAGGCGCAGACAGACTGAGGCCCCCACCCGCAAGTCCCCCGGAGTCGTAAGAGCAAGACCCCGCCGCCGCCCTGCAGCTCAGGCACCAGGTCTCCTTCCTCCATCCCTCAGGCCCCCACTCCACAGGTGCCCCCACCACACCCTGCCCCAGGTTCCCCCACCCACAGATATACCATCCCCAAGAGGATCCGGCCTACTCCCCCTGCCACTTGCTCTCCCGGCACCACACCCCCGCTGCGCTTGTCTGTGCCACTGATGTGGTGAGGGTGTCCTCCCCCTCTGTCCAGCCCACCTTGCCTGTTCCCCATTCTCCACCCCTGGTGGTAGGCACTGCAGTGGAGTCCACTACCACCCTGTCTGACTTGGGCACTGCAGTGGCGGACCTGTCCACTCCATCTGCAGGGTCCACTGCAGTCGTGCCGGCACCCACAACATCTGAGTCATGACCCCCAGTTGTGCTGGCACACACCATGTCAGACACCTCCACTGCAGTTGTCAGTGGCTCTCCAGCACCCACTACCCCTTCCCTGCCTCCTCCTGGTGAGCCCTGATCCTGTCCCTGCGGTGCCTGGCCTGCCCCCCCGGTTGCCCCTCCTAGTGGATTGTCCCTGGTTTTGTGCAGTGCAGGCATGCGTAGGGTGACATCTGCCACTGTCACCCTGTTTGGACTTTGACAATGGACTGGCCATTGGCCTTTGTGTTTTTCTGGACTTTCACTTTTGAAAACACATATGCTGAATAAAGCAACTTTCTGTTCTCTAGTGCTTATGCTTCTGATGTACATGTTGTTGATGATGCTAACCATGCCCTTGCTGCAGTGATGGTGATATTTGGTCTCATGATAATGAAGTGTTACTGTGCAGGAACCCATGTGGTCCAGGGGAATGTGTCCTATCCTGTGGTGTATCCATGTCATCCATAGCAGCATCTGAGGGTGTCATGTGTTCAGTATTTGGCAATGGGATTTCCTACTTACATTAGCAATTTCACATCTGTGGCTTCCACCCCTGCACATCTGTTGTTCCTGCCATTGTTCAATTCGTCTACTTCCCTGACCGTGTGGCCATCTCCACTGGACATGCAGGTTTGGGCATCAATGGGGAAGGACTCATCTGTGTTGTCAGTGCAACATTGCTATACAAGTGTGTTGGATCTGTGCTGATGATTTCGTTGGCACTTCCATGACCAGGCTGATGTGACAGGAGCCTTCATTTGGTGCTAATTGTTGATTGTGTGACCAAGTGCTCAGCTGACATGATGGGGCCCTACTGAGGCAACATATGGCACAGCTTTCCTCACACAGGAGTGGAGTCCCCTCATGGCAGTGTGTACTCCTGTGACATTGCCTTCGCCCAAGGTGTGTGTTGTATGAGCATGTCTGTATGTTCACTTCCGTTTAGCTGTGCATGCTGTGATCCCTAGTGTTGTACCTGTTTGTGATGCTTGCTGACTTGACCTATGTTCCCCCAAAGTCTTCTCCCTGGGTTCTCTGTGATGTGGGTGCATGGCACATTACTGGTCATCAGGGTGTCACCCATAGGTGTGTTTGCTGTCAGGGCTGAGTTTGTGTGCAGACGCAGATGGGTCACAGTCAGGTTTCCCCTTGGCACTTGTTGTTTGCACCTGTCATGTGATTTCCAGTTTGTGTTATCTTTCAGTGATTGTGACACGTTGTGTGTGTGACTGCTGGCACTCCTCAGGGTCCGGGCTGCAATGTTGGTTGTTGTCTATGTGTGTTCTTTGTGGGTGACCTTGGCTTCTTCATTGGTGTGTGACTGTGGCTGGGATCCCATTGGTTGGTGTGTATTGCCGTCATGTCCATGTACAGCGTAGTGTGCAGTGTGTCAGACATTCAGGAGTCTTGTTGAGTGGCCATGTGTGATGTGTTTCTGCACCTTGGTTCCCACCCACCACCCTGGAATAGTCATGGGTGCATGTGCAATGTCACCAGTGCATGTGTGCTTCACTGTTGCACATTGTTGGAGGTCGAGGTGTGTGGTGTTGAGTGTGTGCAGATGAGAGTTGTTGCCCGGCTAGACCCCTGCCTCCATGTTGGCCTTGGCTTACTGGCCGTGCTGATTGATTTGTGCTTGTGTAGGTGTGATGGTAGTTTGTTGCTCAGGACACATGACTGTGGTTCACAGTGTGAACGACATTTAGCTTTGTCATCACAGTGGGATTGTAATGCAGCCCAGGGTCACCACATTGTGGGGGCCCTGGGGGTAGTGCTGTGGTGTGTCTGTGTCTTTCTGTGTCAGTTGCTGTTCCTACGTGCCTGTGTGACATGTGTGATTTGTGCTGCCTCTCATCTGACAATGCCTGCTTGCCCACATAGGGGATTTGGATCCATGAGTTACCTTTGTGTGGCACTGTATGCACATCTGTATGATTGGTATTCAGGCCTCCTCATGTGTTGTGTGGTTGCCTGGGGACACTGGCACCCCCCTCACCTGTTGTGTATGATGTGCAGTGTGGGTCTGCCTGTTTGTGTTTGTGCATCTGCACCACTGCATTGGCATATCTTGGGTGTGCCATTGGCTGTATGTAGTTTGGTGGGTTTCCCCTGCTGTCCCTGGGACTCCTAGGTCATCGGTCAGCACAATGATCATGGTTTGTGTGTCCCATTGCTGCCATGGTATGGTATCTGTTCACCTCACATCTACAGTCTCCACAGGGTATCTGCATTTGTGTGCCCATTGGTGCAAATATGTGGGTCTGCATTCTGATGGTCACTTCTGTCATTGTGTCATTGATGAATGTTGACAGTGTCAGCCCCCATGGGTGTTGTTTGTCTGCACATGGCCAAAGGTATGTCTTATTTGCACTGCAGTATTTGCCTCCCCCAATCTATGTTGCAATGGGACACATGCACTACTTTGCCACTGATGTGTTTTATGTTCTGTGACCAGGAATCATCCATGCAGTTTGGCAGTTGCAGCTTTTTCTTTGTCAACACTTACATTTTGGTCACTGTGATGATGGGGGTTTGGACCCCATTGCCACAATGTTCAAAATGTGCTTCAGATATGGACCCCACACTTACATTTTGGTCACTGTGATGATGGGGGTTTGGACCCCATTGCCACACTGTTCAAAATGTGCTTCAGCTATGGACCCCACACTTACCTTTTGGTCACTGTGATGATGGGGTTTGGACCCCATTGCCACACTGTTCAAAATGTGCTTCAGCTATGGACCCCACACTTACCTTTTGGTCACTGTGATGATGGGGGTTTGGACCCCATTGCCACACTGTTCAAAATGTGCTTCAGCTATGGACCCCACACTTACATTTTGGTCACTGTGATGATGGGGGTTTGGACCCCATTGCCACAATGTTCAAAATGTGCTTCAACTATGGACCCCACACTTACATTTTGGTCACTGTGATGATGGGGGTTTGGACCCCATTGCCACACTGTTCAAAATGTGCTTCAGCTATGGACCCCACACTTACATTTTGGTCACTGTGATGATGGGGTTTGGACCCCATTGCCACACTGTTCAAAATGTGCTTCAGCTATGGACCCCACACTTACATTTTGGTCACTGTGATGATGGGGGTTTGGACCCCATTGCCATAATGTTCAAAATGTGCTTCAGATATGGACCCCACACTTACATTTTGGTCACTGTGATGATGGGGGTTTGGACCCCATTGCCACACTGTTCAAAATGTGCTTCAGCTATGGACCCCACACTTACCTTTTGGTCACTGTGATGATGGGGGTTTGGACCCCATTGCCACACTGTTCAAAATGTGCTTCAGCTATGGACCCCCACTTACCTTTTGGTCACTGTGATGATGGGGGTTTGGACCCCATTGCCACACTGTTCAAAATGTGCTTCAGCTATGGACCCCACACTTACCTTTTGGTCACTGTGATGATGGGGGTTTGGACCCCATTGCCACACTGTTCAAAATGTGCTTCAGCTATGGACCCCACACTTACATTTTGGTCACTGTGATGATGGGGGTTTGGACCCCATTGCCACAATGTTCAAAATGTGCTTCAGCTATGGACCCCACACTTACATTTTGGTCACTGTGATGATGGGGGTTTGGACCCCATTGCCACACTGTTCAAAATGTGCTTCAGCTATGGACCCCACACTTACATTTTGGTCACTGTGATGATGGGGTTTGGACCCCATTGCCACAATGGTCATGGCCTGCTTGCATTGTGGGGGCCACACACATATATGTGTGGCACATGTGATAGGGGGTCACATTGTATGTTCAAAGTCATGTTCAGTGTTGTAGGCATTTGACACAGTCTACACACGCTTGTCATGGTGTTGGGGGATGTCTTTTCTTGCATTCCCTAGGTTGTGGTGTGCTGGTTGTGTCATGCATTGTCCAAACTATGAGTGGGGGTGGTGTTGGTGGTAGGCATCCAGCCCTCCATGGGTAGAGGTGGTAGTAGTGTTAGGCATCCAGCCCCCCCGTGGGTAGAGGTGGTAGTAGTGACAGGCATCCAGCCCCCCATGGGTAGAGGTGGTAGATGTGGTAGGCATCCAGCCCCCCTGGCTAAGGGTGGTAGTAGTGGTGGGCATCTGGCAACCCCATGGCTAAGGGTGGTAGTAGTGGTAGGCATCCAGCCCCCCTGGCTTAGGGTGATAGTAGTGTAGGCATCCAGCCCCCCCTGGGTAAGGGTGGTAGTGGTGGTGGGCATCTGGCACCCCCATGGCTAAGGGTGGTAGTAGTGGTAGGCATCCAGCCCCCCCTGGGTAAGGGTGGTAGTGGTGGTAGGCATCCAGCCCCCCTGGCTAAGGGTGGTAGTAGTGGTAGGCATCCAGCCCCCCTGGCCTAGGGTGGTAGTAGTGGTAGGCATCTGGCACCCCCATGGCTAACGGTGGTAGTAGTGGTAGGCATCCAGCCCCCTGGGTAAGGGTGGTAGTGGTGGTGGGCATCTGGCACCCCCTGGCTAAGGGTGGTAGTAGTGGTAGGCATCCAGCCCCCTGGGTAAGGGTGGTGGTTGTGGTAGGCATCCAGCCCCCTGGGTAAGGGTGGTAGTTGTGGTAGGCATCCGGCCCCCTGGGTAGGGGTGGTGGTGGGCATCTGGCACCCCCTGGCTAAGGGTGGTAGTAGTGGTAGGCATCCAGCCCCCTGGGTAAGGGTGGTGGTGGTGGTGGGCATCTGGCACCCCCTGGCTAAGGGTGGTAGTAGTGGTTGGCATCCGGCCCCCCTGGGTAGGGGTGGTGGGTGCGCATTCAGGCCCCTGTGTGCATATGTGGCATTGGTGATGGGCATCCCGCCCCTATGGTGCTGCTGTTGCTGGTGTAAGTAAATTCTGCATCCCTCTGTGTGTGTGTGTGATGTGTCGTGTACGTGTTGTATGTGTTTTGTGATTGGTGTCTGACTTACCTTCTGCGCCGTACGCGTCCGTGACTGTTCCGGTAGTAAATGTAGAATATTGGTAGGATCGGGACGAAGGGATTCATGGTTGGTTCGTGTCATTCGTCTTTCTCGTCGCTTCGCGTCGTCCTCGTCGCTGGCGTGTTCGCCTTGTAGCCGTGGATCGTGTTGTGGCGCGAATCGGAGCTTATGTGCGCCTCTCCCGGATGCTTTGACGTGCCGTGCGTAGCGACGGGTTCGGCGCGTACGGGATGCGCATCGTACTTGTTCGGCCGGACAGGGCTGCATTTTCCCTTCCGTGCGACTCGATTCTGCGTTTCCGGATTCGCCTCGGTCGGAGAACAGGACCTGGATTGGGTGAGTACGACTCGGCCGGATTCTGTGCTGTTGTGCGCATCGTACTTACTCGTTCGGTATGATGTACGGATCGGTCGGGAAACAGGCATTCACATGGCTTTTTTCCCGAGCGAATGGTATTGGGTGCGCCTCCGACCGAGATCGGAATCGGCCCCTTTGTGTGGTTCTTTTTCAATCAAACTATACAACAATATTGCATTCTGGTAAAACAAGCTGCTTTACACTCCTTCTGGACTAAGCCTGGAGGCTCCTCTCCACAGCTACAACTTAGAGAGCTTTCTAAGATTGTCTAAGACCTCTTAAATCACCATAAGGGTTGTCTTGACTGGTGCAAGGTGTCCACTTACATAAGTGTACTTCATATGCCAGGCCGGCTTCTCACATTGGTGTGCAGCGGTTGGGATTCAAGCCTGCATTGTTTTACCAGATAAACCTTTCTGTTGATTAATTGAAAAACCATCACTAATACTAGGCACATATAACACAAGCTTTGAATAAGTAAGTTCTACTGAACTTAGGGTTGGGTAGTTAAGGGTATAGCACACCCTTTCTCAAACCACAGAGAGTTTAGTTCTCACTAGAATAGGTAGGTGCAACACCACACCACACTTAGGGGCCGATTCCGATCTCGGCCGGTAGGGCTCCGAATCGGATTCGGCATAACCGGATCCGATTCGGAGCCCTATTTCCCGACCGATTCGTACGCATGTCCGGACGAGCGAGTATGATGCGAAATCGCCGACCAACTCGTTCGGGCGTCCCAACCGCTCCGACCGACTCGTTCCCGGGTCGAACCGCACCGACCGACTCGCTCGGACACGACTCGCACCGCGCAATGGATACGTTCCCCGGCCGGGTAAGTACGATGTGCGCCGCGAGCAGTCCGACCAACACGTGCCGTCCGGCTCGAAAGAGCAGTCAGAGCCGTGCTCGGGGTCCGTGTCGGACCCCCTGTACGCGTAGCCGTGTGAGTCGCACACAGGGGGACCCATGGGTCCCCCTACCTGTGCGTGTACTGGCGCAAGTCGCTTTGCCGGGTACCCGCTGTAGGGGCGCCCTTGTTCGCCTCGCACCCATTGAGGCAATGGGAGCCCGCGTACGCGTTGTGCGACCGGGTCCCATTGACTTCAATGGGAGTCCGACCGACTCGAGTACGATAGCATACGGACACATCGTACTCGTTCGGTCGGGCTGCACGGGTCCGATTCGGTCGGAAATCTCTGCGGGTCCGGCTCGGTCGGAGAGATTTCCGGCCCGAATCGGAATTGGCCCCTTAGTATGTCTTCCAAAGGAGATGACAGTGGCTCTCTGACTGCTAGATACAGTGAACGTTCGTTCCAAGAACTGAAAGCACGGTGTGCCTCTAGAAAGTTGAAGACAGGGAAAGGAGCCAACACTCAACGCCTCCTAGAGGTGTTACTGTTAGATGACCTCAGGAAAACCACTCGGTCTGATGAACAGGAAAGAGTGGGTGGGGCAGGGAATGAAGATAGGCCAGGAGGGGAGCCCCTCTTTGACCTAGAATCTAACCCTAGCCAGGTGGAGCCTGATGACTCCCACCTGGAGAATTCAGACCTCCCAGGGGAGAACACAGGTGGCTTAGAGGATGCCCCCTGTGATCCTCCTGGGAAGGTGCAGAGTAGACCAAAGAGGTCTAGATCCTCCTCTGCAGAATCCAATGCCTCAGGACAGTCAGCAGGGACCTCCATTTCTAGTAAGAGGGGGAACTCTTTTGATAAGGAGTACCAACTTCTTGAGCTTGAGAAAGCTAGGCTTAGGCTTAGGCCCTTGACAGAGAGTCCCTAGAAGTCCAGAGAGCAAGGAATAAATTGGGTCTAGAGTCCCATGGTGGCAGCAACACTGTCCCTAGAGTTAAGGAACATTCCTTTGAAAATAGGAACCTGAACAAGATTGCCCCTCCCTACCATGTTGGGGATGATATCCACAAATGGATAACTACTTTAGAAAAGGCCTGTAAAATTCAGAGGGTCCCTCAAGAGCAGTGGGCAGCTATCTTGTGGCTCTCCTTTGCTAACAAAGCGAGATATAAGCTCCTCACTGTCAGAGAAGAGGGTGCTGATATTATCAGTTTTGAAAAGTGCTCTCATTGATGGGTGTGGCTTAACCACTGAACAATACAGGATTAAATTCAGATACACCCAAAAAGTACAAACCCAGGACTGGGTAGCTTTTGTGGATAGTGCTATTAAGGCTCTGGAAGGTTGGTTGCTTGGCAGCAAAGTGCATGACTACCAAGGATTGTATGATTTGATTATGAGGGAACAGATCCTCAATAATTGTCAGAACTAACCCTGGGCGGAGACCTCCGCTCCGCCCGCGGAGTGTGCGGAGATTTGCCTTCTCCGCGTTCCGTGGAGAACGCGGAGAAGGCAAATCTCCGCACACTCCACAGCGGAGCGGAGTTGGCCAGCCCCCGCCTCCACCCCCATTATAAAAAGTAAATAAATATTATTAAAAAACAAATTTAAAACCACTTACCTGGCATGCGGCGTCCCCGGGCTGCCCTCCTCCTCTTCTTCGCCCTATCGGTAATCCTTGTGAAAACTGCGTATACGCAGTTCTCACAAGGATTAGCGAATGGGGAAGAAGAGGAGGAAGGCAGCCAGAGCGCTGCCAGCTAAGTGGTTTTAAATTTATTTTTAATAGTGTTTATTTACTTTTTATAATGGGGCGGTGGAGGCGGGTGGCGTAGCGGAGTTCCACGGAGCTTGTTTTCAACTCCGTGGACCTCCGTGTAGCCCCCCTACGCACACTACGCCCAGGGTTAGTCAGAACCAGCTTTTGCATCAGTACCTGGTGGACTCAGATCTGACTTCTCCCCAAGAATTGGGAAAGAAAGCAAATAAGTGGGTCAGAACCAGGGTTAAGCAGAAAACTTAGAGCATTAGTGGTGATCAGAAGAAACAGGATTCTTCAAAATCCCAGGATAAGGGTGGGGATAAGGGCAAAGACAAGAAAGAGTCTTCTCAAGGGCCCCAAAAACCTGCATCTGTGGGGGAGTCACAAACATCCAAGAAAGGCAGGAAGAAGCCTTGGTGTTACTGTTGTAAGGTGAAAACCCATTGGACAAAGGATGCTGATTGTCCAAAAGCCAAGGAGAACACTCCTACTTCCACTGCCCCTAAGGCAACCCCCGCCAGCACAGGTACAAGGGGTGATACAGGAAACAAACAAGGGATTAGTAGGGTTAACTTTGGATTCTGAGATGGGTTCTGACTTAGTCAGAACTCCAGCTCAGGCTGTGTTGGTCAGTGATGGTGGCATAGATTTTGCCACTTTACTTCTCAGTCCCAGTAACCTGGGCATGTACAGACAACAGCCTTTGATTAATGGAAAAGAGGCTATGGCCTACAAGGACACAGGGGCCAGTGTCACTATGGTGACAGAGAAACGTGTGTCTTCTGACCAAATCATACTTGGACAAATGTACCAAGTGACCAATGCTAATAATGTCAGAACTGACCATTCCTTGGCAGTTGTTAATTTCAGCTGGGGAGGGGTAAATGGACCTAAAAAGGGTGTGGAATCTTCAGAGCTACCTGTAGATTGCTTGTTGGGCAATGATTTGGAAACTTCAGCCTGGGCTGAGGTAGATTTCAGGACTCATGCAGAAATGTTGGGCATCTCTGCAAGTGTGTTTGCTGTGACCAGGTCACAATCCAAACAGCTTTCAACTGAACAGGCCCTGGATTCTGGAACAATGGACCAGGTGCCTTCCAAGAGAAAGAGCATAAAGGGTAAGGCTGTGTCTTCCCCCTAGACTCAGGGTAAAGATCAGTCTCTTGAAGGAGATGATCTGAGCCTCTGTGAAGGACCTGCCCCAGATGAACTGGAACCTGACCAGGTTGAGTTCTTGGGGGCAAGAGGCCCTTCCAGAGCAGATTTGAGTTTGGAGCAGCAGAACTGCCACTCTCTTGAACCCCTCAGACAGAAAGCTGCTGCTGGGGCTGCAGGAAATGTCAGTGGGCCCCACAGGATCTACTGGGATGAAGGACTTCTGTACTCAAAGGGTAGAGACCCCAAGCCGGTTGCCACCAGGAGGTTGGTTATACCCCAGACGTTTGGAGGCTTCCTGTTCACCCTTGCACATGACATTCCCCTGGCAGGACAGTTAGGGCAAAGCAAGAATTGGGACAGGCTTGTCCCTCACTTTCAATGGCCCCATATGTCTGAGGACACAAAGGAGTGTTGTTGCTCCTGTGCCACCTGCCAAGCCAGTGACAATTCAGGTGGCATCACAAAGGCAAGCCAAGAACTCCAAAAAGCTTGGCATGACCAAAAGGCTGTCCTGACTGTTTATCAGCCAGGTCAGAAGGTGTGGGTGTTGGAGCCTCACTTATGACATGTTTGGTGACATCATTGATAACATCACTGTAACATCTGAAATGACATAATTGCTGACAACACTGTGCATGGTGGGATACAAGCTATAGTTACTTTGGGGCAACTATTACCGGTGAATTTTATATATATATAAATATATGTACTCTCCCGGTTGCCCAGTTATGAGGACGCACTCCACTTCAGGTAAGTAACATACTTTATTGAGCAAACAGGCGACTTCTCATCCCAACTGTAAAGTCCTTCAGCCTGACGCGTTTCTGAAGCATTTGCGCTTCTTCATCAGAGGCTAGCATCGGCAAACATTAGTAGCTGCAACCACGTTGTTCTCTGCATCCTTCTATTTAATTGGCCTCTGGTGTGCCTCACGATGATGTCATTATTCCCAAGGTACGCTGGAACACGTAGTTCGAAATTATGCAAATTTATTCCCTCCGGTGGGTTTGTTTGCCGATGCAAAGTGCAGGACACATTTCAACCCTTCAGTGGGTCTTCCGAATAAGACTTCGCCTGTTAAAATTAAAACACCTTCCGTGCCTGCAAGACAAAAGGAATTGTTCCACTCCTGTGGACCCGTTTCCATTTCTCGGGCGGTGCGATCAACTCCACGGCCTGGAACCGCCGTGCTTACATGTACTCTCTCGGTTGCCCAGTTATGAGGACGCACTCCACTTCAGGTAAGTAACATACTTTATTGAGCAAACAGGCGACTTCTCATCCCAACTGTAAAGTCCTTCAGCCTGACGCGTTTCTGAAGCATTTGCGCTTCTTCATCAGAGGCTAGCATCGGCAAACATTAGTAGCTGCAACCACGTTGTTCTCTGCATCCTTCTATTTAATTGGCCTCTGGTGTGCCTCACGATGATGTCATTATTCCCAAGGTACGCTGGAACACGTAGTTCGAAATTATGCAAATTTATTCCCTCCGGTGGGTTTGTTTGCCGATGCACAGTGCAGGACACATTTCAACCCTTCAGTGGGTCTTCCGAATAAGACTTCGCCTGTTAAAATTAAAACACCTTCCGTGCCTGCAAGACAAAGGAATTGTTCCACTCCTGCGGACCCGTTTCCATTTCTCGGGCGGTGCGATCAACTCCACGGCCTGGAACCGCCGTGCTTACATGTACTCTCCCGGTTGCCCAGTTATGAGGACGCACTCCACTTCAGGTAAGTAACATACTTTATTGAGCAAACAGGCGACTTCTCATCCCAACTGTAAAGTCCTTCAGCCTGACGCGTTTCTGAAGCATTTGCGCTTCTTCATCAGAGGCTAGCATCGGCAAACATTAGTAGCTGCAACCACGTTGTTCTCTGCATCCTTCTATTTAATTGGCCTCTGGTGTGCCTCACGATGATGTCATTATTCCCAAGGTACGCTGGAACACGTAGTTCGAAATTATGCAAATTTATTCCCTCCGGTGGGTTTGTTTGCCGATGCACAGTGCAGGACACATTTCAACCCTTCAGTGGGTCTTCCGAATAAGACTTCGCCTGTTAAAATTAAAACACCTTCCGTGCCTGCAAGACAAAAGGAATTGTTCCACTCCTGCGGACCCGTTTCCATTTCTCGGGCGGTGCGATCAACTCCACGGCCTGGAACCGCCGTGCTTACATGTACTCTCCCGGTTGCCCAGTTATGAGGACGCACTCCACTTCAGGTAAGTAACATACTTTATTGAGCAAACAGGCGACTTCTCATCCCAACTGTAAAGTCCTTCAGCCTGACGCGTATATATATTCACTGAAAAAACCATAGGCTTCAGGGACGTTATAGTTAGAAATTATCATTTAAAAAACCTTTGAAATTCGCTGAAAAAACCATAGGTTTCAGGGACATTATAGTTAGAAATTAGCATTTAAAAAATCATTGAAATTCACTGAAAAAACCACAGGTTTCAGAGACGCTATAGTTAGTTGGACATTTCACTCGTACAAAACCAGAGAAATTCGGCCATTATAGTTAGTTGAGCTAATTATAACTCGCGCCCCCACAATGCACTGCTGATCACATCACATATCACATCACTCATGACATGGCCAGTGACATCACTGATGACATCACTGATGACATCTCAAATGACATCACTGATTACATCATCTAGTGACTGTGTGTTTCTGTAAAGTTTAAATATGTTTTATATATATATATAGGCCAAGGTATATTGAAGAATGAGTGGGTGTATGACTGTCTGAATGGATGATTTAGTAGGTGTGTGACTGACTGTATAAGTGAGGGATTAAACGTGTCTTACTGAATGCATGGGTTAGTGACTAAACTGTGTGAATGTCTGTATCAGTCTGTCTGTTGGTGTGTAAGCGGTTGCATGGGTTGGTGAGTAGCTACATGAGTGTCTATATGGGTTATTGATTGCTTGTCTGAGTATCTGTATGGGTGCCTGAGTGTCTGTGTGGGTGGGTGGGATGTGTGTGACTCACTGCATGGTTGTGTGAGTGGGTGATTCACTGGGTGTATGGGTTCAAGAGTGTGTCTGTGAGGGGCTGTATGGGTGGGTGAGTGTGTGTATGGCTGTGTTGGTGAGTGAATGGATGTCTCAGTGGTACATGTGTGAGTAACTACATATGTGAAAGGCAGTATATGTGAGTGTTGGAGTATATAATTGACTATATGTGAGAGTGAGTGATTGTGAGAGTGGCTGTGTAGATGAGTGTGTGCTTGTGTTAGTGATAGTATAAGAGAGTAAGTATGTGTTAGTATCTGTGTGAATAAGTGAGGTGGTGTGTGTATAACTGTATAGGTGAGCAAATGGGAGTGTGATTGATTCTTTGCATGACTAACTAGCTGTGTAAGTAACTCTATGGGTGAGTAGCGGTGTGTGAGTGTCTATATAGGTGTATGAGTGCATATGATAGTGGCTGTATTGATGAGTGACTGCATGTATGAGTGACTGTATGGGTGAGTGGGTGGATGTATGTGTAGACCTAGGAATCAGTGAGTGAGTATGTAGTAACTGGTATTGGTGTGTCTATGGTTTCGAGAATGGCAGTCTGTATTTTAGAGTGGGAGTATCAAAGGTTATATTAGGCTGTGAGGAGGTGCATCAGAAGATCACGTGGATGATGTCATCAGTGATGTCATTTGAGATGTCATCAGTGATTTCATGAGTGATGTAATATGCAGGCCTGGGCGTAGTTCGCGGAGTTTTGCTAGGCGGACCTACGTGAAGTTACAAAAAAACTCCGCAAAGTTCCGCGAGTGGCGGAGTGCAGTGCGAACTGCAGTTTGTGCTGGTGTTCCTGCCGCAAGGGTAGAAATTCTATCCGAGCGGCAGCTCGCGCTCGCGAACTTACCGTTCGCGATCGTGAACTTACCGTTCGCGATCGCTAGCGGGGAAAAAACTCTGCTGCACAACGCAAAGCAGAGTTTTCTGCACTCCGCGAGCTCCGCGGAGTGCGGAGTGCAGAAAACTAAGGGTGGGCGGAATTTGCGTAGTCGCGTTATGCAAAGTTCAGCAAAACAGTAAAAAATCTCCGCGAGCACGCGGAAATTCCGCGAACACGCGGAATTGCTTGTCCCGCCTGTTCGCGATGTGTTTTTGCATGCTCGCGGGCATATATCTCGCTAACTTGCCCATGTGGTCGCTAATGGGCGCGGCCATCTTATTCTTCACTTGTCCCGTCCGTTCGCGATGCTTATTTCCTGTTCCGGGTCGCGTATTGCGTGCTCCCGCCCGTTCGCGATGAGTATTTCCTGTTCGGGAACGCGTATTACGTGTTTGCAATGCTTTTTGCGTGCTCGGGGGGAAATATCGCGCGAACTTGCCCATGCGGTCGCAATGGGCGTGGCCATCTTGTTTTTCACTCTATTGCTATTGTTCTGGGCCTGCTTTTCTATCCTCCCTCTATCTTTGCAACCCTTTGTTTCTGTACACTTTTTTTTAATCTTTTTTATTTATTATCTATCTCTCTATTTTCCTGATTCTATATTTTGACTTTTTTTCAACTTTTTGTTACTTTTTCTACTACTTTTTCACTCTTTTTCCATAACTTGCTTTTTTCATTTCTTTTACTTGCTTTTCGAATTCCTCCCTTTTCTTTTCCGCCCCCCCCCCGAGTCCCAGAACCATGGCCAAGTCCAAGGGCAAGCCGCAGCCGCCCACACGTGGTGCATATTTAGTGAGGCGGAGGTGGCCGCACTTGTTTTTTTTGTCCAGCGCCACCTCCCCTTAACCCTGGCAGCAGGCGGCAGGCCTGGGTCCGGGTACAGGCTCCGGGAGCATCGCCAGTGGTGGGGAAAGGTGCGCCGGGCAGTGTTTCACTGCTCTGGGGTCCGGCGCACCCCTAACCAGCTGACGCACCGGTGGTCCGATATCCTGAACCGGGAGCAGGACCTGCTGGACCTGCTAGGAGTGGAGGTCCCGGGGCTTGGTGAGTAGCTATTTAATATTACTACTTTGTGTTCTTCTGCTCTGTGTTATATGATGCGAATATATTTTTTCCCGAACAGTAAGAATGCTGCTGCTTACATTGCAGGTAAATTACGTTTAAAAATCTTCTGTGATTGTTATGACACAGGTGCTCGGCGCTACTAATCTTACTTGTTTGCAACTTTGCGCTCGCTTGGCATGATTATGTAAGAGTTTACTTTAGAGAACTTAAGTTAGGTAATGCTAGAGAGACTCTAGTCCTTCCTTTGTCCTCCTGCCACTAAGAAGAGATAGTGGTGAATTGATAGGTTTAGTTACTTATTAGTAGGTAATTTTTTAGTGGTCTGCGTGACGCATCCTCTGTCACCTCACGTGTTGCTGAGTGCTGCTTACCCCAGTCCTTAGTAGAACCTTTTGTAGTTTGTTCAGTGAGTGGTAATAGGCTTATCACTAGCAGAACATCAGCTGCAACCAACCAACAATTTGGTGTATGCAAAAATGTATGCATGTGTCCTCCATCTATGCATTTTTGAGGACTAAAATAAATGGAAATGCAGACTTAGTGAACAATTGGCCCATCTGGAATAGGTGGGCTAGGTCAGGTGGTATTTAGGCTTAGTTAGTATTCTGGAATCAGAATAGAACACTGGATTAGTGTTCATAAATAATAACAAGACGGACAGCGAATCCCGCAATACTAGTTGACCAGATTAGATAGGTCAATTTTATTGAAATTGTTGTTTCCATAAATGTTTTTTGGAGCGTTTTTAAAAATATTTTATTTGTTTCCCACCAATCATCCATGTTTGTCTCTTTCTTTCTTACATCTTTCATGACCAGCACCCAGGGGCAAGAAGACGGGGTCGGAGTCGGCGGGAGCTGGAGAAGATGCCTCCCAGGGCCAGGAACGCTCCTCTACCGAGGCCTCTGCAGCTGGCCCCAGTAAGTCCTGCTGTTGTTAATATTAATAATTTTACTTCCATAACTTTTACTGCACCTTATTTTTTCCGAACTATTATTTCGATTTCCTAATTCTATTTTTTACCAAATCTTCTTCAATCGAGACAATCTGTTTCTAAATTCTTGTTATCCCTGCCTCTAACTGCCTCTGCTATGACTCTCTGTACTACTACTATTAGTCTGTCTGCAGCTAAGCTTGTCCAGGTGGCCACTCTTTATGTAAAAGGTTTTAAATAAAACTCAGATTCACCAATCGCTCTAGCCACTGAGTCCAGTCCTTTGGGTTGTCCTCTTCTAGTCTTCTTAATCTTGAGGCTTTTCGACAATTCCCACCAACAAAATGCACAACCAGATATTTTACTATTTTTGATAGGATACATAGGACATACTACTACTGTTGTAGGGATTCTGCACATACAGAACTATGCACAAGAAAATAGGACGTTGGTGATAGGAGGTTGGACCTTCCTCACACCTTACCCACAATCCCCTGACCGACTAGCTATAGTGTCTCATTAGCTCCCCGAACCCCGAAGATACCCAATGATTAGACAACCCAGAACATAACACTACACTCCCGACCTCTCAGAGTCGTGGAAGCAATGCACACCCTTTCGCTCACTCACTCGTTTAAGTCCACACCAAATACCACAGAGTCTATGTAAGTTCAAAAGGTTTATTTTCAACTAACAAGCTCTGAGTCTGTACGTTGTTCTATAATGCAGTATACGAGCCAGCACCAACAGCAAAATGCATAAGATTAAAACAATAAACATTGTTACAACTACAAGTCCATAGAAGACAAAAGGGGAAATCAAAAGGGGAAATCAATCATGATGATAACTGAACAGTGGTGGAAGAACCACCCTCCCTTGGTAGGAATATAGTTTATATAAATTTATAAATGAAGATCTCTGAGCCAATTCTGGGGGACCCCTCAACTTAGAAGAACCTAGAAGTACTGGTTACATCATAAGCTCTGCAAAGCTCTGGTTCGTAGAAGGGAATCTTCCGTCTGTTATGAGAAAAATGGTGCGCGTTAGTATATTGCAAGCATTTCTCAGTCGTGCCAAAAAGTGTAGCATGTTATGGCTAAGCAATACGGACTGACCACCAGAACTCCATAACAAAGTGGCTTGTTTTTCGACCTTGTACGCAGCGCTCAGACAGTAGCAGTACTATGAGCTCATGTGGGCTCAAAGGCATCTTACACAACAAGCTGCGAGGTAAAGTGCGCATAAATAAAAGACACAAAGCTAAAATGGTTGCATGGCTTAGGCTAACTTAGCAAAGACTAGAATGACCCTAGGGACCATGATATAACACTACTAGTGTCTACTGTACTCTAGTAGACTAGTACCCGATTTGTACTAGTGATGTATGTTGTATATGTATGTATTAACTTTTTTTCAATCTTGCTAGTGAAAAAGAATAAATAGGGGGATGTGTATATGGCATCTAAAAAATGTGTAATGTTTTTTCCAGGCCTACTACCGACCACCAGTGCCGGGGCCAGAGGCGATGGCGACGCGGCCACAGAGGGAGCAGGAGGAGATGCGGCAGTTGCAGGAGCTGCAGGGGGTGAGCCAGCAGCAGTGGCGGGCGGTGGTAAGTTATATTCCTTACTTATTGACATTACACTCGCTGCAAGGGTGTACACTGTACTGTTGAGACTTAGTAAGTAAGAAGTTGTTGTGAACGGTTGGAGAAGAAGACACCCTTTACTTAGCATTACCAATAGCATTAGCAGGGGGAGTGTTGAGTAACCAATGGCCTCTTCTATCTGACTTCAACTCAGCTGTGAAAGTTTTATGGAGAAGACTAAAAGTCAGATCCTTGATGGATGGGTTGAACGAAAAGGGAAAGAAGGGTGGAAGGAGGAAGGACGTGCGAGATGTAATATTTATGACTGGCAGAGAAGAGAAGGATAGGATACGTGGGATGCATGCATAGGTGGCTGATAGGAATCAGATGCATGGGTGGTTGAATGCCTGAAACTCCCACAAATGTTAGAGGCCGAGGAAGTGGGAGGATAGATACATACCATAAATGTTATGTACTGTGCTTGCTAGTGCTACTGTGCTAAGAGTATATTGTTACAATAGTCTTGTTTTTTCTTCTTGATATAGCTACTCCTTCCAAAGGGAAACCAGACAGGAAGGAGTTGGCAGCCATGGCCCGGCGCCGGAAGCTGGAGGCCATACAGACTGAATACCGGCGGCTGGTGGTTCTGGCGGAGGAGGAGGAGGCGGCAGCAGCTGCAGCCTCCTCCAATGCCCCGGGCCCCAGCCAGGCCCCTCCAGTGTTACGGTGCCGCCGTCTAGCAGCCGCCCGCCGCCGCACTTCTTTATCTAGCACTGCTGCCCCCCCCTGTGGATGCAATTGTCACGCACTGAGGCGCCGCGTGGCCCGCCTAGAGGAGCGAATTAAGGTCCTGGAGAAGCGAGCCCGCCGATGAGTTGAGACCCTGTTGGATTCCCCCTTTTTTATTGTTTCTTTTGGTGGTTGGGAATTGGGCGTTGGGGTTTATTATGGACATGGACAATTGGTTGGACTTTTTCGTTTCAGACATTGGTTGGGGTTAGGGAGAGGGGTGGGTCAGGTGTTGTTGTGGGATTTTTTACATACTTTATTTTTGTTAGGGGATTAAATTATATTTATACTTTACATACGATGTTGTTAATGTTTTGTGGGTGGGGTTACTGTTTTACGTCACACTGTTTCCTTGCTGGTGCAGGGCCACAGCCAGTGTTTGATTTAAATAATCGGCTGACTTTGTAAGACACAAACAGATAGATGCGGTACCCCTCACTGAGTGACTTGTCCTACTAGTACTGTCAGTCTCTCCTCCTAGTCTATGCATTCTGCAACTGGACTCAAGGGGTGTGTGAATTAATGAAAAAATGTCCATTATTAATTATGCCTCCCCCAAACTTCTTCTCTTACCTGTGCTTGATGTTTAACTTAGGCACATTGATGGCTGCATGGTGATGATGGTTTGGTTTCCCAACATGCCATGGTTGTGGTGGTAGTAGTAGACACTGGCAGTAGCATTTGCAAAAAAAGAAAATGAGACAGTCAGTCACCTGAGAGAGACTGTGGGAGGAGTAGTAGAACGAAGTACAGAACAGAACTTACTGCCAAACAATAATATGCCAAAATAAAATAAAACATAATGGTGGCGGGGATAGCCTAGTACAACAAGTTACAAACTGTAGTTGTGTCGAGGCACTCGACTAGGCCTACACTCGACACAAGCGTAACCTTTAGTGCTGTGTAGGAGGATGACAAATCCAATCGATGCTGGCAATTAATGATGATGGATTAGGTTCCTTTGGGGAAAAAAATTACCTTGCAAATATACTGATCATGGGTGGGCAAGCAGAAGAAGATCCTCGCCCTGCCTTGAAATTGAATTAGTGTTGCTTTCGCCACATCCACCCCAGCAAGCATGTGATCAATTATTGGTGTACATTTAATTTAGTCACACCTCAATAAATCACACAGCCCGGGGGAAGAGGGTTAGGGTTTGATGAATGGTGGGGAAGGGGGGTTTAGGGAAAGGTTTGACAAAGAAAAACACTACGCATGGACAAACAACAAAACACAATCTTGGCAGACGACCATATCCATAAATCTGTTAAGGGAGAAAAAGGAAATGCATGCATGATGATGATATTGATAACCTGATGGTTAATGATAAGTAGTACTTACTAACTACTACTAGACAATTAGACAGTACAGGGCAGCAGTATATTATGCAATGTGCCTTGCCTGCCTGCCCTCAGAGAGACCCAAATTACATACAGTGTCTGTTCTGTTGTACTGGGCTTACTTTTAAAGATAGCAAAGAAAATTAAAAAATAGCTGTAGGGATGAATTATAAGCAGAGAGCAAACATAATAATAACAACAACACACAGTTGTAATGATTGAAGATAAAAAATGAATCAAATTATTTAAAAGATGATGAATGTTGATACTGTTACTGTATGTTGTTATCCTGGTCAAATTGGGGAGTTGCATCTCGGCATTCCTCTTGGTCCTCCCTTCCATGGACGCTCCGTCCATCAATCTTGGGTGACGCCACTGCCTGCCTGGCGGATGTGGATTGGTAAGGTAAGTGTGAGTTGTTTTTCCCAGTATAGCACAGGGTAAGGGCTGGCCTGTAATTGTAGATGGAAAAACAAAAGGGATATTGAAAAATCAAGGAGAAAAAAAATGCATAAATGACGGTGGAGTGCAACAAGAACACTTTCAGTGGAGGCATGGATACATCATGTCTACTCTGTTTCCAGCATTAACCTACAACAACAACAACAGGACAGAGCAGGCCCACAGCATCCGTGACCCATCCTCCATTTAGCGTACATTTTTTGACAGAGGCAGACAAAGCACATATACAGCAACATAGCATTTTACAAATTAAGGGGGTCATTATGATAGTGGGCGGATCGCCACCGCCCGTATGGAGGTGGCGATCCGCCCGCTATTTTCCACCGCCCGCAATCCATTTCCTCCCGCCATATTACGATGGCGGGGGGACCCCGGCGGATGGAAAGACCGTCCGCCGCTTTTCCGCCGGTCGACTCGTCGACCGGGCGGAAAAGGGGCATAACATGGGGGCGGTGTCTGCAAGACACCGCCATCCATATTATGATGCATGCGGAGATGTGCCTTTCCATGGCGGCAATGCCGCCATGGAAAGGCATACGGTCTTTTACAATGGGGGCCCGTTGCGGGCCCCCAGGGGAGGAGGGTGGGGGGTACCCCCCTACATTGGCATGCACTGGGTAGCAGGCACCGTGCGGTGCCTGTCACATTGTGCATGCCAATGCGCATCATGCTTTATTTACATTGCGGCGGGTGCTGCTCACAGCACCGCCCGCCGCAATCTAAATGATGCGGGATGCCACCGTCACCGTGGCATCCTAATACACATGGCGGGACCGCCGCACCTCTTGCGGGCGGTCCCGTTTACCGTTTACTTTGTCCGCCCGCCATCGTAATGACCCTCTAAGTGAGTAAATCAATGCACCGCTGTCAGTCATACCACTACACTCGACTCGACTCCACCACTACACAGACATGTAGGTCTGCTGTGGTTGTTGTTGACTTTTTACCTTTATGCCACTCATGAAACGCCCTGACTTATTCCATCAATCATCTCCGATCCTACTGACGGACTGCGAAGATATTATGTCACTGTGGTCATCATCATGGTGTTGTCCAACTCAGTGTGCAGTGTACAGAGTGAGTCCACATTCCATATTCAAAATGCAATGGATCGGCTTGCAGTAGAAGTACAATTTTGTTATTGAAAAACAAGAAGGGAAACATTGACTTGAGTTACTTTTAGTGTGTAGATTAAGTAATAGTACACAATGAATTCACTTCATGCACAACAAACAACAACAACACAAATCACTCAGTCAGCGTCCAATGCATGCCATCATTCATTACCTGTTCCTTCTCATCTTATGTTAAGGGGCAGTCTCTCTCGGCTTGGAAAGGAGGATAGCTATAGTAGTCATCATGTTCCACTTCTTTTGGAGGGACTCAACGAGGCAACATTTTCTTTTTTCTTCTATTCTAAATCCAATCATCATCTGGCTTGAAGGAAATGGATTTAGGGCGAGTCAGGAGGTTGGAGGAGCAGGACTCGGAGGAGTGGACTTCAGTGAAATGCTGACAGCTGCAACTGCAATATGGCAATAAAAAGACTAGAAGACGGTGGTGATGGATTTGTTGTGATTCGAAGTTTCTAACCAGAAAGACAGACACACACAAATAAAAGTAAATAAGGGAGGAAGAAAGTAAGAAGTTCAAGCCTAGTTGTCAGGGAAGTATAGCTCATCCTCAAACTCTGGGGGTTCAACCAGAAGTAGGTAATCATCATCTAACACACTACTTCCGTCACCTAAGTTGCTGTCCTCATCTTCCTGCGTTGATCCATGTATTGTGTAATTCGGTGGTATAAAGTGCTGATTCATTTTGATCATGGTTAACCTCTCCACGTTTTTGGGCGAGAGACTGGTCCTTTTCACTGTTACAATGGCACCAGCATCACTGAAAACACGTTCAGAAGAGACACTTGTGACAGGGCAAGCCAGATAGTTTATCGCCAGCCTGCTGATCACTGACCATTGGTTCCTTTTCCCATACCAATACCGCAATGGGTTTTGATCAATGTAGACCTCTGTTGGGTCATCCAGATAGGCCTGGACCATCCGCTCAATGTTCAGGGGTGCTACAGTTTGTTTGGCCTCTTTTGTCTTTGCATCAGCACTGGACCTAGCAAGCCCTTGCTGTAAATACCAATCCTGTGCCGATTTTACTGAGGCTGATGATCCGGTTCTTGCTGTTGTTGTCGATAGTGTTGGTGACCGCTCTGAGCCAAACGCACTGCCCTCAGGCTCTGAAGTGGAACTTGACGCCGGATGCCCTGCTGCAGTACTTGTTGTGGGTTTGAGTAGCAGGCCTTTAATTGCCAGCCGTTCATTTTCAAAGTGACTGGCTACCTCAGCTATCCAACTTTTGTACCGGGCAACGTCCACTTCTGAAAAAGGAATTAATGTCTTACTGTTCAGTGCCGATTTGTACCGTGGATCCAGAATTGTGGCACAAATGTAATGTTTTTCTGACACAATCTTAGTTTGCACCCTTGTATTTTCAGCTAAGCGACGGGATAAGCTCTCCACCAACTCATATGCTTCATTTTTTCCTCCACACCTATGTACGCTTCAGACACCGCCTTCAGCTGTTGCTGTAGCATGTGCAACAATGGGATAGCTTGGCCCATAGTACAGTCCTCCTTGCTGACTTCACGTGTGAAGACCTCGAAAGGAAGAAGCATCTCTGTCAGGCATTTAACTAGGCACCATTGGTCCATCTGAAGGGTCATGCCTTTCACAGTAGCATCCCCTCTTTGCATGACATATTCATTGATTGGTCTGTACTGCTCAAACAGACGGTCAAGCATGTAATAAGTTGAGTTTCAACGTGTTGCCACCTCCTTGATGAGTGCTTTGACTGGCATTATATATTCACGTTGAATGATCCTCAGCTGCTTCCGGGCTTTAAAAGAATGGCTGAAATGTGTGCATATTCTTTGGCAGGTGGTCAGTAAGTTGTTGACTATGGCTTCTTTTTTCAGAAAGTCTTGAACAATAATGTTAATGCAGTGCGCCAAACACGGGACCCTGAAATAGGCACCATCCTCCATGGCCTTAAGTACATTACTGCCATTATCCGTGGCAACAAAACCAATGTTAAGCCCTCTTGGGCGCAGCCATTCAAAGACCTTGCTGTTAAACTCTTCCAAAATGTTTGCAGCAGTATGAGATTTCTCCATGGGGAACATGGCTACAGTTGCATGTTTCCGAGTAGCATTAAAAATCTCAGCAGTGTCAACAGCACCTGCTTCAGATATCTTTTCTCTAAACCCCACAAAAGATATCCAGTGTGCAGTGATGCACATGTAATCAGTGGCTTGGCAACTGGTCCACATGTCTGTTGTCAGGTGGATATTGTGAACAGCACTCTACTGCAAAGCTTGTCCAAGCAATTCCAGCACATCGTGATGTAGTGCTGGAACAGCAACTCTGGTGAAATAGGACCGACTGGGAACCTTCCATTTATTTAACACACACCCAAAAACTGAAATACCCCAAAAAATACACATTTTGCAATTCAATCCAATGCCATCCATGCCCTAAATGATGTTTAAAATAAATTCAACACACACCAAAGGAACAGTTGTTTCATCATGCACCCATGACTAGCTCTGGGCCTACTGGCTACTCACAATAATTTTTTTTTAAATGATGAAAAGTACCAAAATTGTTGTTGCAGCAACTGCAATGCCCCAATCAAACAAACAACAACAGCTTACTTGTAAAATCTCAAATCCAAAAGTCCTCAAATCCAAAAGTCCTCAAATCCAATGATATGTGATGCAGCAGACACAAAGAGTGATCCTTCCAGCTCCAAATCCAAATGAAAGTGAACAGGACATGGACAAAGCACTGGGAGGAGCCTGCTGGACAGGAACAGTAAGTTGGAGACTCTGGGGCACTTCCTTCCTCTCCCAAAAAAAAGTTTTAAAAAAAGGACTCCTTGCACCAAAAAGTACAGCCAAATGTCAATCTGAGGAGTTTTTTTTCATCCAAATCATCATTTTCGAGAAGGTTTTATGGTGCTCCAGATATTCTTCTTCTCCAGATTGCAAATTTTGCGTGTTCGGCATCGCGAGCTTCACCAAACTTCTGCCGGATGTCCGATGGCGCATCCGAATGACGTGTTCACGATCGCACACTCTCGCAGTGTCCAATGGCGCGTCCAAAATGACGTGTTCGCGATCGCACACTCTCGTGGTGTCCGATGGCGCGTCCGAATGACGTGTTCGCGATCGCACACTCTCGCGGGATCGCGCGGCCGGCTACCAAAATCTCGTGGAGCACGCGAACGGATAGGAAAACTCGTCGGCGAACGCAGGGATCCGGGTAAGTCGCTACCGCGCGCGAAAACGCATTTTTAAAGCACGAACAAGGAAAAAAATTCCGCTACGCTGCGGATCGCGGAATTTTCGGCAATTCCGCGTTCTCCGCGGAACGCGGAATTGCCAAAATTCCGCAAATTCCACGAGCAGAGCGGAATTTACTGCCCAGGGTTACAGAAAACTCCGCAAACTCCGCAAACGGAGTGAAGTTCACCACCCAGGCCTAGTAATATGTGATGTCACAGCAGTGCATTGCGGGGGCGTGAGTTATACTTAGCTCAACTAACTATAATGGCCGAATTTCTCTGGTTTTGTACAGTGAAAACACCTACATACACTACGGTAGACTATGGGTTGGGGTATCCCTGTGATTGGCATAACCTCCCTTGTAAGGCCCTAGTACATAATAGGGCAGGGAGATTAAAACTACCTCTAACTCAGAGGTGCAGAAAGAGGCAAGAGTAGTGCAGAAAGAAGCAACAGAGGTTCCGAAAGAGGCAAGAGAGGTGCAGAAAGAAGCAAGTGAAGTGCAGAAATAGGCAAGAGAGGTACAGAAAGAGTCAAGAGAGGTACAGAAAGAGGCAGGAGGGGTGCAGAAAGAAGGAAGAGAAGTGCAGAAAGAGGCAAGAGAATTGCTTAAAGAAGCAACAGAACTGTAGAAAGAAGCAAGAGAAGTGCAGAAGGAGGCAAGTGAGGTGCAGAAACAAGCTAGAGCAGCGCAGAAAGAACCAACAGAGGTGCAAAAAGGGGCAAGAGGGGTACAGAAAAAGGTAGGAGAGTTGCACAAAGAGGCAAGAGAGGTACAGAAAGAGGCAGGAGGGGTGCATAAAGAAGGAAGAGAAGTGCAGAAAGAAGCAACAGAGGTGATGAAAGAGGCGCGAATGGGGCAGAAAGAGGAAGAGAAGTGCAGAAAAAAGCAACAGAGGTACAGAAAGAGGCAGGAGAGGTGCAGAAACAGGCAGGAAAGGTACAGAAAGAGGGAACGGGGTGCAAAAAGAGGCAAGAGGGGTGCAGAAAGAGAAAAGAGGGGTGCAGAAAGAGGCAAGAGGGGTGCAGAAAGAGGCAAGAGCAGTGCAGAAAGAAGCAACAGAGGTGCAAAAAGAGGAAAGAGAACTGCAGAATGAACCAACAGAGGTGCAAAAAGAGGCAAGAGGGATGCAGAAAGAGTTATGAGAGGTGCACAAAGAGGCAAGAGAGGTACAGAAAGAGGCAGGAGGGGTGCAGAAAGAAGGAAGAGAAGTGCAGAAAGAGGCAAGAGAATTGCTGAAAGAAGCAACAGAGGTGTAGAAAGAAGCAAGATAAGTGCAGAAAGAACCAATAGAGGTGCTGAAAGAGGCGCAAAGGGTGCAGAAAGAGCAAGAGAAGTGCAGAAAGAGGCAAGAGAGGTACAGAAAGAGGCAAGAGAGGCGCAGAAACAGGCAGGAAAGGTACAGAAACAGGGAACAGGGGTGCAGAAAGAAGCAAGAGAGGTGCAGAAAAAGAAAAGAGGGGTGCAGAAAGAGACAGGAGATCTGCAGGAAAAAGCAACATATGTGTTGAAAGAGGCAAGTGAGGTACAGAAAGAGGCAAGAGATCTGCAGAAAAAAGCAACAGAGGTGCTGAAAGAGGCAAGTGAGGTGCAGAAAGAAGCAAGAGAGTTACAGAAAGATTCAATAGAAGTGCAGAAAGAAGCAACAGAGGTGCAGAAAGAGGCAAGAGGGGTGCAGAAAGAGGAGAGAGAAGTGCAGAAAGAAGCAAAAGAGGTGCTCAAAGAGGCAAGAGGGATACAGAAAGAGGCAAGAGCAGTGCAGAAAGAACCAAGAGAAGTGCAGAAAGAAGCAACAGAGGTGCAGAAGGAGGCATGAGGGGTGCAGAAAGAGGCAAGAGAAGTGCAGAAAGAAGCAACAGAGGTGCAGAAAGAGGCACGAAGGGTGCAGAAAGAGGCAAGAGAAGTGCAGAATGAAGCAACAGAGGTACAGAAAGAGGCAAGAGTGGTGCAGAAAGAGGGAAGAGAGGTGTAGAAAGAGGCAAGAGAGTTGCACAAAGAGGGAAGAAGGTGCAGAAAGCGGCAGCAGGGGTGCAGAAAGAAGCAACAGAGGTGCTGAAAGAGGCAAGAGAAGTGTAGAAAAAAAGCAAGTGAAGTGCAAAAAGAGGCAAGTGAGATGCAGAAAGAAGAAAGAGCAGTGCAGAAAGAACCAACAGAGGTGGAAAAAGAGGCAAGAGGGGTGCAGAAAGAGGTAGGAGAGGTGCACAAACAGGCAAGGGAGGTACGGAAAGAGGCAGGAGGGGTACAGAAAGAAGGAAGAGAAGTGCAGAAAGAGGCAAGAGAATTGCTGAAAGAAGCAACAGAGGTGCAGAAGGAGGCACGAGGAGTGCAGAAAGAAGGAAGAGAAGTGCAGAAAGAAGCAACAGAGGTACAAAAAGAGGCAAGAGTGGTGTAGAAAGAGGCAAGAGAGTTGCACAAAGAGGGACGACGGGTGCAGAAAGAGGCAAGAGGGGTGCAGAAAAAGGCAAGAGAAGTGCAGAAAGAGGCAAGAGAATTGCTGAAAGAAGCAAGAGGTGTAGAAAGAAGCAAGAAAAGTGCAAGTGAGAAAGAGGCAAGTGAGATGCAGAAACAGGCAAGAAAGCTACTGAAAGAGGGAAGACGAGTGCAGAAAGAGACAACAGGGGTGCAGAAAGAAGCAAGACAGATGCAAAAAGAAGCATGGAAAGTACAGAATGAAGCAACAGGGGTGCAGAAAGAGGTAAGAGAAGTGCAGAAAGAAGCAACAGAGGTGCAGAAGGAGGCAAGAGAACTGCAGAAAGAGGCAAGAGAGTTGCAGAAACCGGCAAAAGAGGTACATAAAGAGACAACAGGGGTGCAGAAAGAAGCAAGACAGGTGCAGAAAGAAGCATGGAAAGTGCAGAATGAAGCAACAGGGGTGCACAAATAGGCAAGAGAGGTGCAGAAAGAGGCAAGAGAGGTGCAGAAAGAGGCAAGAGAAGTGCAGAAAGAGGCAAGAGAATTGCTGAAAGAAGCAACAGAGGTATAGAAAGAAGCAAGAAAAGTGCAGAAAGAGGCAAGTGAGATGCAGAAACAGTCAAGAAAGGTACAGAAAGAGCGAAGACTAGTGCAGAAAGAGACAACAGGGGTGCAGAAAGAAGCAAGACAGGTGCAGAAAGAAGCATGGAAAGTGCAGAATGAAGCAAAAGGGGTGCAGAAAGAGGCAAGAGAAGTGCAGAATAAAGCAACAGAGGTGCAGAAGGAGGCAAGAGAACTGCAGAAAGAGGCAAGAGAGTTGCAGAAATAGGATAAAGAGGTACAGAAAGAGGGAACAGGGTTGCAGACAGAGGCAAGAGAGGTGCAGAAAGAGGGAAGAGGGGTGCAGAAAAAGGCAAGAGGGATGCAGAAATTTGGAACAGAGGTGCAGGAAGAAGCCAGAGCAGTGCAGAAAGAACCAACAGAGGTCAGAAAGAGGCAAGAGAGGTACAGAAAGAGGCACGTGAAGTGCAGAACGAAGCAAAGGAGGTGCAGAAAGAACCAACAGAGGTAGAAAAAGAGGCAAGAGGGGTGCAGAAAGGGGTAGGAGGGGTGCAGAAAGAGGTAGAGAACTGCAGAAAGAAGCAACAGAGGTGCAGAAAGAGACAAGACAGGTGAAGAAAGAAGGAACAGAGGTACAGGAAGAGGAGTGCAGAAACAGGCAAAAGGGGTGCAGAAAGAAGCAAGTGAGGTGCAGAAAGAGGCAAGAGAGGTGCAGAAAGAGGCAAGAGAGTTACAGAAAGAGGCAAGTGAAGTGCAGAAGGAGGCAAGAGAACTACAGAAAGAGGCAATTGAGGTACAGAAAGAGGCAAGTGAGGTGCAGAAAGAAGCAAGATAAGTGCAGAAAGAAGCAACAGAAGTGCAGAAAGAGGGAAGAGGAGTGGAGAGAGGCAAGAGGAGTGCAGAAAGAAGCAAGACAGGTGCAGAAAGAAAAAAAAGAAGTGCAGAAAGAAGGAACAGAGGTGCAGAAAGAGGCAAAAAGGGTGCAGAAAGACATAAGAGGGGTACAGAAAAAGGCAAGAGAAGTGCAGAAAGAGGGAAGAAGGGTGCAGAAAGAGGCAAGAGGGGTACAGAAAGAAGCAAATGAGGTACAGAAAGAGGCAATAGACATGCAGAAACAGAGATGAGAGGTTCAGAAAGTAGAAGAGATGTGCAGAAAGAGGAAAGAGAAGTGCAGCAATCAATCAATCAATCAATCACAGAATTTGTAGAGCGCACTACTTACCCGCGAGGGTCTCAAGGCGCTGGGGAGAGGGAAGGGGGGGATGCTGCTACTGGTCGAACAGCCAGGTCTTGAGTAGCCTCCTGAAGGTCAGCAGGTCTTGGGTCTTTCGTAGGCTTAGTGGAAGGGTGTTCCAGGTCTTGGCGGCGAGGTGTGAGAAGGATCTGCCGCCGGTGGTTGTTCTTCGAAGAAAGAAATGTGCAGAAAGAAGCAACAGAAGTGCAGAAAGAGGCAAGAGAGGTGCAGAAGGAAGCAAGAGTGGCTTGCACACCATTAGTACCAATTTAACACCCACATTAAGCAATAAGTAACAGGTGACCATTATAGGTTTGCAAAGGGCCTTCCACCACGCTGTAACACTTGTCGCTGCATTTTTGGTAACGTTTGAGCCGTTTGAGATAGAAACAAGGCTTTTTTTGCTCAAATCTGCAGATTAGGGAGCAGATGATGAATTATGTGGCTAATGCGGAAAAAGTATAATTGTGCGAAAGTCGGTGCAGTCACATAATTCCAGTGGCCCTGCTCATACTTCTGACTAGGTCCACAAGTGCTCCTCAGTGATTCCTTCTGTTTTGTCTCACTGAGTTCATAGTTGAGCTTCTATGGAAACGAGGAAGACTAAACCTGAGGTTACCACTCCACAACACAGACTACCATACCACATAATTACTCTACATAGCACATAATCCCACTCTACATAATTCCTATATACTAAATACCACATACTTTCCATCCACATATTTTCACTGCACAACATACCACATAATTCCACTACACACAACGTACATCCACTCCACTCCAAAAAACATTAGTAAAAAACTTTTACATTTAAAACGCCAATAGATCTAACTCTCGCAAATGCGAAACCTATTACATTGCAAACACTTCTTTAACTAGTAGTCGGGTTTGCAGAGTGGTGGAGAAAGGGTGCTGGGCCTCCAACCAGCGCTCAGGAATTCCACTGCGTAGGACTTACAGGAGGTACCAGGAGGGCTTCTTGGCCCCCAAAGTCCCTCAGGAGTAAATTGGACTTCATCCCCATCCCGTAGTCTACCAGAAGGTGCGTTTGCAGAGTGGTGGAGAAAGGGTGGCATGGCCTCCGAAGACGTCTTAGCAATCCCACTGTGTGGGACTTACTGAAGGTAACAAGAGGGGTAGTTGGCCCCCAAGGACATCCTTGGGGGCCAACTACCCCTTCTATTACCTCCAGTAAGTCCCACACAGCAGGATTGCTAAGTTCTCATAGCAGGCCATGCTCCCTTTGCCCATCACTCTGCAAACACGCTCCCTGGCGTGCTCTTGGATGGGTATTGAAGTCCCCTTCACTGCTGGGGGTCCTTTAGGGGCCAACTAGCCTATCTCTTAACTCCAGTAAGCCCCGCACAGTGGGATTGCTGAGAAGTGGACACAGGCCATGCCCCCTTTCTCCACCACTCTGCAAACACTCCTCCTGGCGCACTCTTGGTTGGGAGATGAAGTCCCCTTTCCTCCTGAGGGTCCCTGGGGGCCAACTAGCCCTCCTGTTACCTCCAGTAAGCCCCATACAGCTAGATTGCTGAGAGTGCTCAAAGGCCACGCCCCCTTTTTACATGACTCTGCATACGCGACTCCTGGCGCACTGCTGCTCGGGGAATGAAGTTCACTTTAGTCCTGAGGTCCTCAGGACAAAAGAGGACCTCATCGCCCCACCAACAATGCACCAAGAGGCGCTTTTGCAGAGTGGTGTAAAAAGGGGCGTGGCCTCAGACCACCTCTCAGCAATCCCACTGTGTGGGGCTTACTGGAGGTACCTGGTGGGCTAGGTGGGCTAGTTGGCCCCTAAGGACCCATAAGATTCTAGGGGACTTCCTCCCCCAACCCAAAACGCGCCAGGAGGCGCGTTTGCACAGTGGTGCAGGGAGGGGGCGGGGCCTCCGGCGAGATGCTGGCTTCTGTTTTTTTTCCTTTTGTTAGAAGGGGCTGTGTGGCCCCCCTTCTCTTAACATTTTTTGGGCCCTTGGGACCCATCCCCAGAGCCTGAGCATTTTTTAATAAAAAAAAAAAAACGGGAACCTAGCCGCTTGGCCCCCCTTCCCTGGGCCACTATTAGCCCCGGGGAACCCATCCCCCGGGGCCTGGCCTCGTTTTTTTCATTTATTTTTGCTGGGAGGGGGTACGCGGCCCCCTTCCCTTGGCTACTTCTGGCCTCAGGGACCCCATCCCCCGGGCCTGGCCTCGTTTTTGGGAAATTTTTGCTGGGAGGGGGGCCTCGTGGCCCCCATCCCCATGCCCACTTCTGGCCCCAAGGACCCCGTCCCCCGGGGCCTGGCCAGCCTGGAATTGTTTGTGGAGGGGGGCCACGTGGCCCCCTCCTAAGGCCAATTATGGCCCCGGGGACCCCATCCCCTGGGGCCGGCCTTCCGTTTTTTTTTTTTTTTTAATTAAAAATAAATTAAAGGGGAGGGGGCCAATTGCCCCCCCCTCCCGGGCCACTTCTGGCACCGGGGACCCCATCCCCCGGGACCAGCCCTTAAGTTGGGGACCATGGGGGGAGCCCCAATGCCCCAATGGTCCCTGCTGGCTTCCCGCCTCCTGCGGGAGCCGGCATTGTTTTTGGGCAAGGGGAGCTGCCGACATGCAGCTCCCCTTGCCCAAAAGCAATTCTGCTTCGCTTCAACGAAGCAAAGCAGGAGTCTGTTATGACAGGGTGGGAGCCGTGCTCCCGCCCTGCCATAGCAAACGGCAATGTCCCGGGGGTGGGCACCCCGGGACATTGCAGGAGCCGCCCCTGGGGGTGGCAGTCCCCAGGGCCATCAAGGGCTCCAGGATGGGGCCGCCTGGCCCCCCTCCCAACTCTTTAAAGCCCTGGGGAGGTTGTGGTCCCCGGGGCCGGGGGATCCACAACGGACCCCATATGTAAATAATTAGTGCCCCAGGGAGGTGGTGGTATGGGGGGCTCGAGGCCCCCACACATTTTTTTTTTTTTTAAACAGAGCCCCGGGGAGGTTGCGGTCCCCGGAGCTGCGGGGGGGGTGCGTGCCCCCCATGTTTAACTATCAAAGGGGAGGTGGCGGTCCCTGGGGCAGCGTGGGGGGGCAGGAGCCCCCCTATGCATTTTATTTTATAAAGAAGACCCGGGGAGGTGGCGGACCATGGGGCTGTGGGGGCCCCCACGGGCCCCTGCTACATAATTGGGCATTGCCCCCGTGACCTGGCCCACCCGGGGGCTTAAGGAAAACAAAGCACGGGTTCCCACGCTTCGTTTTTTAAAAAATTTTCTCAGCCGGATTCACACACCCAGCGTGAATTCGGCCGATTTATTTTAAAAAATTGCTTTTTTGGCCCTGGGGGGTCCTTGTGGGACCCCTGAGCAGGCCTAGGGGTCAGGGTGTTTCTACCCTGCCCCCTTTTCTTGTTTTCACCTTTTTGTACTGTTTTCTTGTGACTCGGTTACCGAGTCACAAGATGGCTGCCAACACATTCTGGTTTGAAGTATTGGCAGCCAATCAGCTGTCAGCTCGTGCTCGGGAGGAGTCGCAACTCCTCCTCGGTGCTCAGATATATAAATTTTTATTTTTTAAATTACTCAGCAACTACTGAATGGATTTACACCTTTTAAAAAAAGGTCACTTTCTGGACCAAGAGCTACCTTTTTGCCAAATTTGGTGTAATTCCGTTCAGCAGTTCAGGCTGTAGCTGTGTCTAAAGTTCCTATGGAAATTAACATGGGGAAAACGTGTTTTGGGACCCCCCTTTTTTCTCAGCCCCTCCTTGATGAATCACCCCGAAACTTTTAAGACAGGAGCTGACCTGAGTGAACCATTAGTTTTGAAAATTTCGCGTAGATTCGTCAAACTGCGCCAAAGATATTGGCAAAAGAAAAAACGCTTTTGAATAGAAACAAGGTCCTAATTCAATTCAATATATTTATTAAAGATTTGGAACTCCTAGGAGGTACACATAAAATGCATACATATTATTTCAAATAAAGAAAAACACATAACAAGTACAATCCACTAACCATCATAAAATTATCATAAGCCTGCCTTAGATTAGGTACATTTCTTGTAAATAGAAACAAACAATATTGTCAGAGAGCCCAGATCATACAGTACTTAAGATTTTCCACATTACAACTCCTAAGATGTACATAGGACATTAAAAAACTGACAATTCATTTAAAAAGTCCAAAAGTTCAATTTCAGCTAGAAAATTAATTTAGAATTACAGGCAAGATAAAACATGGACATGTCCAGACCTGTGCAAAAGGCAATTCAGTAGCAGCCAGCTCATAAGCATAATACCTCCTGAATCCCACTACATTTAAGTTTTTAAAATTAACAACAGAACATAGTGGGAAGCAGACGCAACCTAACCCTAATTTAAGAAAAAAGAGCGGTTAATAGCTGCCTCTCAATGTGCAAAATACAAATTAATAAAAACTAGAATACTGATACTTTGCAGATGGAGAGGCTAGCTAAGAGGATAGCCGTCCGTTTAAAAAGTGTGCTAAAAAGGAAGAATTAAAATATGTACATAAACTCCCCAAAAAATTAAAAGGTTTTAGTCACACTGCTTCATTTTTGTTCAAAAGTGATAGTCTCGGGTTGATACTACATTTTTACACAATCTTGTAAGAACACAGGTACAAGTTTAAAAAATATACATGAATTCCTTAAAAAAATTAAATAGTTTTACACACACTGCTTCGTTTTTAGGACAAACGAGATAATCTCGGGCTTATGCTACATTTTTAACAGAGTTTTGTAGAAACATCGGGCGAAGCCAGCGATAACGGCTCAATGCCAATGCAGGACATACAAACAAAACATGGTCCAGAGTCTGGGTACTCAGCATACACAAATTACACATTTTTCCATTATTCGGATTCTGAGACCAGTTTGCTGTAAGGTCATTTAAAGGCAGGAGATTCATACGACCTAAAATAAGCAAGCGTCGAATACCGTGTTCTAAATTCCAACATAAATATTTTTGTGCAATTCTCGGTGAGTTTGTCCTAATTATTAGTTTTAATCTTTCTTTAGAGTTGCAGAATTGAATGGTCCTAACTATAACTACCTACTGGCCAGTAGGTAATATATATATATATATATATATATATATATATATATATATATATATATATATATATATATATATATATATATATATTATCTACTGGCAGTCGCCAGTAGATAGTTATAGTTAGGACCTATTTTCCATAGGAAATCCGCGACATTCTATTTGAAATAACTCTTGCGTCGGTTGACGAATCTTCGCGAAATTTTCAAACTTTATGGCCCGCTCCGGTCCGCTCCTACCCTGAAAGTCTCAGGGTGATTCGTCAAGCGGGGGCCGAGAAAAAGGGGGTCCCAAAACGTGTTTTCCCCATTCATTTTCCCATAGGAAACTTTAGACACGGCTACAGCCCGAACTGCTGAACGGAATTACACCAAATTTGGCAAAGAGGTAGTTCTTGGTTCAAAAGAACCCTTTTTGTTAAATGGTGTAAATCCGTTCAGTAGTTGCTGAGAAAATCAAAAGTAAAAACACATATATATCTGGGCGGAGCCTAACCACACATGTCATCGTGAGATCTGATTGGCTGTCAGCACTTCATCCTGGAATTGCTGGCAGCCATCTTGGGACCAATATAAATGATAGTACCCCTTTGAAATGCATTGTAGTGAATCGAAGATTTTGAGGGTTACCAAAAGGAGAACTATAAAGGGTGATAACAGACTTTAGTTACATTAGAATTCATTTGTTGATGGTACCATACTAATTTCAGGAATTGTGGTGTGTTCTAAGGTGATTTTACCCTGTGAAAAACCTTCTGCTGGGATATCATGAATCATGTTTGAGAGAAAACTATTTTCACATGTTTGTCCCATACAGTTTTGGAAGGTGCCCCAGAAGCTAAAATGAGAGCATATTTTCTGTAAATTCACATTATCTTTCTCAGTCATGTGAGAATGAAGTCTGACATTCTCAGTAAAACATGTACATCCAACAAGGGCAGAGACTGTCAGTTGATTCCTTTGTGTTCTACTGCAGCTTCCCAGAGTGTTCTAAAGAACAACTAGAGTGCTAACAGCCTTACTTATGACAAAAGTATGGCACACCTGAAGCCATCTTGATTGGAATAAACTGGTAACACTTAAAACATTTAATTTAAAAAGGAACAAAATGATGGGGTTCATCTTGTCATAGAAATTATGGTTAGTGCTCTGGAAAGAAAAATTAGGACATGTTTCAAGTGTGATCTCAAATATCTTCCTGTTATATTTCAACAGGAGCAGCCTGTCAGTTGATGCCTTTGTGTTCTACTGCAGCTTCCCAGAGTGTTCTAAAGAACAACTAGAGCGCTAACAGTCTTACTTATGACAAAAGTATGGCACACCTGAAGCCATCTTGATTGGAATAAACTGGTAACACTTAAAACATTTAATTTAAAAAGGAACAAAATGATGGGGTTCATTTTGTCATAGAAATGATGGTTAGTGCTGTAGAAAGAAAAATTAGGACATGTTTCAAGTGTGATCTCAAATATCTTCCTGTTATATTTCAACAGGAGCAGCCTGTCAGTTGATGCCTTTGTGTTCTACTGCAGCTTCCCAGAGTGTTCTAAAGAACAACTAGATCGCTAACAGTCTTACTTATGACAAAAGTATGGCACACCTGAAGCCATCTTGATTGGAATAAACTGGTAACACTTAAAACATTTAATTTAAAAAGGAACAAAATGAGGGGGTTCATTTTGCCATAGAAATTATGGTTAGTGCTGTAGAAAGAAAAATTAGGACATGTTTTAAGTGAGATCTCAAATATCTTCCTGTTATATTTCAACAGGAGCAGCCTGTCAGTTGATGCCTTTGTGTTCTACTGCAGCTTCCCAGAGTGTTCTAAAGAACAACTAGAGTGCTAACAGCCTTACTTATGACAAAAGTATGGCACACCTGAAGCCATCTTGATTGGAATAAACTGGTAACACTTAAAACATTTAATTTAAAAAGGAACAAAATGAGGGGGTTCATTTTGCCATAGAAATTATGGTTAGTGCTGCAAAAGAAAATTTAGTGCATGTTTTAAGTGAGATCTCAAATCCTCTTCTATTTCATTAGAAAATTCTGACATGCAGACTG
Organism: Calotriton arnoldi; assembly: GCA_963921515.1. NCBI lineage: Eukaryota > Metazoa > Chordata > Amphibia > Caudata > Salamandridae > Calotriton > Calotriton arnoldi. Next base: position 964,142 of record CAWUFW010007412.1, on the reverse strand, counting down.
AAACAATCACTTTCAATACCAGCAGTAGACTTCCAGTTAACTCCTTGGTGAGCAGTAGCTTTACTACAGTGATCTAATGAACAACTAGAGTAATAACATTCTGAATTTATGGCAAATGTGTGACACATCTGAATGCCTTCTTGATGGAATCAAAGTAAAAACTGAAAGCATTTCCTACTGAGGAGACTGCAGTAAATGAGGAAATTAGGAAACTTCATAACAAAGAAGTCTTCCAAGATGGCCACCAGTGAAAAAGAGCCCAAATGTAGCACAAATATTACCCAGATGTAGCCCACATATAGCCCAATGACAAAAGTGTGCAAAACACTTTTTATTTTTAGTTTTTTGCAGTTTTATGTAGTGCAGACTGGTCAGGTATTGGAGCGTTGCATCTTAAAACATGACCCCCTACACTACAAAAACACCACTGCACTACCCTAAACCCTAAAACACTACCCCAGCACGACCCCTACACTACACAAGCACCACTGCACTATCCTAAACCCTAAAACACTACCCCCAGCATGACCCCCTACACTACACAAACACCACTGCACTACCCTAAACCCTAAAACACTACCCCAACACCACTGCACTAACCAAAATCCTAAAACACTACCCCCAGCATGACCCCCTACACTACCCAAACACCACTGCACTACCCTAAAACATGACCCCTACACTACACAAACACCACTGCACTACCCTAAACCCTAAAACACTACCCCCAGCACGACCCCCTACACTACACAAGCACCACTGCACTACCCTAAACCCTAAAACACTACCCCCAGCACGACCCCCTACACTACACAAACACCACTGCACTACCTTAAACCCTAAAACACTACCCCAAGACGACCCCCTACACTACCCAAACACCACTGCACTAACCTAAATCCTAAAACACTACCCCCAGCACGACCCCCTACACTATCCAAACACCACTGCACTACCCTAAACCCTAAAACACTACCCCCAGCATGACCCCCTACACTACACAAGCACCACTGCACTACCCTAAACCCTAAAACACTACCCCCAGCACGACCCCCTACACTGCCCGAACACCACTGCACTGCCCTAAACCCTGAAACACATACCCTAGCACGATCCCCTACACTGCCCGAACACCACTGCACTGCCCTAAACCCTGAAACACCACCCCCAGCATGACCCCCTACACTGCCCGAACACCACTGCACTGCCCTAAACCCTGAAACACCACCCCCAGCATGACCCCTACACTGCCCGAGCACCACTGCACTGCCCTAAACCCTGAAACACTACCCCCAGCAAGACCTCCTACACTGCCCGAACACCACTGCACTGCCCTAAACCCTGAAACATCACACCCAGCAATACCCCCTACACTGCCCGAACACCACTGCTCTAAACCCTGAAACACCACCCCCAGCACGACCCCCTACACTGCCCGAACACCACTGCACTGCCCTAAACCCTGAAACACCACCCCCAGCACGACCCCCTACACTGCCCGAACACCACTGCACTGCCCTAAACCCTGAAACACCACTCCCTGTACGACCCCCTACACTGCCCGAACACTACTGCACTGCCCTAAACCCTAAAACACCATCCCCAGCACGACCCCCTACACTGCACGAACACCACTGCACTGCCCTAAACCCTGAAACACTACCCCCAGCAAGACCCCTACACTGCCCGAACACCACTGCACTGCCCTAAACCCTGAAACACCACCCCCAGCAAGACCCCCTACACTGCCCGAACACCACTGCCCTAAACCCTGAAACACCACCCCCAGCAAAACCCCCTACGCTGCCCGAACACCACTGCACTGCCCTAAACCCTGAAACACCAGCCCCAGCACGACCCCTACACTGCCCGAACACCACTGCACTGCCCTAAACCCTGAAACACCACCCCCTGCACGACCCCCTACACTGCCCGAACACCACTGCACTGCCCTAAACCCTGAAACACCACCCCCAGCACGACCCCCTACACTGCCCGAACACCACTGCACTGCCCTAAACCCTGAAACACCACCCCCTGCACGATCCCCTACACTGCCCGAACACTACTGCACTGCCCTAAACCCTGAAACACCACCCCCAGCACGACCCCCTACACTGCACGAACACCACTGCACTGCCCTAAACCCCGAAACACTACCCCCAGCAAGACCCCCTACACTGCCCGAACACTACTGCCCTAAACCCTGAAACACCACCCCCAGCAAGACCCCCTACACTGCCCGTACACCACTGCACTGCCCTAAACCCTGAAACACCACCCCCAGCATGACCCCCTACACTGCCCGAACACCACTGCACTGCCCTAAACCCTGAAACACCACCCCCAGCACGACCCCCTACACTGCCCGAACACCACTGCACTGCCCTAAACCATGAAACACCAGCCCCAGCACGACCCCCTACACTGCCCGAACACCACTGCACTGCCCTAAACCCTGAAACACCACCCCCAGCATGACCCCCTACACTGCCCGAACACCACTGCACTGCCCTAAACCCTGAAACACCAGCCCCAGCACGACCGCCTACACTGCCCGAAAACCACTGCACTGCCCTAAACCCTGAAACACCCGCCTACACTGCCCGAACACCACTGCACTGCCCTAAACCCTGAAACACCAGCCCCAGCACGACCCCCTACACTGCCCGAACACCTCTGCACTACCCTAAACCCTCAAACACCAGCCCCAGCACGACCCCCTACACTGCCCGAACACTACTGCACTGCCCTAAACCCTGAAACACCAGCCCCAGCAAGACCCCTACACTGCCCGAACACCACTGCACTGCCCTAAACCCTGAAACACCACCCCCAGCAAGACCCCCTACACTGCCCGAACACCACTGCACTAAAGCCTGAAACACCACCCCCAGCAAGACCACCTACACTGCCCGAACACCACTGCACTGCCCTAAACCCTGAAACACCACCCCCAGCAAGACCCCCTACACTGCCCGAACACCACTGCACTAAAGCCTGAAACACCACCCCCAGCAAGACCGCCTACACTGGCCGAACACCACTGCACTGCCCTAAACCCTGAAACACCACCCCCTGCACGACCCCCTACACTGCCCAAACACCACTGCACTGCCCTAAACCCTGAAACACCACCCCTCAGCACGACACCCTACACTGCCCGAACACCACTGCACTGCCCTAAACCCTGAAACACCACCCCCAGCACGACCCCCTACACTGCCCGAACACCACTGCACTGCCCTAAACCCTGAAACACCACTCCCTGCACGACCTCCTACACTGCCGGAACACCACTGCACTGCCCTAAACCCTGAAACACCACCCCCAGCACGACCCCCTACACTGCCCGAACACCACTGCACTGCCCTAAACCCTGAAACGTCAACCCCAGCAAGACCCCCTACACTGCCTGAACACCACTGCCCTAAACCCTGAAACACCACACCCTACACTGCACGAACACCACTGCACTGCCCTAAACCCTGAAACACCACCTCCAGCAAAAACCCCTACACTGCCTGAACACCATTGCTCTGCCCTAAATCCTGAAACACTAGCCCCAGCATGACCCCCTACACTGCCCAAACACCACTGCACTGCCCTAAACCCTGAAACACCACCCCCAGCACGACCCCCTACACTGCCCGAACACCACTGCACTGCCCTAAACCCTGAAACACCAGCCCCAGCAAGACCCCCTACACTGCCCGAACACCACTGCACTGCCCTAGACTCTGAAACACCAGCCCCAGCAAGACCCCCTACACTGCCCGAACACCACTGCACTGCCTAAACCCTGAAACACCAGCCCCAGCATGACCCCCTACACTGCCCGAACACCACTGCACTGCCCTAAACCCTGAAACACCAGCCCCAGCACGACCACCTACACTGCCCGAACACCACTGCACTGCCCTAAACCCTGAAACACCAGCCCCAGCACAACCCCCTACTCTGCCCGAACACCACTGCACTGCCCTAAACCCTGAAACACCAGCCCCAGCACGACCCCCTACACTGCCCGAACACCACTGTACTGCCCTAAACCCTGAAACACCAGCCCCAGCACGACCCCCTACACTGCCCGAACACCACTGCACTGCCCTAAACCCTGAAACACCAGCCCCAGCACGACCACCTACACTGCCCGAACACCACTGCACTGCCCTAAACCCTGAAACACCAGCCCCAGCACAACCCCCTACTCTGCCCGAACACCACTGCACTGCCCTAAACCCTGAAACACCAGCCCCAGCACGACCCCCTACACTGCCCGAACACCACTGTACTGCCCTAAACCCTGAAACACCACCCCCTGCAACACCCCCTGCAACACCCCCTACACTGGCCGAACACCACTGCACTGCCCTAAACCCTGAAACACCACCCCCTGCAACACCCCCTGCACCACCCCCTACACAGCCCGAACACCACTGCACTGCCCTAAACCCTGAAACACCACCCCCTGCACCGCCCCCTATACTGCCCGAACACCACTGCACTGCCCTAAACCCTGAAACACCACCCCCAGCACGACCCCCTTTACTGCTCGAACACCACTGCACTGCCCCAAACCCTGAAACACCACCCCCAGCACGACCCCCTACACTGCCCGAACACCACTGCCCTAAACCCTGAAACACCACCCCCTGCACGACCCCCTACACTGCCCGAACACCACTGCACTGTCCTAAACCCTGAAACACCACCCCCAGCACGACCCCCTACACTGCCCAAACACCACTGCACTGCCCTAAACCCTAAAACACCACCCCCAGCATTACCCCCTACACTGCCCAAACACCACTGCACTGCCCTAAACCCTAGAACACTACTCCCAGCACGACCCCTACACTACCCGAACACCACTGCACTACCCTAAACCCTAAAATACTACCCCCAGCACAACCCCCTACACTACCCGAACACGACTGCACTGCCCTAAACCCTCAAACACTCCCCCAGCATGACCCCCTACACTACCCGAACACCACTGCACTGCCCTAAACCCTAAAACACTCCCCCAGCACGACCCCCTACACTACCCGAACACCACTGCACTGCCCTAAACCCTAAAACACTCCCCCAGCATGACCCCCTACACTACCCAAACACCACTGCACTGCCCTAAACCCTAAAACACTACCCCCCGCATGACCCCCTACACTACCCAAACACCAATGCACTACCCTAATCCCTAAAACACTACCCCCGCATGACCCCCTACACTACCATAAACCCTAAAACACTACCCCCGCACGACTCCCTACACTACCCAAAGACCACTGCACTACCCTAAACCCTAAAACACGACCTCCTACACTACACAAACACCACTGCACTACCCTAAACCCTAAAACACTACCCCCTACACTACACAAACACCACTGCACTACCCTAAACCCTAAAACACTACCCCCAGCAGTACCCCTACACTACCCAAACACCACTGCACTAACCTAAACCCTAAAACACTACCCCCAGCAGTACCCCTACACTACCCAAACACCACTGCACTACCCTAAATCACTACCCCCAGCATGACCCCTACACTACCCAAACACCACTGAACTACCCTAAACCTAAAACACTACCCCCAGCACGACCCCCTACACTACCCAAACACCACTGCACTACCCTAAACCCTAAAACACTCCCCCAGCACGACTCCCTACACTACCCAAACACCACTGCACTACCCTAAACCCTAAATCTACCCCCAGCATGACCCCCTACACTACACAAACACCACTGCACTACCCTAAACCCTAAAACACTACCCCCAGCACGACCCTCTTCACTACCTAAACACAACTGCACAATTTGTTACAGGCGTTGCAACGCAGGCCTGTGGTGCTTACTGGAAGTACCTAGTGGGCTAGTTGGGCCCCAGGGACCCTCAGGATTCAAGGTGACCTAATCCCCCAACTTAAAACGCACCACGGGGCGCGTTTGCACAGTGGTGAAGGGAGGGCGGGGCCTCAGGTGACATGTGCGCAAACACGCCCTGTGGTGCGTTTTAAGTTGGGGAATTAATTCCCTTTGAATCCTGAGGGACCCTGGGGGCCAACTAGCCCACCAGGTACCTTCAGTAAGCACAACAGAGTTGCGTTGCAGAGAGGTAAAAAAAGGTGCGTGGCCTCGGAACGCCTCTCTGCAACTCAGCTCTGTGGTCCTAACTGTAGGTACCTGGGGGGCTAGTTGGGCCCCAGGGACCCTCAGAATTCAAGGGGACTTAATCCCGCAACTTAAAACGCGCCACGGGGTGCGTTTGCACACATGTCACCTCAGGCCCCCTCCCTTCACCACTGTGCAAACGCACCCTGTAGCGCGTTTTAAGAGGTAGTTTTAATCCCCTGCCCTATTATGTACTAGGGACTTGCAGAGGAGGTCATGCTAATCACAGGGGTACCCCAACGCATAGTGTTCCCTAGTGTATGTAGGTGTTTTCACTGTATTCTAAGTGTCTTTTAGCATAGCACTGGCTCTGGTTAGTCAGAGTCAGTTACCACCAGTACCCGTCTGAAAAAGTTGTGGGCACAGGATGATTTTGCAACAAGGCCTCTTTCTGCTCCTCTGTTGGTTCTTTCTGCACATCTTTTGCTTCTTTCTGTGTGTTTTTCTTCTTTCTTCACATGTCCTACCTCTGTGGGCATAGTTAGAAACTAGCATTTAAAAAAACCTTTGAAATTCACTTAAAAAATCATAGGTTTCAGGCACGTTATAGTTAGAAATTAGCATTTAAAAAACCTTTGAAATTCACTGAAAAAACCATAGGTTTCAGACACGTTATAGTTAGAAATGAGCATTTAAAAAACCTTTGAAAATCACTGAAAAAACCATAGGTTTTAGGGACAGTTATAGTTAGTTGGACATTTCACTCGTACAAAACCATAGAAATTCCCCGTTATAGTTAGTTCAGCTAACTATAACTCGCGCCCATAATGCACTGCTGATGACATCACATATTACATCACTGATGACATGGTCAGTGACATCACTGATGACATCACTGATGACATCTCAGATGACATCACTGATGACATCATCCAAGTGATAATTTCATGCATCTTCTCACACCCTAATATAACTTTTGATACACCCACTCTAAATTACAGACTGCCATTCTCAAAACCATAGACACTCCAACACCAAAAACTACATACCCACTCACTGATTCTTAGGTCTACACACACATCCACTCACTCACCCGTACAGTCACTCATACTTAGTCACTCAGTACAAGACTATCATATGCACTCATACACCTATATAAACACTCACACACCGCCACTCATCCATAGAGGTACTCACACACCTAGTCAGTCATGCAAAAAACTTAATCACACACCCATTTACTCACCTATACAGTTATACACACACCAGCTCACTTACTCATACAAATACTAGCACATTCTTACGCTCTTATACAATCACTGATACAAGTACACACTCATCCATACAGCCACTCTCACAATCACACACTCTCACTTATAGCCATTTATATACTCCAACACACATATATACTGCCTTTCACATATGTAGTTACTCACACATGTACCACTGAGATATACATTCAATCACTAACACACCCATACACACACTCACCCACTCATACAGTCCATCACAGATGCACTCTTGAAACCATGAACCCAGTGAATCACCAACTCACACATCTATGCACAGAGTCACACACACCCCACCCACATAAACACTCAGGCACCCATACAGATACTCAGACAATCAATCAATAACCCATGTAGACACTCATGTAGCTATTCAGAAAGCCATGCAGCCGCTTACAAACCAACAGACAGACGGATACAGACATTCACACAGTTTAGTCACTAACCCATGCATTCAGTAAGATACATTTAATCACTCACTTGTAGAGTCAGTCACTCACGTACTAAATCATCCATTCATACACTTATACACCCACTCATTCTTCAATACGCCTTTCCCTATTTATATTAAACATATTTAAACTTTACAGAAACACACAGTCACTGGATGATGTCATCAGTGATGTCATCAGTGATGTCATTTGAGATGTCATCAGTGATGTCATCAGTGATGTCACTGACCATGTCATGAGTGATGTAATATGTGACGTCATCAGCAGTGCATTGCGGGGCGCGAGTTATAGTTAGCTGAACTAACTATAACGGGGAATTTCTATGGTTTTGTACGAGTGAAATGTCCAACTAACTATAACTGTCCCTAAAACCTATGGTTTTTTCAGTGAATATATATATATATATATTCCAAATGGGATCCTGCAATCCTGGTAATAAATCACCGTCGCAGATAACAAGAGACAGCCACACCAACGCAGTTTTCTGTATCACGGTTTATTCAAGCAAAAGAAACAGACGCGTTTCGAACTTTCGTTCTTTGTCACATGACCCGTTTTTCAAATTTTGCTTCCTTAAATGTAACGCCATTCTAACGATAGTGCAATAAACATAAAAGAAATACTATACGTTTTCACACGTACCTATTTTCACCAAAACTTTATCGATCGTTTCAAAACACAATAGTTTGTATTATTATTTCTAAATATTAGACCATGTTCTTGTATCTTTTTAAAAACAAATATAATGTTACAAAGATATCATTTCTATTTCTAATTTGAGGATAGAGAGGTCTCAGTGTTATCCTGATCTCTCACACTTTACTTCCCTCCTATTGGTAAATATATACATAGTCGGTGGTGGTCACATAGACACATGATCATCTATGCATCCTGAGCTTAGGGGTATAGTACCCTAATTAACTCTTGGTAGAGAATGACTAAATCTGACATAAGATCAACTATACATATAAGGCTTGTGGGTCTAGTACCCTAATCAACTCTCAATAATCAATTACTCGATGTGAACGGAGATAATATAAGAAAAAAAGGTGTTGCCACATGGGGATCGCCTTCTACTCTTCCATATGTATTTTCCAGCAGAGTTTGCCTGGAGATTCCCCTTCCATCTGTAATAGAAAAGAGAGATACTATTATCTCGCTTGGAAATATATTTGACCATTGCTAACCATACTTAGGATATATATATACACCTGGTCCTTTGCAGCTATTAGGAACACAAATACAATCTAGTACAATTAAAACAAAACATTTTATAAAAAGTGACCAAAATAAGGAAGAAAAAACAGGAAAAAAAACAAACAGACATTGATTGTATAAATCTTATTACAAGGATATCAATCCTTCCTAGAATTAAAAGAGAGGGTCAGAGCTTCGAGGTTACAGATGTGTGTATAGCTCTTCGTCAAGGTTCATACCATGTGGGGCAAGACAACCAGCCTTGAGGATGTACTTGGACTCCATTCTACGTAATGCAGTGATTCTGTTACCTCCCCTGGGGTGTTTCACGACTGTATCCAATCCAAAAAACTTGGCTTTAGTCCAGTCTCCCTCATGGTGTTGCCTGAAGTGTCGTGCTGTACTATAACTCATATCTGAGTTGGTGATAGCATGCCAATGTTCCAATATTCTTTTCTGTACTGGAAATGTTGTAGATCCTATGTACCACATGTCGCAGGGACATGTGATAACATATACTACAAAATCTGTCTTACATGAAATCAACTTGGTAATGCACTGTTTTTTCCTGATTCTTTCTAGATACACTTCCTTGATGTTAGTACTGTGTTTACAGGCCTTACAGTGGCCACACTTTTTGAAACCTCGACTTTGTTGTAACCATGTAATGGTATTACTTTTCAGGTGACTGTTTACTAACATGTCTCTTAATGAGACATTTCTTTGAAAGGTTACATTAGGTGTGTTTCCTACTTTAGGTTTCAATGTGGTATCCCTTGTAATGATTGCCCATCTACTTTGTAGAATCCTGCGTAGGTTACTTGCCTGGCTCGTGTACTTGGTGATAAACCTGATCGTGCGTTCTCTGAATCAATGGCTGTCTGTGGTCTGTCTTGCAACAGATATTCCCTGCTCTTCTCGTCAGCTCTAGTATTTGCTTTATCCAGACTCTTCTTAGGATATTTTCTCGCGATAAAGCGACTGGTCATTTCTTGTTTAGTTTTCCTATAACTTTCCTCAGTACTACTATTTCGTTTTGCCCTTAGGAATTCACTGAATAGCATACTCCAGCGGAAGCGAGGTGGATGACAGCTATCCGCATGGAGTATGGAATTCCCGGCGGTACTTTTTCTAAACAGTTCTGTGTGTAACGTACCTTCTTTTAAAGTAACCCTCAAATCCAGAAAATCTACTGTGTGTTGGCTGTAGTTCATAGTTAATCTCAGGTTGACTTTGTTTTCGTTTATCAATGTTAGGAAGTCAATCAAGTCTTTTTCGCTCCCCTCCCAAGTGAAAAAGACATAGTCTATATACCTATACCACACACTGATCCGATCGATGTATCTATTGTGATCACAGTTCCATAGGACCTGCTCCTCCCACCAGCCCACCAAAAGATTGGCATAGCTGGGAGCGAAGCAGGTCCCCATTGCGGTCCCCTGTATCTGTTTGTACAGCGTGTTTTCAAAGAGGAAGATGTTCTCCTTCAAACACGTTTCAATCATTTCCATGATCATCTGTGTGTGTAGCAAAGTAGTGGCACTTCTCATCCTTAAAAAATGTTTACACGCATTCATACCATCTTGGTGTCTTATACTCGTATAGAGACTCTCTACATCTAAACATACGAGCCAGCATTCTTCTTTCCAGCACAGATTGTTAGTTTTCTGGATAAAATCTTTTGTGTCTCTGATGTAGGAGTCGAAGTTGTGTACAAAAGGTGATAAGAAGTGGTCTACAAGTCTGGAAGTATTTTCAAAAATCCTGTTTTTTGAAGACACGATTGGGCGTCCTGGTGGGTTAGTAGGATTTTTGTGGACTTTGGGCAGTAGGTATAAGGTGGGAGTAGTTGGTGTCTCATTTTTCAAAAATTGTAGTTCATCCCAGCTCAACAGTTGTTGTTCATGCCAGGTCAACAATCTCTCTCTCTATAGTTTGAGATAACACTTTGTAGGTATTTTTTGTCAGTACGGACATAACACGTACTATTTCTCACCTGCCTTAAGCCTTCTTTCACATAGCTTTCCCTGTCCATGATAACAATATTCCCCCCCTTGTCAGAGGGCTTAATGACTATCGTTTTATCTTTCTGCAGTTGAGTCAGGAGATTCAATTGTGTCTTTGTTAGATTGGTCCGTTTAGGATTGTTTCTACTAAGTTTTAAAATGTCATTGGCCACTGTATCAGAGAAAACATCAATATTATCCTTTGGTAGTTGAGGGATGGATATGGATGGCACCCTGAAAGTAGTACTTTCCGTTGCCCCCAGATCTATCCCAAGATTTTGATTTAAAAATTCGATGTCGGTCAGGTCAAAAGGATCCCTCAGAGTGATGTTAGCTTCATTAGTGCTTCCTAAACTGTGTAACATTTGGAGTGTATCTAAATCCCCTATTGTCAGGTTATCTAAAACGCCAGTGGGTTGGTGTATTGTCCCTGTCCTGCTGTTTTCTGATCTTAATGCATGTACTTTAAACAACTTAAGCTTTCTAACAAACTTAAATAAGTCTATCCTGACTTGAGCATAGTCAATTACAGCTGTCGGGCAGAACGACAATCCCAGTTGTAAAGTCTCAATCTCTGCTTCTGATAAATGTCTCTTTGAAAGGTTCATTACCGTAATCTCCTTTGATTGTGCTGCCATTATTTCACATTCTTTGTCTGGCCTCTCGTTCCCACGCCGCTGCTGACTTGCTTTTCTTCGTTGCTGTCTTCTCTTGCTTTCACCTTTGCTCCTCTGCCTCTTCCTCTTGGTTTCCCCTGAAAAGAGTGTTCTTTTTCTGTTTGTAGCATCCTTAGTCCCTCGGAAAAAGAAATCTTAATTGCATTGGTGTTGGTCAAATCTTCCACTGATCCCAGATCAGAGCTCTGGTCTGTGCCGGATTCTGATCTTCTTTGCTCCATCGCTCCCAGTGTTCTATCCCTTGTGATTTCCCTGCGCGCTTTATCAGATTTCCTGGCAAAAGTCAAAATCCTTCCTGCTGCATAATCTTGCTCGTCGCGCACAAATTTGCGTTGCTTGCGTTGGATTATTTCCTTTTCATGGGTTTTAAGTCATTCTTCCACAGCTGCCAGCATCTTTTTAACAGCTTCCTGATCAGTTTCTTTTTCAAAGTCATTCATCATTGCTTTGATTTTTTCAGTTAATTCTCCATGTTCTACGCATGCATTCTTGATTAGAATTCTCAACATTGTCTTTGAATATGCATTCGTGTTTTCCGTCCAGTCTTTCAGCAGTTCAGGCCTTGGGTTGGCTAGTGTAGGGATAATAAAGATTCTAAGTCCTCTTGGGATCCTATCCACCTCTAAATAGTTTTGCAAAGAGGTAGCTTCCCACCAATGACTTATTTCTTTTTTCCTCATCCTTTCCAGGGCAATAACTCTCTGTTTCAAATTGCTTACGGTGTCAGTGCTATTGGAAACATCCGCATTACTTCCTCCATTGACAGTTGTTATCTTTTTGAAAATGCGGAGAGCCGATGCCTCTCGCTCCTTCAACATTTTGTTTGCCATATTGTGTTCTTGTTACTGCGTTGCGTTCAGAGACCCTTCTCACGCACCCTAGTCACTTAGAAAATATTCCCATTCGATTTATATCCGGCCGCTCATGTGTCATAAAAACTATAAGAACATTTGTTCTTACACGATCGTGAAGTTCCCAATCTCCTGGTTCCTTCAGTTTTCTCTTTTACGGGCACGGGGCTCTCCGGAATCCAAATCCTTGGTTTTCAATCCTTGTAGAGCGTGACCGGCGGGCTTCCCTCTCCCCACGGGTAAAGTTCCAAAAGTCAGTGCGTTATGTCGGAAGCCTCACCTGATGGGTTGGGGCTGTTCACAGCGATCGCCACCGCACATATATATATATATATCACCTCACAAATCGCACTCCACTTGAAGAATGGGTCGACGTAGCTCAGGTACACAGCCAGCGAGTTTAATATATCACCAGGGACGTGAGTAAAGGAATATTCGTGTGCAGTCCTTGAAACGCTTAGGCAGACGCGTTTCGGCTGGTTGCCTTTATCAATGCAGATTGCAGATGACGCAGTCCCGTAGGCAAGAGACATTGCTGAAGTCAACAACACATGGCTGTGGGCCCTTCCTGACCGCTGCCTCCGGCCTACACTGCGGTCAGTAGGGCTCACAATTCAGATGGAGTCGAGATTGCAGATGACGCAGTCCAGTAGGCAACAGACATTGCTACCAGTGCTGCCAGCCCGGACCACGCATCATCGCTGACTGCGCACACGCTAAGTGCTTCAAGTACCACTAACTCTGTACAGCTCAAGTCAACGCCACGTGGCTGTTGGCCCTTGATGACCTCTGCCTCCGGCCTACAATGCGGTTAGCAGGGCTAACAATTCAAGATTAGTGCCGATGCAAATTGTGTAAGAGAGTATAATTGGTTAAGAAGACTGTATGCTCCCAATCTGTGCAGCTCAAGTCAACGTCACGTGGCTGTGGGTCCTTGCTGACCGCTACCTCTGGCCTACACTGCAGTCATCAGGGCTCACAAATAAAATTAAGTCTTGATTCATTAATTACAGAGTCCAGTAGGCAAGTAACTATCACAGGCCTAAAATCTACATAATATCCTTTTAGTATCCTTGCTTCAAGAACTTTTTTTATATCAGTTATAGCTTTAGTACAATCAACAAATTCATCTTCAAGTGCAAACGAACACTCAGCAGTCTACACTGCGGGCAGCAGAGCTCACAATTCGAATTTTGGACACGTGGTGCCACTAACCCTGTTCAATACAAGCCGCGACACGTGGTGCCACTAACCCTGTTCAACACAAGCCGGAGACACGTGGTGCCACAAACCCTGTTCAACACAAGCCGATCCCACATGTGGAACTGTGTCCTGAGTCCTGAATGGCAGTGACCCCAAGTTCGTGGCAGTGACCACAGCACCAGACTCCCTTCGATCAATCAATCAATCAATCAATCATATCATTTGTAAAGCACACTACTCACCCGTGAGGGTCTCAAGGCGCTGGGGTGGGGAATGCTGCTACTGCTCGAAAAGCCAGGTCTTGAGGAGTTTTCTGAAGGTCAGCAGGTCTTGGGTCTGCCGTAGGTGGATGGGGAGGGTGTTCCAGGTCTTGGCGGCGAGGTGGGAGAACGATCTGCCACCGGAGGTCGCTCTTCGGAAGCGGGGGACTGTGGCGAGGGCGAGGTCGGTGGAGCGGAGCTGGCGGGTGGGGGTGTAGAAGCTGAGTCGTCTGTTGAGGTACGTTGGTCCGGTGTTGTGGAGTGCCTTGTGTGCGTGGGTGAGGAGCTTTAAGGTTATCCTCTTGTTGACCGGGAGCCAGTGCAGGTCTCTCAGGTGGGGTGTGATGTGGCTGCGGCGAGGGATGTCCAGGATTAGGCTTGCAGAGGCGTTCTGGATACGTTGGAGCCGTCTCAGGAGTTTGGCCGAGGCTCCTGCGTAGAGGGCGTTTCCGTAGTCCAACCTGCTGCTGACGAGGGCCTGGGTGAACGTTCTTCTCGTTTCAGTGGGGATCCACTTGTAGATCCTGTGGAGCATGCGGAGGGTGTTGAAGCAGGCGGAGGAGACGGTGTTGACCTGTTTAGTCATGGAGAGGGTGGAGTCGAGGATGACCCCTAGGTTGCGTGCGTGGTCGGTGGGTGTTGGGGCGGTTCCCAGTACGGTCGGCCACCAGGAGTCGTCCCCATCCGAAGGGGTGGATCCGAGGATGAGGACCTCCGTCTTGTCCGAGTTCAGCTTCAGTCGGCTGTTCCTCATCCATTCAGCGACGGCCTTCATTCCTTCGTGAAAGTTGGTTTTGGCGGTGTGGGGGTCCTTGGTGAGGGAGAGGATCAGCTGGGTGTCATCGGCGTAGGAGATGATGTTGAGGTCGTGCCGACGGGCGACGTGGGTGAGCGGTGCCATGTAGATGTTAAACAGAGTTGTGCTGAGGGAAGAGCCCTGGGTACGCCGCAGATGATCTCGATGGCTTCGGAGAGGAAGGGGGAAAGGCGGACTCTCTGTGTTCTGCCGGAGAGGAAGGAGGGGGTCCAGTCCAGGGCCTTCTCTTGGATCCCGGCGTTGTGGAGGCGTTGTGGAGGCGTGTTCGTAGTGTGTGGTGGCAGACCATGTCGAAGGCGGCTGACAGGTCCAGGAGGATGAGGGCCGCCATTTCTCCGTTGTCCAGCAGGGACTTGATGTCATCGGTGGCGGCGATGAGGGCAGTCTCGGTGCTGTGGTTGCTGCGGAACCCAGACTGGGAAGGGTCCAGGATGTTGTTCTCCTCGAGGTAGCGGGTCAGTTGTTCGTTGACGGTCTTCTCGATGACCTTTGCCGGGAACGGGAGCAGGGAGATGGGCCGGAAGTTCTTGAGGTCCTTGGGGTCCGCCTTGGGTTTCTTGAGTAAGGCGTTGATCTCGGTGTGCTTCCAGCTCTCCGGGAAGGTTGCTGTCTCGAAGGAGGTGTTGATGACTTTCCGGAGATGGGGTGCGATGGCTGTGCTGGCTTTGTTGAAGATGTGGTGTGGGCATGGGTCTGACGGAGATCCGGAGTGGATGGTGTTCATGATCTTGATGGTGTCGTCGTCGTTGATGTTGGTCCAGGAGAGCAGGCGGTTGGTGCGGATGGTGGTCGTGGGGGCGGAGGTCTCAGTGGTTGTCGGGGCGGTCGTGGCGTTGAAGCTGTCGTGGATGTCTGCGATCTTGCGGTGGAAGAAGGTGGCCAGCGAGTCACACAGGTCTTGCGAGGGTGGGACGTCGTTGGTGTTGGAGCTGGGGTTGGAGAGTTCCTTCATGATGTTGAAGAGCTCTTTGCTGTTGTGCGCGTTGTTGTCTAGGCGGTCTTTGAAGGAGGCCCTTTTGGCGGATCTGATGAGGTGATGGTGTCTGCGGGTGGCGTTCTTGTGGGCTGCGTGGCTGTCCGGTGTTCGTTCACGGAGCCAGATCTTCTCCAGCTTTCGGCAGGTTTGCTTGGAGGCCCGGAGGTCTTCAGTGAATCAGCTGGCTTTCTTGTTGGTGTGACTGTTGGAGGGTTTCTTGATCGGAGCGAGGGTGTTGGCGCAGTCGTTGATCCACTGTCTGAGGTTGCGGGTGGCGGTGTCGGGGTCGGTGGGGTCGGCGGGTGGGCTCTGGGCGAGGGTGGTGGTTAGCTGGTCTTCGGTGACTTTGCTCCAGCAGCGGCGAGGCATCTGTTGGGTGCGGTGGTGCGTGGTGGGTTTCTTGAAGGTGAAGTGGATGCAGCGATGGTCGGTCCAGTGGAGTTCGGTGGTGTGGTTGAAGGAGACGTGGGGGCTTGCGGAGAAGATGGGGGTCAAGCGTGTGACCGGCGGAGTGGGTGGGTGTTGTGACGAGTTGTCTGAGTCCGAGGTTGGCTAGGTTGTCGATCAGGGTGGTGGAGTTGGTGTCGTTGTTGTTCTCGAGGTGGAAGTTCAGGTCCCCGAGGAGGATGTAGTCCGTGGAGGCGAGGGCGTGTGTGCTGACGAAGTCGGCGATGGAGTCGCTGAACTGTGGTCGGGGTCCGGGTGGTCTGTAGATGAGAGTTCCTCTGAGGGTGGTGTTGGGGTCGGTGTGGATCTGGAAGTGCAGGTGTTCGGCGGTGCTGAGGGTGTCGTCGGTGTTGGTCGAGACTCTGAGAGTGTTCCTGTGGACGATGGCGATTCCTCCTCCTGCTCCGTTGGTGCGGTCCCTGCGGGTGATCTTGTAGCCTTCCGGGACGGCTATGGCTATGTCGGGTGCCGAGGCGGGGTTCAGCCAGGTCTCCGTCAGGAAGGCGACGTCTGGGGAGGTTGAGTCGAGTAGGTCCCAGAGTTCAATGGCGTGTTTGCGGGCGAAGCGGGTGTTGAGAGGATGCATCTGAGGTGGTTGGGTTCTTTCCTGGTCGGCAGCATGGTGGGGCGGATGCTTGTGAAGCTGCAGTTCCGGCAGGTGAAAGCTCCGTGGGTGCGCTTCGGGGCGGCCAGGAAGCAGGTGTGTGATCGTCCGGTGTTGAGTGCGTGGAGGGTTCTGGCATCGTAGCGGTGTCGGGCGTCGTGGCGTTCGAGGGGGCCAGGGGTCCTGGCGCTGGGCGCGGTCCAGGCGCGGACGGGCGCAGACGGGCTTGCCTTAGGGGCACCTTCGGCGTGCCAGCGGCGCGGCCGCTGCATGGCCTCCATATGAGGGGATGTGGGAGGGAGGAGCAGCTGGGAGGCGGGAGCGGGCGGCGAATGGGATTGCAGGGTGGCGGGGCCGCAGGGACGCAGCGGCGGGAAAAACGGGCGGGGGCCGCGGGAGAACTGGGCACAGGAAGGAAAAACAAGTCTGGGCAAGAAAGCAAGTACAGGCACAGAGGAATAAAAACAAGTCTGGGCAAGAAAGCAAGTACAGGCACAGAGGAATAAAAACAAGTATGGGCAAGAAAGCAAGTTAGGCACAGGGGAATAAAAACAAGTCTGGGCAAGAAAGCAAGTTAGGCACAGGGGAATAAAAACAAGTCTGGGCAAGAAAGCAAGTACAGGCACAGAGGAATAAAAACAAGTCTGGGCAAGAAAGCAAGTTAGGCACAGGGGAATAAAAACCAGTCTGGGCAAGAAAGCAAGTTAGGCACAGAGGAATAAAAACAAGTCTGGGCAAGAAAGCAAGTTAGGCACAGGGAAAAAATACAAGATTAGGCAAAAACAATGCAGGCAGAGCCGTGCAGCAGTGTGGGGAGCGACCTGCCTGCGAGCAGGGTCAGAGGCATATTTTCATATGTAAGGCCGGCTACAGGTGGTGCCACTAACCATGTACAACACAAGGCGCGACACGTGGTGCCACTAACCGTGTTCAACACAAGCCGATCCCACATGTGGAACTGTGTCCTGACTCCTGAATGGCAGTGACCCCAACTTCATGGCACTGACCACAGCACCAGACTCCCTTCGATTAGTAAGGCGTATTTGCATATGGAAGGCCGGCGACACGTGGTGCCACTGAACCTGAACTACGCAGGCCGGTGGGGCCACCAACCTATGCACGTGGCTGTGGGCCCTTGCTCACCACTACCTCTGGCCTACACTGCGGTCAGCAGGGCTCACAATTCAGATACAGTCGCGATTGCAGATGACGCAGTCCAGTAGGCAAGAGATGTTGCTCCCAGTGCGGCCCGTCCGCACCAAGCAGCATCACAGGCTCATACATTCTCAAAGCTTCTGGTGCCACTAACTGTGCACCTCAACTCAAAGCCACATGGCTATGGGCCCTTGCTGACCGCTACCTCTGGCCTACACTGCGGTCATCAGGGCTCACAATTAAAATTAAGTCTTGATTCATTAATTACAGAGTCCAGTAGGCAAGTAACTATCTCAGGCCTAAAACCTACATAATATCCTTTTAGTATCCTTGCTTCAAGAACTTTTTTTATATCAGTTATAGCTTTAGTACAATCACCAAATTCATCTTCAAGTGCAAACGAACACTAATTAGCAGTCTACACTGCGGGCAGCAGAGCTCGCAATTTGAATTTTGGACACGTGGTGCCACTAACCCTGTTCAACACAAGCCGCCACACGTGGTGCCACTAACCCTGTTCAACACAAGCCGGCGACACGTGGTGCCACTAACCCTGTTCAACACAAGCCGATCCCACATGTGGAACTGTGTCCTGAGTCCTGAATGGCAGTGACCCCAAGTCCGTGGCAGCAACCACAGCACCAGACTCCCTTCGATCAGTGAGGCATATTTCCATATCCAAGGCCGGCTACAGGTGGTGCCACTAACCCAGGCGCGACACGTGGTGCCACTAACCCTGTTCAACACCAGCCGATCCCACATGTGGAACTTACAGAGTCCAGTAGGCAAGTAACTATCACAGGCCTAAAACCTACATAATATCCTTTTAGTATCCTTGCTTCAAGAACTTTTTTTATATCAGTTATAGCTTTAGTACAATCACCAAATTCATCTTCAAGTGCAAACGAACACTCATTAGCAGTCTACACTGTGGGCAGCAGAGCTCGCAATTCGAATTTTGGACACATGGTGCCACTAACCCTGTTCAACACAAGCCGCGACACGTGGTGCCACTAACCCTGTTCAACACAAACCGGTGACACGTGGTGCCACTAACCCTGTTCAACACAAGCCGATCCCACATGTGGAACTGTGTCCTGAGTCCTGAATGGCAGTGACCCCAAGTCCGTGGCAGTGACCACAGCACCAGACTCCCTTCGATCAGTGAGGCATATTTCCATATGCAAGGCCGGCTACAGGTGGTGCCACTAACCCTGTACAACACAAGGCGCGACACGTGGTGCCACTAACCCTGTTCAACACAAGCCGATCCCACATGTGGAACTTACAGAGTCCAGTAGGCAAGTAACTATCACAGGCCTAAAACCTACATAATATCCTTTTAGTATCCTTGCTTCAAGAACTTTTTTATATCAGTTATAGCTTTAGTACAATCACCAAATTCATCTTCAAGTGCAAACGAACACTCATTAGCAGTCTACACTGCGGGCAGCAGAGCTCGCAATTCGAATTTTGGACACGTGGTGCCACTAACCCTGTTCAACACAAGCCGCGACACGTGGTGCCACTAACCCTGTTCAACACAAGCCGATCCCACATGTGGAACTGTGTCCTGAGTCCTGAATGGCAGTGACCCCAAGTCCGTGCAGCGACCACAGCACCAGACTCCCTTCGATCAGTGAGGCATATTTCCATATGCAAGGCCGGCTACAGGTGGTGCCACTAACCCTGTACAACACAAGGCGCGACACGTGGTGCCACTAACCCTGTTCAACACAAGCCGATCCCACATGTGGAACTGTGTCCTGACTCCTGAATGGCAGTGACCCCAACTTCGTGGCACCGACCACAGCACCAGACTCCCTGCGATTAGTGAGGCGTATTTGCATATGGAAGGCCGGCAACACGTGGTGCCACTGAACCTGAACTACGCAGGCCGGTGGGGCCACCAACCTATGCACGTGGCTGTGGGCCCTTGCTCACCGCTACCTCTGGCCTACACTGCGGTCAGCAGGGCTCACAATTCAGATACAGCCGCGATAGCAGATGACGCAGTCCAGTAGGCAAGAGACATTGCTCCCAGTGCGGCCCGTCCGCACCAAGCAGCATCACAGGCACATACATTCTCAATGCTTCTGGTGCCACTAACTGTGCACCTCAACTCAACGCCACGTGGCTATGGGCCCTTGCTGACCGCTACATCTGGCCTACACTGCGGTCATCAGGGCTCACAATTAAAATTAAGTCTTGATTCATTAATTACAGAGTCCAGTAGGCAAGTAACTATCACAGGCCTAAAACCTACATAATATCCTATTAGTATCCTTGCTTCAAGAACTTTTTTTATATCAGTTATAGCTTTAGTACAATCACCAAATTCATCTTCAAGTGCAAACGAACACTCATTAGCAGTCTACACTGTGGGCAGCGGAGCTCGCAATTCGAATTTTGGACACGTGGTGCCACTAATCCTGTTCAACACAAGCCGCCACACGTGGTGCCACAAACCCTGTTCAACACAAGCCGGCGACACGTGGTGCCACTAACCCTGTTCAACACAAGCCGATCCCACATGTGGAACTGTGTCCTGAGTCATGAATGGCAGTGACCCCAAGTCCGTGGCAACGACCACAGCACCAGACTCCCTTCGATCAGTGAGGCATATTTCCATATCCAAGGCCGGCTATAGGTGGTGCCACTAACCCAGGTGCGACACGTGGTGCCACTAACCCTGTTCAACAGAAGCCGATCCGACATGTGGAACTTACAGAGTCCAGTAGGCAAGTAACTATCACAGGCCTAAAACCTACATAATATCCTTTTAGTATCCTTGCTTCAAGAACTTTTTCTATATCAGTTATAGCTTTAGTACAATCACCAAATTCATCTTCAAGTGCAAATGAACACCCATTAGCAGTCTACACTGCGGGCAGCAGAGCTCGCAATTCGAATTTTGGACACGTGGTGCCACTAACCCTGTTCAACACAAGCCGCGACACGTGGTGCCACTAACCCTGTTCAACACAAGCCAGCGACACGTGGTGCCACTAACCCTGTTCAACACAAGCCGTGACACGTGGTGCCACTAACCCTGTTAAACACAAGCCGGCGACACGTGGTGCCACTAACCCTGTTCAACACAAGCCAATCCCACATGTGGAACTGTGTCCTGAGTCCTGAATGGCAGTGACCCCAAGTCCGTGGCAGCGACCACAGCACCAGACTCCCTTCGATCAGTGAGGCATATTTCCATATGCAAGGCCGGCGACACGTGGTGCCACTAACCCTGTACAACACAAGGCGCGACACGTGGTGCCACTAACCCTGTTCAATACAAGCCGATCCCACATGTGGAACTGTGTCCTGAGTCCTGAATGGCAGTGACCCTAAGTCCGTGGCAGCGACCACAGCACCAGACTCCCTTCGATCAGTGAGGCATATTTCCACATGCAAGCCGGCGACACGTGGTGCCACTAACCCTGTACAACACAAGGCGCAACACGTGGTGCCACTAACCCTGTTCAATACAAGCCGATCCCACATGTGGAACTGTGCCTGAACCCTGAATTGCAGTGACCCCAACTTCGTGGCAGCGACCACAGCACCAGACTCCCTTCAGTTTTATTTGTTGTTGTTGTTGTTTTGTTTAAATAAAATGTTTTATATGTAAATCTATACATGACTAAGATTCTTGTTTGTCCAACCGCACACGGAGAATTCCGGGCCCAAGAAGGTTGTTGGGGGTATGTTGCTAATGTGTGAAGAGGGTGCGTTACCTGCTGATGTGGGGAGAGGCAGCGTGAAAGGGGTATCTCTCACAGAAAGAACTCCGGTATGTTTTCAGAAATGCCTCGGACAGATGCCAGCTGACGGACTGAATCACAAAATGGCTTTTCAATGCTTATGTAGTGTGACTTATGAACAGTTCGCACCCAGGCTCGCAGAGGGACAACTGCGGCCCGTCCGCTCGACTCACAGACGCAGTACTACGAGCCGTCCGCTCCCAAAGGAACAGCAGCTTAGTAGCTCGCAGAGGTACAGGCACAGCAGCGTACTAGCTCGCAAAGGTAGACAGCTGCGAGCCGACGGACTGGCTTCTAACGGCATAGCTGCAAAGTGGTGATGTTGGGCAGAGGGAGCGTGAAAGGGTTATCTCGCACAGACAGAGCTCCGGTATATTAAATTGCCCCCGGGACCTTTCTTTTATATTTTTACTCGATGCAAGAAAGCGCGCTTTCTGGACCAAGACCTTTCTCCCTACCAAATTTGGCGTAATTCCGTTCAGCAGTTTGACCTGTAGCCTTGTCTAAAGTTTCCTATGGAAAATCCATTGAGAAAACATGTTTTCACACCCCCCACATAGCTACCTGCCGCAGGCGTACTCGCTGTTGGTGTGCAGGTCAGTGGTTTAGTTGTCAACATGTCACGGCCACTCCCTGAGGGCAGGTTTGCACACACACCACACCCATCCGGCACATGCATCACAGGCCATGTGACCACACAAATATAATGGATCGACAACGTCACATCCTTTATTGCCGGTGGTGACTGGATGGCGGACGCTCCGCGGGTCTCAATCATAAAGAGTCATGAAAACTTGCGCAGAGGGTTAGTCGCACCCTGAGCTGTATGGCCGTCAGGGGCCTACTACCAAGTGGCGCGGACTTGAGTTGCACAGGGTTACTGCCACCCGAAGCTGATGTGGCCGTCAGGGACCTACCACCACGTGGCGTGGACTTGAGTTACACAGGGTTAGTGCCACCCGAAGATGATGTGGCCATCAGGGGCCTACCACCACGTGGCGCGGACTTGAGTTGCACAGGGTTAATGCCACCCGAAGCTGATGTGGCCGTCAGGGGCCTACCACCACGTGGCGCGGACTTGAGTTGCACAGGGTTAGTGCCACCCGAAGCTGATGTGGCCATCAGGGGCCTACCACCACGTGGCGCGGACTTGCGTTGCACAGGGTTAGCGGCACCAAAAGCTGATGTGGTCTCCGCCATTGATGACTCAGGACTCAGCGACATGTGTGGGATCTGATGGGCCGCGGAGCGGGTCCACATAATGTCCACCAAGCCATGGTGGTGGGACCGGGCCCTGGAGCTTTCACGGGCACGTGGAGTGCCCACTGGTAGACACTCCGGTGGCAGCAGGTAATTATTTGGTCATGGATGCGCAGGGGCGGCAGTGTCTCTCTCTCTCTCTCTCTCTCTCACTTCCCTCTCTTCACCCTTCTATCTCTCTCACTCTCTCTCCCTTCTCCCTTTCTCACTCCCTTTCTTTCCTTCCCTCTCTGGCTTTTTTTTCCTTCTCTATTTCTCTGTGTCTCACTCCTTTGATATGCGCATTACACACGTCATTATTTTGTGCTTTATTTTCCAGGCTGTGTCGTCGACATTAATGGACCCGACAGGAGTCTTCCGCCTTGTTGTTTTGTGTTCAGTTTCTTAAATTTAGTTTATCCTCTATATGTACAGAAAAATAAAGTTTTGGAAAAAAAAATGTCAATAAAGTTTTTGGTTGTTACTTAAGTGCTGTGTGACTCTTTCTCGTTCTTATTACTGTTATTTAGTGGTGTCCACCATGGTGTTAAATTTTGGGGCAGTTATCGCGGGAATACTGGTGATGTCTGCAGTTTGCACCAGCTTCTGAATAGTGTGTTAGATTTATCTCAACTTTAGTTGCATTAAAGTGCTGATAATGAGATGCAGAGTAGGCGTTCCCGTGCAAAAACACACAAGGTGCACCTTTGTGATTTATTCTAAATACTAAAATACTGTATTGAATTGCACTGTGGTAGTGAGTGCATTTACAGTGTACACACAAAATCAATGAAGAAATCTCATTATATTTATATTGATTGGGAATAGTGGGTCAGGTGCTGAATCTTGACGGGATACACTGCCCAGTTCGTTTATTTTTCTGTACACGAAAAAACCACATCACAACTTTCACAACGAAAGCCAAAAACTGCGATGAGAAACAAATTCCGGCGATAAGCCGCATTAGCACCAGAGATTTTACACCTGCTTTCTGCTGGTGTTAAGCACGACGACTACCTGCAGCATGAAAGGGAACACAGCCAAGAGCCACACCGGAACACCCACAGGTGCCATAGAGTCAATGAGCATGATACACGGATACCCATGAGGGCCACAACACTCATCGCAACAACCCCAGGACCGCCAACGCCCCCCGAACCCGCATCTGAGCAAGTGTCTCCGTGTGGTCATTGTGTTAGCATGATGGGCACGGGCCCTGCAACATCACAGTGTGCTGTCTTCAGTGGACGTTACCATGTCACCTCAGCGTTGGCAGTGAGCCTGGACATGTAGCTACGCACACATCCTCCTGCATGCACAAGCGGCGTGTGCTGGTCCGGCATACACAGGTCAGCGCAGGGGTGTGCCCATCCGGCAAGGGGAACGGGGTGTCTCGGACATGTCCGTGTGCAAGAAGTGCGGTAAGTGTGTCTCTGTGTTCTGGTGTGGCCGCCACAAGGGCCGCAGCAGTCGATGTTGTAAAGTGGCATGCACCACCTCCAAACGGCAGTGTCACAGTGTGATTAGAATGCCGCAGGACATGCGCGAATAGGCATTACAATGGTGTGCCGTAGGAGTGCACGGGATACAACAGTGCAGCGCACAAAAGTGTGGGGGCTCGTGGCAGGGAGGAGCAGCTGTTTGGCAACGTAACACACAGTGAACCCGCCCATGTGCCACGTGCTGGGCATCTCATCCATGATGACCAGGGTCGCAGACATCCCACAACACCCACGACCGGCCTTTGTACACATCCTGTATGAATGCAGCTGGAGAAGTTACTGTAGGGATGAAAGGTTCTTTGTCTGAGCTATCTTGCGCTAACACATCTGTTGCTCCGAGAAGGAACTTGCAAGTGGCCAGCCCCCCCTGACAGATACTATAATATTTGCATCCATCTCCCACACTACACACTGCCCGATTTGAGAACAACGAGTACACATCCCACACTCAAAAGTCCTTCGTCGTAGTTAGCGTGCGTGAAATGGCCTTCACACATAATCCCACCGCACTCCTGCCCTGCACCCATTGTACACAGACCCGGCTCATTGCACCAAGCTGTGCCATTTCATCCACAAGACTGGCACACGGCAAGCCAGTGCAGCTACAAGCAGAGCCACTGACGCAATGGCAGGGCATCCTGAACGCATGGTCGACTCAATTCACGTCCACCTATACCTTGCACGTCTGCTGCATGTCCTGGGTGCACTGCCTTTGGCAGTGCTGCGGATCACTTACCGGCTGAGCTTCCGCATTGCAGACGTCACCTGCGTTCAACCTGTATTGCAATGTCGCACGTGCCTATCCGAGTGGTGCATGGACGTGTGCCTCTCCAACGTGTGCGTAGCTGACATGGATTATGACGGGTGTGTGCACCCCCTGTTGGCCCACGACCAGGAGTGTCATGATGATGCCCGTTTATGGCATGCATGGATGTTTGGCATGCACGTTGGGAACTGGGCCTGGGACATTGCACGTGTCGTAGTATGCAGTGAGCAAATTGACCCACTTCCCGATTCTGCTTTGGTGCACATTGGGTACAGTGATTGGAGTCAGCACATCTGTCCCGGTCAGCTGATGGATTACCTCGACGACATGTCAAATATTGTGGCCAACCATCACTCATTAGAGATAGTGGCTTACGCAGCTGCACTCGCGTTCATGGACGAGTGACAAGGTACCTGCAACCACGACTCGATGTGCCACATTGCAAGTGTCCCGCCGCATCATTGCATGTTGTGCATCTGGTCACATGTCCCAAGACGACAGTGGACATGGCTGCATTGGTGTCGACTCATGTCCGAGGTGCGGACAACCAACGCTGCTTGACACTGACGTGTGTTGGTGATGGACTACCCCAAGGTGAACATGGACGTTTTCCTACGTTCCTTATTCAGGCACGCTGCTGCATTTGTCTGCATATCGTGGCACTACTCTTGGCCGTACAGGCACGCCCTTTTTTTTATAAAGTTTCCACATTTTCACTTGTCTCCAAATGTGTTGTGTCTTCATTTGTATGCCAATGTGTGTGTCACGGACTCTCTGGCTGCCTGCCATACGTGAATTGCTACCCCATCCGGACTGTGGGTTTGTACTTATGCGTTCTCATGTGCCTGTTACGTACTGATGCTTTTGGACGTTTATCCACCACAGGCGAGTGCATTTGTGTCCTGTGTTCGATTGTGCGAATGTTTGTGTTTGGACAACATTGTGTTGGATGTTGGTGTGCTCTGCTTCCTATGTGTGTGTGCTGCATTCTGTGTGATATGTCCCTTCATGTGAGGTATTGTTCACCCTTCTCCCTTTCAGGCAGTGTGGTTTTCACTTCTGTGCTTGTTCAGTGGTGTGATGTTGGCGGGTTGTGTGACTTGTGCTCCTTGTTGGTGTGTTTCATTTTAGCCATGGTTTGTCTGAACTTGTGCTGTACTTAATTGTGTATGTGTGCCATTGTGCCCATCTCCCCCCGTCCCCCCACTCCCTGCTTGTTCCTCTTCCTGGTGCTGTTGTGTCTGTAATTTTGTTACTCCACACATAAATACATGTAAAGAACAAATTAGAATAGTTCCTTGATTCTTTTACATTGCAAAACTTCTCTCTATTGGTTATTTTTGAATTTTCCATATAAACAGTTTTTTTAATATTCAAGGACACATAGAAGGCAGAAGTTCAACGTATTCTATCAACACCCTTTCTAGAACATTCTACAACACGTGCAGGTTAAAAGTTCATCAATTTTTTTAAACCTAACGATATTTTTTTGCAACATTTTCTCGAAAATTTAACGGCACGTGCAGGTTAAAAGTTCACGATTGTTTTAAGTTCGAACAGTGCCTTCCAAATGCAAGTAGCAGGTGTGGTTGAGTTGACCAAATTTTCTCCTATCATATGTACTCCACGTTTAAACTGCGTTTTCTTAACCAATCACAAAGATGCTTTTCCACAAAACGAATGTGCACCCTACTTTTAAAAAACAATGCTTTTCATCTCCCAATCAGTTATCGTTTTGAATGATAAAAAAAAGTAGTTCCCCACCTTTAAACATATCTCTTATTCTACGAACGGACTGCATGGGCTACAGACATCTATCCATACTTCCCAGCCATACCTTCAAAATGCTAGTGTGGATCGTAGGACATAGCTATGTTTTCTGGTGTAAAAGGTATGCAGAACAGAGACGTATTGACTTAGACCTAGGTTTACAAAATGTGGACATTAAATGGTTTGGACAAAGAGGATTGAAGTGGCACCAATTGTTGCCTTTGGTTAAAACCTGTTTGCATCTCCAACACCCTGACCTCATGATTGTGCACTGTGGTGGAACCGACCTAGGCACATTGACTGGTGTAGGTTTGGAAATGCTAATGAAAGACACCTTTCGACAATTGATGTTGCTTTTGCCTCAAACTGTCTTTGTATATTCCAATATATGCCAAAGACAGAAGTGGAAATGGTCAAACCAATTTTGTCCTCAGATTGAAAAATCTAGGAAGAATGTCAACAAAGCTGTGTCTGCATACCTCAGAGACCATAGAATGGGGTCGATCTACAACAACAACATATGTTTTGATATGGCTGATATCTACAGAAGTGACGGAGTACACTTCACAGATCAGGGAAATTGAGTTTTTCTGAATAACCTGAAGCTGTGCATCCGCACTTATATATAGCTCCAACTAATAAACACAAGGGCTCTTTTTAGAGCCGCCTCATATTCCCAATATCGGTTCGCAGAGTGACAGCTGCGATCCGGCTAGCACAGGGAGACCTGCGGGCCGTCGGGCAGGCTCGCAGAGGGAGAGCTGCGGCCCGTCGGCTCGCACAGGGAGAGCTACGGGCCGTCGGCTCGCAAACGCACACCAGCGTGCTGGCTCGCAGAGGGAGAGCTCGGGTCTAACTTGCAAGGGGACACCAACGGGCCAACGGCCCTGCTAGCAGAGACACACCTATCACCTAACAGACTGGCTCGCACATGTACAGCTAGGGACACAACGGCTCGCAGACGCAGACCTGCGAACCGATGGACTGGTACTGTTTTATGCTTTAGGGTAGTACAGTGGGGTTTGTGTACTGTAGGGTGTTCGTGCTGGAGGTAGCGTTTTAGGGTTTAAGGTAGTGCACTGCTGTTTGGGTAGTGTAAGAATGGTGCTGGAGGTAGGGTTTTAGAGTTTACGACAATGCAGTAAAGTTTCGGTAGTGTAAGGGGTCATGCTGAGAGTACTGTTTTGGGGTTTAGGGTAGTGCAGTGGTGTTTGTGTAGTGGGTCATGCTGGGAGTAGTGTTTTAGGGTTTACGGCAGGGCAGTGGTGTTTGGGTAGTGTAGGGGGTCATGCTGGGAGTAGTGTTTTAGGGTTTACGGCAGTGCAGTGGTGTTGTGTAGTGTAGGGGGTCGTGCTGAGAGTAGTGTTTTAGGATTTAGGGTAGCACAGTGGTGTTTTTGTAGTGTGGGAAGTCATGCAGCGAGTACTGTTTTAGGATTTAGAGTAGTGCAGTGGTGTTTGTGTACTGTTTGGGGGTTCATGCTGGGGGTAGCGATTTAGGGTTTAAGGTAGTGCAGTGGTGTTTGGGTAGTGTAAGAATCGTGCTGGAGGTAGTGTTTTAGAGTTTACGAAAATGCAGTGGTGTTTGGGTAGTGTAAGGGGTCATGCTGGCAGTAGTGTTTTAGGGTAGTGCAGTGCTGTTTGTGTAGTGTAGGGGGTCGTCCTCGGAGTAGTGTTTTAGTGTTTACGGTACTGCAGTGGTGTTTGTGTACTGTAGGGGGTCGTGCTGGGGTAGTCTTTTAGGGTTTAGGGTAGAACAGTGGTGTTTGGGTAGTGTAGGGGTCGTGCCCGGGGTAGTGTTTTAGGGATTAGGGTAGTGCAGTGGTGTTTCTGTAGTGTAGGGAGTCATGTTGGGAGTAGTGTTTTAGGGTTTAGGGTAGTCTAGTGGTGTTTGGGTAGTGTAGGGGGTCATGCTGAGGATAGTGTTTTAGGATTTAGGGTACTGCAGTGGTGTTTGCGTAGTGTAGGGAGTCCTGCTAGGGGTAGTGTTTTAGGGTTTACGACAATGCAGTGGTGTTTGGGTAGTGTAGAGGGTTGTGCTGGGGGTAGTATTTTAGGGTTTAGGGTAGTGCAGTGGTGTTTGGGTAGGGGGTCGTGCTGGGGGTAGATTTAGGGTTTAGGGCAGTGCAGTGGTGTTTGGGTAGTGTAGGGGATCGTGCTGGGGTAGTGTTTTAGAGTTTACGACAGTGCAGTGGTGTTTGGGTAGTCTTTGGGTACTGTAGGGGATCGTACCGACAGATTGACTCACAGAGCTCCAAGCTGACGGAGGGGCTTCTAAAGGCATAGCCGCGACCTGGTGATATGAAGAGAGGCAGCGTGAAAGGCATATCTCACACAGACACAGATGCCAGTGTTGCCTCGCAGAGGTAAAACTACGAACCCAATGGCTTCTACATGGAGAGATGCGAGCTGACTGAGTAAATCACAAAATAGCTGCCAACACTTCCTGGTTTCAACCATTCACAGCCAATAAGCCGCAAGCTGGTGCTTGTAACCCCTCAGCCAATCACATGTCAGAATTCTCAAATATCGATATCTGTAAAATTTTATATTTCTCAAAAACTACTGAACGGATTTACACCATTTAAACAAAAGCGTGCTTTCTGGACCATCACCTTTCTCCCTGCCAAATTTGGCGTTATTCCGTTCAGCAGTTTCACCTGTAGTCTTCTGTAAACTTTCGTATGGAAATTGCATGCAGAAAACACGTTTTAGGACCCTCTTTTTCTCAGCCCCTCCTACACCATTCACCCCCAAACTTTCAATATAAGAGCTAATCAAAAAAGAGAAACTTTTGGATAATTTCATAAAGATTCGTCAAACGACGCCAAAGTTACAAGCACATAGAAGGCTCCAGAAGGGGGCCGCGCAACCCCCTCCCAACATGAGTGAAGCCCCGGGGCTGCGCGGACCCCAGCGCACCCCGCAACCCCTGCGAGCCCCTGCTATTATTTTTTAAGAAATACCCCCGGAACCTAGCCCACCCAAGGGCCTCATTAAAATGAAACGCGAGAACCCGCGACCCCAGCACGAATTTTTGCCGATTTTTTTTTTTTATATGATTTTTTGGGCCCTGGGGCTCCTTCTGGGACCCCCTGAGAAGGCCTAGGGGGTCAGGGTTTTCAACCTTCAAACAATCTTGTTTTATATCTTTGTTTCTCCGTTTTCAGGTAACTCGCTTCTACCAAGCCACAAGATGGCTGCCAACACTTCCTGGTTTGGACTACTAGCAGCCAATCACAGTGAAGCTCGCGCACACGACTTAGGTTCCGCCCAGATATCAAAACCTTTATTTTTCTAATTTCTCAGCAACTACTGAACGGATTTACACCATTTTTAAACAGGTCGCTTTCTGACCCAAGCACTACCTTTCTGCCAAATTTGGAGTAATTCTGTTCAGTAGTTTCGGCTGTAGCCTTGCACAAAGTTTCCTATGGGAAATTGATTTTTTGACTCTTATTTTTGAATTTCTCAAAAACTACTGAATGGATTTACACCATTTTAAAAAAAGGTCGCTTTCTGAACCAAGCTCTACCTTTTTGCCAAATTTGGGATAATTCCGTTCAGCAGTTCGGGCTGTAGCTCGTCGCAAAATTTCCTATGGAAATTAACATGGAGAAAAACGAGTTTTGGGACCCCCCTTCTTTCTCAGCCCCCGCTTGACGAATCACCCCCAAACTTTCAGGATAGGAGCTGACCTGGATAGACTTTTTTTGGGAGAATTTCAGGAAGATTCGTCAAACGACGCCAAAGTTATTAGCAAATCAAAAATGCTTTTCCTATGGAAACTAGGTTCTAACTATAACTACCTACTGGCGACCGCCAGTAGGTAATATACATATATATATATTTATTACATACTGACAGCTGCTAATAGGTATTTATAGTTAGGACCAAAGTTTACAGAGGGAAAGCATTTGTTGATTTGCCAATAACTTTGGCGCCGCTTGATAAATCTTTACGAAATGTTTTAAAAACGTCCCCTTTTTAGTTCAGCTCCTGTGTTAAAAGTTTCAGGGTGATCCGCCAAGCTGGGTCCGAGAAAAAAGGGGGGGTCCCAAAATGCATTTTCCCCATGTTATGTCAATTGAGATTTTTCATTTTTGGAACACGACTACAGCCCGAACTGCTGAACAGAATTACACCAAATTTGGCAGGAAACTAGATGTTGGACCAGAAAACTTGCTTTTTGTGATTTGGTGATTATCCGTTCAGTGGTTTCAGAGATATTTAATGTTAATAAATCTAGATATCTGGGGCCTTGCAGTGGACTCGTTGATCCCACTAAAATTTGATTGACTGCCAACACTTCAACCAGGAATATGAAAAGGAGCCAGGGTAGGGACCCCCTGAGCTCCTGGCCATGGTGCAGGGATCTCCCAGAGACAGCTAAAAAGCTTTTTTAATAAAATAATCTAGTAAAAATCCATGCATGGACAGTGATTTAAAAAAAAAAGAGGTCTCCTGCTGTTTTACTTTATTTGGCTCCCAGGTGGGCCAGGTCCCAGGGTAATTGTGGGCTGGAATAGGAGGTGGGCACACAGGGCCCCCCTCCTAAGACTTTTAGTAGCCCTGGGGACTGCCACCTCCCTGGGCCTGATTTTTGAAAAATGTGGGGGAGGCCCGTATGGCCTCCCATGCTGTCCCAGAACAACCACCTCTCCGGGGCTTGCTTTTTTTTTAAAGATGGGGGGGCCACTCGGACCTTGCCAGCCTAGGGACCTCTACATCCCCAGGGCTTAATCATAAAATAATACTGGGGACAGCGTGGACCCCCCTCCACAGCCCTGGGGGCCGTCACCTCCCAGGGCTCTCATAAAAAAGTAATGCAGGGGGGCACGTGGACCCATGCAGCCCTGGGGACTGCCGCCTCCCCGGGGCATAAGTTTATTTGAATGTGGGGGGCACGTGGCCCCTCCTGTTCTGAGGCCACCACCTCACCGGGGCAACTTCTAACAAAGGAGGGCTCCCTCCTGGAGCCATATGTGGCCCTGGGGACCGCCACCCCCCAGGGCTGACTCCTGCAATGTCCCAGGGTACCCATAGCAAACAGTGCTCCACTTTGAGCAAGTGAGAGCATTTTGTTCTTGCTTGCTCAAAGCAGAGCACAATTTGCTTTTACACACAGGGAGCTTCATGTTAGCAACTCCCTTTATGCAAAGGCAATGCCGGCTCCCGCAAGAGGTGGGGAGCCGGCAGGGACATCGGGGGCCTTGAGGTTTCCCCCGCGGTCCCCAATAGTGACAAGTGGGTACCCTGGGTGGGACTAGGGTACCCATGCTATAGACCGGGCCCCAGGGAATGGGGTCCCTGGGGCAGAAATCCACCCAGCAGGGAGGCCACGCAACCCCCATCCATTACATTAAAAAAAGGCCGGGATCTGGAGGGATGGGGTCCCCAGGGCTGATATCAGCTCAGGAGTCGAGTGGCACCCTCTCCCTTTTACTTTAAGGAAATATAAAAAATAAAATGCTGGGCCCCTGGGTATGGGTCCCGGGGCTCAAATCAGCCCAGGGAAGGGGGACCACATGGCACTCCTCCCATAAAGAAAAAAAACAAATGTGCACTGGCAAGTCGCTGGATGCCCTGCTCCCTTTCTCCACTACTCTGCAAACATGACTCCTGGGGCAGTGGTGGTTGGAGGATGAAGTCCTCTTGGATGCTGAGGGTCCTTGATGTCCAGGAACCTCTTCTGATACCTTAAGTAAGTCCCAAATAGCGGGATTTCTGAGAGCTTGGAGGCCATGCCCCTTTCTCCACCACTCTGCAAACATACCTCCTGGTGCACTGCTGTTTGGGGTATGAATTCCACTTTACTCCTGAGGACCTCAGGACTAAAGTGGACTTCTTCCCCCAACCAGTAGTGGACCAGGAGGCACGTTTGCAGAGTGGTGGGAAAAGGGTGTGTGGCCTCTGACAACCTCTTAGCAATCCAGCTGGGTGGGACTTACTGAAGGTAACAGGAGGGGTAGTTGGCCCCCAAGGACCCTTAAGAGCCAAGGGGACTTCATCCCACAAATATTAGTGCGCCAAGAGGTGGGTTTGCAGAGTGGTGGAGAAAGGGGGCGTGGCACTGAAAACATCTCAGCAATCCCGCTATGTGGGACTTACTGGAGGTAGCAGGAGGGGTAGTTGGCTTCCAAGGACCCTCAAGAGCCAAGAGGACATCACCCCCCAACTAGTAGTGTGTCAGGAGGCACGTTTGCAGAGTGGTGGAAAAAGGGGGCGTGGCCTCTGACAACTTCTCAGCAATCCTACTGTGTGGGACTTACTGGAGGTAACAGGAGGGGTAGTTGGCCCTCAAGTAAGTCCCTGGGGGCCAACTACTCCTCCTGTTGTCATGTAGTTCCTACAAATCTATATAGGATCTGCACGTTTAGACAACATAAACTAAGCGATTGGTGTCCAGACTGATTCCAGACACCCCCAAAGGATATGATAGTCTGTAGACCAGCTAGCTCACAGTGCCATTATAAACCCCCAACCTTACCAAGGAATGAATAGCTTCTTGCAACTATCGGACATGACAACCCTGAACCCTCAGGGATCGTGGAAACAGTACAGTATTTTTCGCTCAGTCACTCGTGCTCTCTCACTCTTAGAGGTATACAGAATAAATGGTGGGGAGTATTCAACAAGTATTTATTGAACCAGCGTCATTCTAGTATAAAATACATGTGCTGCAACAAACAATAGACAGAAACAGATATAGATGATTACCAGCACCAATAGAGTAAATAAAAGGTAGAATTCTACCATAGTGCTAAAACAGTGAATATATGCAGGCATATAAATACATGACAGTAATAATGCATACTCCTACAATGCAAACCCTAACTAGATGTACCTAAGTGTATCTAGCATGTATGTAGGTGTATAGCCAAGAATCCCCTTACCAAAGAGCCAACCCCATAGCCTGATGTGAGAGAGCGAAGGACCCCGTCTTGGTCTCGAATTGGACACCCCACAAGGGATGTCAGACCACTGTGTGCTGGAATGTCTGCATGCAGTGACATCAGCATCTAGTGTCACCATGGAAGTTTTTTCTCCTCTGGTTACCCCAGCGAAGATGTGGTACTTATATAGCCAAAAGGTACCCTCAGGGGTTTTACCTAGATGTGTCATGGTACTGTGGGCATGTCGGCCAAGGATGACAGTAGCAGTGAACCTTTTGCAGAGTTGTTGGACTTGGCCCTTTTTGCAGGACCATCCCTGAACTTTTTACCTTCCTCCTAGCCTTTTTTCTGACATGGTGTTAGTGGTTCTAGGACTCTGGGCACTTTCGCACTGCTGTCCAGTGTAAAGTCCGTGTGCTCTCTGTGGTAAACATGGTAAGATTGGTCTACACCTGTTTGGCATATTTAATTTACCTGTCAGTCCCTTGTAAAGTGGTATCTCAGATACCCAGGGCCAGTAAACTAAATGCTATTGGTGGGCTTGCAGCGCAGATTGCGCCACCCACCAAAGTAGCCTTTCAAACCTGTCTCCGGCCTCTGCCATTGCAGGGCCAGTGCGCGCAGTGTTACTGCCGCTGTGACGTGGCACCTAAAGTGCGCGCCACGTCTGTGACCCCGTTTTACTGCATGTCAGTCACCCCTAAGGTAGGCCCTAGCTAGCCCTATGGGCAGGGTGCATTGTAGGTAAAAGGTAGGACATGTACCTTAAGTGTGTGACATGTCCTGGTAGTGACAAACACCCATTTTGGTTTCTCACTACTGTGAGGCTGCCCTCCCATAGGAATGCATTGGGGATTCCCTGATAAGTGTTTCAGTGGTAATTCCTGATATGAGAGGAGCAGCGTGGTCAAGTTTGGTATGTTTGGAATAGTAATAATAAATGCTGTGCAATGGTGTGCGCAGATTTATTATCACTATTTTTGAAATGCCACTTTTAGAAGTTGGCATTTCTGTGTGCTATGTGTCTGCCTGCCTGATGTGGATTGCATGTCTGGCTCTGGAGTAACAGGGGCTGGTGAGGTGTGTGTGGCTCCAGGGAGGGCAGGGTGAGTCAGCACTAGGCTGAATAGGGGATCTGCATTTGGAGTAGTGGGAGGAGTAGTCCCCTGACCCTGAATAGGTCTGTGCCTTCCTAGGTGAATGCTGGCTCCGCCCCCCCTGTGGAGTGTCTGATGACAGAGCCCAACCTGACAAAGGGGAAGAGGAGCCCTGTAAACAGAGTGCTCCAAAAAACCCCAGGACCAGTTGAGGCTGGTTCCTCCAAGCCCTGTGCCAGGGCAGACAAAGAAGAGATGTAGTATAAGTACTGGGGCTGTGACCCCATGTTTGGTGCTTGTGCTTCCTTGCTTTTGGGGACTTGCTGCTGCTGGGCTCCAGGAGGTACCGCCACGAGGGACTGCCTCCCTACTGGAGGGCCCTGTGAGCTGGCCTACCTGGGCCCAGCCATGTGCCCCTGGAACTTTGCCTAAGCGCCTTGTGAGCGCTATATATATCTCTCCCAGGACGGGGACAGTGCTGGTGCTTTTGCAGCGCTGTATTCAGAGGGAATCCCGGTGTAGGGATTCCCCTGTGCTGCCTGGAGGTAGGGGGGGAGCCTACCCTACATTTTCGGTGCCACTTCGTGGGCGGGAGCCTACCCCGCATTTATGCCGTTAAGGCGGGAGCCCACCCCGCATACTGGTGCAAGAGAGGAGGCTGGCGGGAGCCTACCCCGCCTTTGCGCTCATTGAGGAGCGATCAAGGCCGCCCGTTGCCGCAGCGTTACGGAGCTGAGCCTCCAGCAGGAAGGAAGTTGTGACCGGAAGCCAGGCAAGCCGCCTGGTTGTGGGCGGAGCTTGCGGCGGAGAGGAAACTTCCCAAAGCCGAGGATAGCCCCGCAGGTCTCCTGGGCCTGCTGAGACGGTGCCTGGTGATGGGCGGGAGCCCACCCCACATTCAAGGGCGTCCCGGGCCCAAAGAAGAAGTTGGGCGGTAGCGCGTCCGGATTCGGTGCTGCCAAGTGGAAGCCAGGCAGGTGAAGCCTGATCGTGGGCGGGGCTCTGCCCAGGAGGCGGAGAGCCCCGCGTGCTGCTGCGGGAGAGCAAGACCGGTGTTGGAAGAGAGACTGGAGCCTTGCGGGCTCCTCTTTGTCACTCCCCGCCTTTTCCCCAGCGAGTGGCCTTGCTGGAGAAGCAGTGCCCTGGTAGCGGAGCCGGTGAGAGGTAGGAGGCCTCCCGGCTCCCGTGTGTCCAGCCGACCACTACGAGGAGAACCGCACAGCCCCCAGGGAACGGTGAGTGGGGCTGAAGCGGGAGTATTATTGGTGCCGGGAGTGGGCCCCGGAAGAGCCCCGATGAAGGGGGGTCCTCAAGGCACGGTTGGTGCCAGTACTTTCTTTTTCTGACATAGCTGCACCGCAAGAGCGCGGGCAGCTGCAGCGAGCGGGCAATTGTGCTTTAGTAGTCCCAGAGTGGGGCTCCAAGTGGCACAGGGTTAGTGCCAGTGCAAAGCTGATTTGTCTCAGCTGCACCGCGAGAGCGCGGGCAGCTGCAACGACGGGAGCAATTATTTTTGGTGATAACAAGGAAGGAGTGAGATACACTCCCTGCCCCCAGTGCATTGCGCACATTATCTTCGCTGCAAGTGGCAGCTTAGCGCCCTGACATTTTGGACAGAGGGCATTGGGCCGCAGAGGAAGGCCAGTTGGCCTGGGGTCATGTCTGGTCATTTTGTGTTCTGGTGGGAGCGCAAAGAGGATGAATGCACCGTGTTAGGGTACTATGGTGCACAACTAATGTGATATTGCATAATGTATTTATGCCTACAGAGATTGCATAATGTGTTTATGCCTACAGATATTGCATCATGTGTTTTTGCCTACAGAGATTGCATAATGTGTTTATGCTTAGGATGTTTATCCATAAGGTGTTTTATTCCTAAGGTGATGCAGACATAATGCGTTTATGTTGCAGGTGATAATGCTAAGTACAGTATTGTACCAGTAGTTACTGGTTGTGTTATTTTTGCTACTTGTGCTTTGTGATGGTTCTGACAGTGGCCCGATTGGCCCTGCCATGTATATAATCCCCCTGCAAATTATGTCCTGGTGCCAGTTGGAACAGTGTATATGTGTGATTATGATTCTAATGTGTTTTGGATAATACAAAGGCTATTTTTTATATAACCTTGTGTGGAGTTTCTTTTGTAGTGTGCCTAGTGTGTTGCTGCTGTGTGTGTGTGTTGCGCAAACGCTTTACACATTGCCTCTGGGATAAGCCTGACTGCTCGTGCCAAGCTACCAAGGGGGTGAGCAGGGGTTATCTTCGGTGTGTAACTCCCTTGCCCTGACTAGAGTGGTGGTTTCTGCCTGGCTTAGGCGCATGCCCTAGCCAAACCAGAAATCCCATTTCTAAATAGAGTTATTATGCGGAAGATGGTAATCCTGCTGTGATACTATGAATCCTCATGCATAATAAATGAGGTTAGTTTTCTGAGAAAACCACACAACATTTATTCAGTACCTAACTAGGTAAAAGGTCAGCACCAGAACCGTTATGTAGAGCAAGGTAGGACACATGTAGGTAAAAGGTTCTGCAGTTACCTAGGCCTATATTGGGGTACTTTGGGGTTCATAACACTGTTACCTGCAATAAGTCCCACATATCGGGATTGCTAAGAGGTCTTCGGAGGCCATGCTCCATTTCTCCACCACTCTGCACACGCAGCTCCTGGTACACTACTCATTGGGGGATGAAATTTACTTTACTCCTGAAGGACCTTGGGGGCAAAGAAGCCCTACTCGAACCTTCTGTAAGTCCTACACAGCGGGACTCCTGAGAGCTGGCCGGAGCCCTCACCCCCTTTCTCCACCACTCTGCAAATGTGAATACTACTTAGAAAAACATGGGCGTTAGTGTTAGGAAATGGAATAAAAAAAAAAAACTTATAAATTCACTGAGAAAAACAAAGTTTACAGGGACGTTATAGTTAGACTCAGGTTTTCAC
This sequence comes from Calotriton arnoldi, assembly GCA_963921515.1. Classification (NCBI taxonomy): domain Eukaryota; kingdom Metazoa; phylum Chordata; class Amphibia; order Caudata; family Salamandridae; genus Calotriton; species Calotriton arnoldi. Next base: position 926,105 of record CAWUFW010007412.1, on the reverse strand, counting down.
TTGTACAAAACCAGTGAAATTCTGCCATTATATTTAATGAGCTAACGATAACCTGCGCCCCCACAATGCAGAGCTTACGACCTCAAATATTACATCACCCATGACATGGTCAGTGACATCACTGATGACATCACTGATAACATCAGTGATGACATCATCCAGTGACTGTGACTGTTTTTAAAAATGTTTATGAGTGTTAAACATATATACCGAGGTGTATTGGTGAATCAGAGGATGTATGAGTGACTGTGAAAGTGAGTAATTGGGTGTCTCATTGAATGTATGGGTGAGTGACTGGCTGTGTAAATATCTGTATCAGTCTGTCAGTTCGTGTCTAAGTGGCTGTATGGGTTTTTTCAGTGAATATATCTCTTCACAGGGTCCTCCTCACAGACCACTAACATGGTGGCACATCACATATTCCTCAGCAGTCAGGTAGGTGGTGCAAAATAGTTTTTCAATTTATTGTGTGAACACCAAGAAAGTGCAAAACAATTAAAATAAATGCATCTGACACATTTTCAACTGGGCCTCCTGTCATATTCAGCAGCACTCCAGGCACCTTGACTGACTCCCATGCCACATAGAGCACCCCTTTAACTGGAACACTTCAATAAGTAAAAGCTACAGCAATGTTTAGCACCACTTGTATATTAGACAAGACTCTGGTATATTTACATAAACAGAAACAACCCTGTATAGTGAACAGCAATGTATTTTACCTGTTGGGGAACGCTAACATTATTTAAGCATATACTTTGATCCAGAGGTCGTTAGAAATTAAGACCTTTTCGCTTTGAACATATTTGTCCTTGGGGCTCCACATGAGGCACAGTTAAATCATTTTACCTCACTTCAAAAGACTTATGAGCCTTGAAAAAGTCGTCTTTTTGAAGAAACACTTGTTGGCTGTGTGTTTTTCATCTGAAACTGACCTACGTGTCAACAGACTTTGCATTCTTGCAAATTAAAAGTCGGATCTGCTAGATTGGCAAACCACAAATACTATACTTGTGTAGTGCTCTGGAAATCCCAACAATTTGTCAATATATCGAATCTCTGTTTCTTTCATATATTTATGTACACTACTGAGGGGTCGTAGAGTCGGTACACTGTAGCACATGTTGCCATTGTATTATATGTACTTGCCATAGTTTGTGAGTGGATGTGCAAGCAGTGTGTTATTACCACTGCCATCTCATTTCTTTGGTAATCAAAAACAACCCTGTATAGTGAGCAGCAATGTTAGAAATGGGATTCCTGGTTGTCTGAGGGATGCACCCAGGTCAGGCAGGAGCTACCACTCTAGTCAGGGTAAGCAATATACACAATAAGATAATCTGTGTCACCCTCTGGTAACTTGGCACAGAGCTGTCAGGCATATCTACAAAGGCACTGTGTAAAGTATTTGTGCAACATACATACACAGTAACACAATGAATAAACCACAAAAATACTCCAGAGAGGTTTAAATGTCTAGATTATATTTTTATAAATAAAACAAGAGCAAACTGGCAAAAATCCAATAAGCAGAACCGGAGTTATGAATTGTTAAAGAATAAACCAAAAACAGTGCTTAGAAGTCAATAGCACTAACAGGTTGCTTTAGGTCATGCTAGACCGAGGTAAATCCAAAGTTCAGGCAGACCGCTATGTAGTGCAGGTTAGATACAGTTCCAAATAGGTTCAGCTAAAGTTTTACCTTCTCAAGCTGAGCCAATAGCACCTCTGTTGCAGAGGAGACGTTCGCCGGGAGCAAGTAGAGCATCGCAAGTGACGGTCCTATGGGAGCGAAGAGTCGGCTAAGCATCGCGGATGGCAGTTAGGGCTTCACAGTCAGGGACGGCAATGCTTGATATGCAAGGAGACAATAGTGCAGTGGCTCGTGTTGATCCTTCAAGCGAGCGGTACAGTTCCAGTTGATTTCACGGCCCAGTAGCTACAGATCCCACTTCTGAGGCCCAGAGATTGGTGGGGGCACCTCAGGCAAGGGTAGGACTCACAGAAGGCAGAGTCCAGCAGCACCAGTAGAATTGTCAGAAGTCTTTTGTGTCCTTGAGACTTCAGAAAACAGAAGGCAAGCCCTTGAAAATCACTTGGGGGGAAGGCAGAGTCCAGCTCTCCTTCCAGCAGAGTCAGGGAGCAGAAGGTAGCAGGGCAACAAGCAGAAAAGCAGCATTTCCAGAAAAGCAGTCCAGTTGAGTCCTTTAAGCAGCTCAGCAGTTCTTCTGACAGTGGTTCAGTTTAAGATCCACAAGAGTTTCGTTTTGGGGGGTCAGAGACCCAGCACTTATATTCAAATTGTCTTTGATGTAGAGGGTGACTTCTAAGGAACTCTCTAAAGTGCTCAAGGATCCCTTTCAATCCAGTCATGTCTGCCAGGCTAACCCTGGGGGGTAAATCAGTACTTTGCATGAGGACAGGACACAGCCTATTTAGTTGTAAGTGTGAGCCATCTCTCCCCCTTCCTGCCCAGGAAGGCTATCAGAATACAGATGAATGCAGAAGAGCCCTTCCTGTGGTTGTGGCTGTCTATGGGGAATGCAATGCACAAAGTGTAGCTGTCACCCAGACTAGACATGTATTGGAGACAGGCTGACAGGCACGTAGAGCAGTAAGTACAGAGCAATGTCCACTTTCTAAAAGTGGCATTTCTAAAACAGTAAGGAAGATTTATCATTGCCGTTCCCAACATATCAACCATGAAAATGCTACACCCCTTTCTGATCAAGAATTACAGCGCAAAAGTATATTAATGAATTCCCAATGCTGGCCTATGAGAGGGGTAGGCCTCACTATAGTGAACAATGAAATAGGCTGTTTGTCACTACCAGGACATGCAGAACATAAAGATACATGTCCCACCTTTTACTTACATAGAACCCTGTCCTTAGGGTTACGTAGGGCCTAACTTAGGGGTGACTTATATGTAATAAAGGGGAGCTCAAGGCTTGGTAATTAGTTTAAATGCAAAATTGAAGTGGCAGTAAACTGCACACACAGGCACTGCAGTGGCAAGCCTGAGAGAGGTTTGAAAGGCTACTTCTGTAGGTGGCACAAATAGGGCTGCAGGCCCACCGGTAGCTTTTGAAATACAGGCCGTGGTTATATAGTATACCACTTTACATGGGACTTAGCGGTACAACAAATATGCCAATCAGGTATACAAACATGTCCTCATCTTTAGGGGAGAAACACATGTACTTTAGCACTGGTTAGCAGTGGTAAAGTGCTCAGTCCTAAGGCCAACAAAAAGAATCAGCAAAAATGGGAAAATGTTGGGGGAAGACCAACCTAAGGACGACAGGTTTAACAAGCTTCATAATTTTATTGGCAGCATCACTGAACTGGAGGATCATTAGGTAGTGTTCTGCATAGCTAAGGAACTGTTTTGATGAAGTGATGGGCCTTTGATGGATATTACATCTCCAATCACATTATTTAACACTTGGTGCTATGTTAAATTACTTAGTACATGTGGTCACACAGTGGTTGTCACATTACTCCAACTGCCACCCTTGAGGATAGTATAAGACATGAGTTGGCCAGTTCAGGATGAATAAAACATGCTTATGAGACCTGCATTAGTCTGAATGAATGAATTAAATTGATTTATAGAGCGCAACAGCTGCTCCAACCGAAGCGTACCGGCACTAGTTGCCAAAAAGCAAGAGACTGAAAGAACCCACTAGGGAATCCTAACAGTTCCAAGAGGAGATGAGGAGTATTTTCGCATTGTGGATTAACATAGGTTTTCTACAGGTGTATTTTCTGCGATATTTGAGGAGTATAACATGTTTGATGCATAGTTATAAGGTGCTGACAGTGATATTTGGCATTAGTGAAGGGGGATTCAGTTATTGCCAAAGTAACATTCCAAAGATCGTCTTCCACTATTACCTCCTCTTTACTCCATTACAATGTCATTTGTGATTATCAGTCTTCTGCTGCTGTTACTCATTTCTCACAAAACTGAATTTTACTGACTAATACTGACTATATATTCACTGCTTTAAATTTCCTCAAAACATGGATGATTGGCCAAAGCTACACAATGATAAGTTCTGAATTACATGAATGTTTGCTTAATTTGTAAATACTGTAAATACAGAAATCTGTTCTGGTTCTTTTGTTTGAAATCTTCAAAACCTTTAAGTTGACCATTATTATTAACTACATCTGTTAGACCTGACATTCTTGGTGTGGATTCTCCCACACTTTTTGCCTTCACTCCTTCTGAAGATTCGTAAAATGTTAGCAGGATATTTTGTATGTAAAAATGTTTCTTTCTGCAACTTTTGTGGGTGGCATTTCTTTCTTTCAGTCCCAAAAACCAATGCAGCCTATGCCCTCATGTAGCCTTTTCTGAGAAACAAATTCACCACATTTTTCTTCTTTTTCCTAATAGGATGTATCAGTGAGTATTTAAGTTCATTTTGTATACCTTTTGATCCTTAAATCAGATTATATCCATGTTTGTGGCATTTGGCTGATTAAACTCATATTTGTTATTCTCTTAAATTGTATATCTGTTTTAATTAGATGGTGCACATGGCCATCATTCATTACTCTGAAAAAAGCCTTGGTGGTTGAGCCAAGCTACCAAAGGTGAGCAACATATTTCTCGCAGAATGTCACATTTGTGCCCAGAGTTAGACAAGGAACTAGAACATACTTAAATATATTCATCTTTCAGCGATGTCTGGGACTTGCTAGCTGTTCTTTGCACCATGCTCAGAGTAAGGGTTTCTGTTTGTCAGATTCACACCAATGCCTCTGCAGCCTAGTATGCCTTGAGGGATTCCTCATGGGTTGAGGGTGTTGAGGAGTATGGTTGATGGTACTTGGGCATGATGATGATCTTTCCTCTCCACTAGGAATCACAAGAACTTCATAATCCAAGATTTGGTAAAATCTCTTTATCTGAGGCAGATTCCTAATTTTGGAATAAGATAGCAATGCTTGGAAAGGGTGGATATGTTGCAACACATTTCAGTACTTGATTTTTCATCAAGCTTAAAGTTCCCTTCCTATAAGATTTTGACTCAGTTTTCAGAGCCAATTTGGATCATTTCTGTGCATTTTCACTTGTCTATTGCTTGGTGCAACATTTGCTATTTTTGTTGTTATTTTCTTCCAAGCAGTCTTAGATCAACTTCTTTGTAGATCATTTCCTTTGGATTTGTTATCTTGCTTGGCTCTCATCTCCATTCCGATGGCTGGGTAAATGTAGCCCTTTACTGATTATACCAACACCATCAACTTAACAACCAAAATAAACACAGGTTGCCAAAGGAGGCTTATTCCTTGTGGGCTATACCTTCTACCTGTAACCTTTCACATATATCATTCAGTGCAGGGCGGCACTATTGCTACTCAGAGGAGTCACACTTTCCGTGGGCACTCTCTAGGGAAATTCAACAGATCTACATTGCATCCAGTCCTTCCTAGAAAAGTTAGTGTTACATTGTATGCATATCTTTTTCTTTATTGTCCCTTCCCCTTTAATTCTTCTCTTTACTTTCAACTCTGGCACCTGCCATGCAGTTAGATGTAGTTCCATTTAGAATTCATAACTCTATTCATTCTGCTCTTGGATTTGGACTGAGCAGTACTGTGCCTTATGAAATAAAACTCCTCAACTTTTTACTGGAGTCCTTGCTTCATTTTAGAGGATTTTACACTGGCGACGAGTTATTCTGTACCTGCTACTTCTCCAGGCACAGGAGCAGTACCACTTTACTTTTGGGATTTATTTTTTTTATTCATGAAAACTTGGATTTGCCACCAGAGCGACTGCTTTTCTACTCTAAGTGGATTGGACTAATTTATCATCCTCCACCGTACTTCCCAGGAATTTATACCTGCTTCTACTACCGAGGAAAGCAATTTTAAACAATACTTTATTGCTGCGTCTTTCAACTTGTGTTGGCCGTTACCCTACGACGTTGTTCCACCCACGCGGATTTGAGGAGCGTCTCTTCATTGTCAAGGAGCCAGAGCGGCGTCTTTGTGCCAGACAGATTCCTCAACGCGTCACTGCCACAAGCGTCAGATCCCGTTGGAACATTCTTTGTTGTCAAGGAACCACAAGAGCGTCACTGCAAGGAACAAGAAGATTCCCTGAGGCATCACGTAGCGTGTGTTGTCATCGCGTTACGTAATGTGCTGCTGTCATCACGTTGCGTAACGCCATATTGGATTGGATTCTTTCATTTACTCATCGTCGATGTACACGACAGTACATTACAACGCAACATCGATGCGCTCGATTACTCATTGTCGGTGAGCACGACTGCGCATCACATGCTAGTTATAAGAGGTTATTCGAGGAATACACATTTCAACGTCAATGCGCACGACTGCATGATAAAATACTCAGTATACTCACTGGAAAACAAAGGTACTGTAATTATCCATCGTGTAAGGGGTGCAGTGTAAATTGTAACTAAGTATGCACATCACGCTGATGTGCACAGCAACTACTTGTGTTGAGGGATGCAGTGTAAATTGTTAACAAAGTATGCACATCACGCTGATGTGCACAGCATCTACATATGTTAATTGTTTTTAACGATTATTATAAGTGTTATTTTATGACCACTATACTGTAAATTACCAAGTTATATTAATTATCATTTTCCTTAGCTATCATTATAAGGTGTTAACTAGTATTACCATGCAGTTTGAACCACCTGCAAAATTTCTACAATCTAAGGGTGACCCTCCCATTCCTTGGTCCAGATGGAAGGAGGAGTTTTTAACATATATGAAGGCTATTGATGGGGATAGGATGGGGAACGAAAGGAAAAAGAGCATACTCCTTCATTGCTTAGGATCTGAGGGTCAAGCCATGTTCAGAACCCTACCTGTTGTCCAAGAAGAGCTAAGTACATTTGATGAAGCACTCAAACGTATGGAAACCAGATTTAAGCCTACCACCAGCATAGCGCTTAATAGGTATAAATTTTACACACGCTCCCAAAGAGAGTCAGAATCATTTGACGATTTTTTAACGGCTCTCAGATCCCTTGTTATTTCATGTGACTTTGGTATTATTGCCGATGAGATGATCAGGGATCAAATAATTGTAAATGTAAGAAGTAAAAAAACACAAGAGCAGTTATGGGTTTAGGGAATCCTAATTTACACGACACCATAGCAACAGCCAAAGCGTTTGAACAGTCCGAGAAATGGATGAAAACTATTGAGGATGTGAACTCGAAAGGTGATAAGGGTGGCAAAAATACAGATGAAATTTGTGCTATAAACAATTCCAGTAAAGTTCCCATTATGGGGAAAAGTGGTGATAGGAATGTGGTTTGTTACAGGTGTGGTAGCTCTAACCATGTAGCTTGCTTCAAGTTTTGTCCAGCCATAGGAAAAGAATGTATCAAATGTGGAAGATTGGGACACTTTGCCAGGGCATGTAAGGATGACAAGAGGAGGACCATTAGTAGAGGAAGGGGTTTCCCCACTAAGAATAGTGAAGTTTTGTGTGTAAGATGTACCCACGTTCCTGATGATGGCTCCTCTAGTGAGAAGGGTATTATTGTTTCTATTGTGGAAGTTTGTGCTCTTGAGGGAGAAGTTTTGAACTCACCCAAGTGTGTGGTACAATTTTTGAATCCAGACCTGGAGCTTATGGCAGATTCAGGGTCCCCGTGGTCGATTGTCACCGAAGGTTACTTCAATGTGAAGTTTGGTAATGCTATTTCTACCAATGATTTATGCCCTCAGATATCGTTGCCCAGGGTTTTGATGGGTCGACCATTGACCTTTTATGTTATGTTGCTTCTGATATTACGTTTAAGGGGAGGACTGCTTTCATTAAATTGTATGTTGCCAAAAAAGGAGTTAATGTATTGGGGTGGAGAGACCAATGGAGATTGGGAATCATACTCAATCCCCGTAGCAAGGAACCTGTTATGTTAGTGGAGGACAGTGTTGATGCCATTCTAATAGAAAGAGAATTCCCTGAAGTTTTCTCTGAAGGTTTAGGGAGACTTAAAGGTTTCACCCATCTTATTAAGCTCAAGCAAGGAGCATCCCCTGTCAGACAAAAACTTGGAAATGTGGCCATTAATGTGAGGGAAGAATTAAGAAAAGCTTTAAAAGAGATGTTAGATGGAGGTGTTATAGAAGAGGTTGAGTCATCGGAATGGGTTTCTCCGATTGTGTTGGCCCGCAAACCTGATAAGTCTTTGAGGTTATGCATTGACCTTAGAGCTCTTAATGTCAACATCCTTATTGATTGTCATCCGTTGCCTAATATTAACGAGGTGGTGAGCATGCTAGGAGGTGCTACGATCTTCTCCACTCTTGATCTATGATCCGCATACCATCAAATTGAACTAGCCGAAGAATCACGCCACATGACTGCATTCATAACTCCCCAAGGACTATTTCAGTTCAAGAGAATGCCTTTTGGATTAGCATCGGCGGCCTCAGTTTTTCAGAGGTCCATGTGTCACCTTTTTAGAGATATGCAATCTTGTGTAAAGTGTTTTCAAGATGACATTCTCATTTTTTCTCCAGACAAGAAAACACATACCGAACATCTCAAGAGCGTATGTGAAATTCTCAAAGAGTACGGATTGACTCTTAAAAAGAACAAATGCAATTTATATCAAGATTCAGTCAAATACTTAGGACACACTCTGACCAAAGAGTGTGTGATACCTAAAAAGTCTCTTGTTGATTCTATTTTAAAAGCACTTGCCCCTGACTGCAAGGATAAGCTTCTTTCCTTCTCTGGACTATGCGAATACTACAGAAAAATTTATTATGAGCTTTGCATCCAAAATGGAACCATTAAGGGAGCTAACGAGGAAGAATGCAGAATTTTTATGGGGGGAAAGGCAACAACAAGCGTTTGACACTATCAAAGCAGAAATGGTAGCTGCCCCCACCTTAAAACCTTGCTGCATGAACAAGACATGTGTACTCACTGTTGATGCCAGTCTTTATGGTTTAGGATGTGTTCTGTCTCAACGTGCTGGGAAGGAAGAGTGGAATGTTGCGTTTGCGTTTGCATCCCGTACACTTAACCTCACAGAGAGGCGCTACGCTGTAATTGAGAGAGAGTTGTTGGGTTGTGTCTGGGGAGTGGAACATTTCCGCAATTACATATGGGGTTCGCATTTCATTTTGAGGACAGACCACAAACCCCTAGTTTCCATTCTGTCTCCTTGAGGGGGTCTCAATGCCACCGCCCGCATAGCCAGATTAATGTCCAGTTTGCAGGAATACAGCTTTACAATAGAATATGTGCCCGGTAAAATTAATGTCACTTCCCTGTAATGGCAGTGATTTGTCTGACGATGAAGAAGTCGTGGCTAATATTTGTGAAATAATGTCTGGTAAATTTAGTTCTATATCTGAAGAAATGTGGAAAAGGGCATTGTGTGATGATGACATTTTAAGTAAAGTCATTGAATACACTACGATAGGTTGGCCTTCCAAAACTGAAATATCAGCTGAACTATTCCCTTATTGGAAAATCTCCGATGAATTAGCTGTTGAAGGAGATCTCATCTTTAGACAAGGCAAATGCATTCCTCCTTTGTCACTTCGCGATCACATCTTATCTGTAAGTCACGAGGGCCATTTGGGGATGTCATCCATGAAGAGGTTAATCAGGTCTGTGTTTTGGTGGCCTGGTTTAGACAGATATGTAGACAGAATTGTGAGGGAATGTCCTGAATGTGTGAATGGCGGGAAAATGCTTAAATGTGATCCTGCTCCCCTCATTCCCGTTCAATGGCCAGATTTTCCATGGCAAAAAATAGGTTTTGATATTGCAGGCCCTTTCAATTTTTTGCCCCAAGAATGCAGATTAGCCTTAGTGATGGTAGACTACCATTCAAAGTGGCCGGGGGTCAAACTTGTTCCACATGCAAATTCTCAGAGTGTTATTGTATTTCTCAAAGAAGTTTTTTCCTGTGAAGGCTATCCTGAAGTCCTCATCACTGATAACGGTGTGCAAATAAAGTCTCATGAAATGACTGATTTTCTCAAATTTTTTAATATACGTCATGTCACTACAGCATTGTACGAACTTCAAGGTAATGGTCAGGTAGAGAGATACAACAGGGTTCTTAAGCAAGACATATTATGGGCACGCAATTTTGGGGCTCAATGGAAAGATAAATTGAGAGAGAAGTTATGGTTATACCGCATAACTCCCCATTCGACCACTGAAATCTCTGCTTTCCATTTGCTAAAGGGAAGGGAACCTGTTTCTAAGTTGTGCCCTTGGTGGTTTAAAAAGATTATTCAGAACCATAGACCTATAGTCAGTAAAGATGAGGTGGCTCACAATGTGCAAGAAAAACAACTGAAAAGCAAACAATATTATGACCTTCGCATGAAAGTGAAGCAACCGCATTTCGTGGTTGGTGAGTGGGTCAGGATACGCCAACCAGGTATCCTTCTTAAAGGTGAGATGAGATTTGGAAGACCTATCAAAATTGTTAAGGTTAATCGCAACAGCATTGTTACCCAAGATGGGAAAGTTTGGAATGTCAAGCGAGTGGCAAACTGTGTAAATGTTCCTTTGTAAATTTTCCTAAGGGAGGAAATGTGTGTTACATTGTATGCATATCTTTTTCCTTATTGTCCCTTCCCCTTTAATTCTTCTGTATACTTTCAACTCTGGCACCTGCCACGCAGTTAGATGTAGTTCCATTTAGAATTCATAACTCTATTCATTCTGCTCTTGGATTTGGACTGAGCAGTACTGTGCCTTATGAAATAAACCTCCTCAACTTTTTACTGGAGTCCTTGCTTCATTTTAGAGGATTTTACAATTAGATTACTTGTAAATAGTCAAATAGTTTGAGCTTTGAGAGAGAGCAGTCACAGATCGCATGAAAATAGAACAACCATGTTCACTACCACAGTGTACCTGTGCATCATGTTTTTAGTAGAAGACACTGGGTAGAAAATATAGAATTAATGTCCAAGCCCATGGTCAACAGCAAAATCTGTAATATGTCTAGTAATCATTAGCTCAATGAATCCTGACCACAGGAATGTGCTCTTATGGTTAATGGTGGATAGACAAAAGTGGTAATAAATTAGCCAAGGACAACCAGGTGACTGAGACAGGAGCAAAATGTCTCCCAAAAACAATGTGTCTGAAATTAAAAAGAATCACACTTGATATCTAAAAGAACAAGGTTGATACACTATGAAGGCATTTAATGCCTGTCTATGCAACGTTTGCTATGGTTCCCAACTGTATTCATCATTGTGTTGACAACAGTTGGATTTGGCATGACTCACATGCAATCCACCCAGCACACTATTGGACAAGCTAAGGTGAAAACCTTCCTTGCTTGAAAGTCCAGCTTGTGCATTACACAAACCAGCTTCTACTTTGAATACTGCTTAAAGGATTCTGTCTCCTAAAGACAAAGTGATACACAGTTTGTGTTGCTGGTCTATATGCTCACCCTTGCTTCCACCCCCTTATCCTCATAGTATATCAGGAGAACAATGCAGGTTGGACAAAAAGCAATTGAAGAAGCACATGGTGTTTCACATATTTTTCCTTGTACTCTAGATATTTTTATACATTTTCCCAAGGAGCCTAACAGTATCAGAAAGATATTTCTCTGCCAGCACAAACAATGTTCTGCTGTGTGTATATCAGTTTGGCATAATCTCTGCTGTCAAGAGGTCACCATGTCCCCACTTCTGAGATTTCCTAACTTAATTACTGTGATCGGGCATATTAGTCCCATCTGTTCAACTAAAGCAAAAAAGGACTACAAGCCTGCACTGGATACATAAAATCTTCCTCACATTGAGCTATAGGTTTAATATATGTGCATGCAGTGTTTCCAGTGAGCACAGACTTTTCTCGTTGGCAACTTAATGTACATACCTGCTGCTTAAGAGAAAAGAAGAAGAATGTTTCCTCGAATATTTCATGCTCTTCTTTTCAGAAGTAACAAAAGCAAAAGGAACAAATGATGGACAGAATGCCGAACAATGTAAACATTTACCCCCAGTCACAAAGATCTGGGTTTAATCCATTGTTCTATTGCTCAACACACCACCCCAGTTTGCACCAGCCATATGCAAATCAGTCTTGACCCTGTTCCTCATGGGAAAAGTCCAGCCCGAACTGCCAAGCCAGGTCCTCCCTGTACCGGAAACAAGCATCCTGGGACCGGTTTCACAACAAAAGCAAAAGGAACCAATGATAGACGGAATACTGAACAATGCAAACATTCATCCCCAGTCACAAAGATCTGGGTTTAATCCATCGTTCTATTGCTCAACACGCCACCCCAGTGTGCACCCAGAAAAATGCAAATCAGTCTTGACCCTGTTCCTCGTAAAAACAGTCCAGCCTGAACTGCCAAGCCAAGTCCTCCCTGTACCGGAAACAAGCATCCTGGACCGGTTTCGGGGCATCACCCCTCATCAGCCAGGCTAGCTTGAACCCAGTGGCACAGTGAGCACGGAACCCACGTCTGGGCATACCCTTCCCACTTAGGGCAACAAAAGCGAAAGGAACAAATGATAGATGGAATACTGAACAATGCAAACATTCACCTCCAGTCACAAAGGTCTGGGTTTAATCCATCGCACTTTTGCTCATCATTCCACCCAAGTTTGTACCCAGGCATATGCAAATCAGTCTTGACCCTGTTCTTCATGGGAACAGTCCAGCCCGAACTGCCAAGCCAGGTCCTCCCTGTACCGGAAACAAGCATCCTGGGACCGGGTATCACCCCTCATTAGCCAGGATGGATTTAGGCCCAGATCTCTGTACTGAGGTAAACGTATGACATTGTTCAGCATTCTCTCCATCAAGTTTTCTTTTTGCATTTGTCACCCTGAGTGGGACGGGTATGCTCAGATGTGGGTCCCGTGCTCTCCATGCCCCTGCAGTCAAGCTAGCCTGGCTGATGAGGGATGAAACCCCGAAACCGGTCCTAGGATGCTTGTTTCCAGTCCAGGGAAGATCTGGCTTGGAAGTTCAGGCTGAACTGTTCCCACAGGGAACAGGGTCAAGACTGATTTGCATATGCCTGTGTCTAAACTGGAATGGCATGGGAGCAAAAAAACGGTGGATTTAGGCCCAGATCTCTGTACTGGGGTGAATGTATGACATTGTTCTGCATTCTGTCCATCAATTGTTCTTTTTGCACTTGTTTTCAATAGTGTCACTAAACTCTATGTCATTGCAGCACATAAACAATTTTAAAATGTCTGGTATTAGCTAACACCTAATTATCTTATTTAATTTTTCCCGACAAATACATTATAGATGGAGTCCAAAGTACACCTATGACTTGGTAAGTTAAATGTCACCCACAGACTACAGAACTATTGTGCCATCCGCCAGTGTTACCAAGCAAACTTGACTCCAACACTGTCACTTTCGAACTAAACCCTGTTTAAAAGGAGAAAACATACCTTTAAAATATTAATGTCACCCTAATGTAGTCCTTGCAGCCCATAAAGTAGGGTGTGTGGTATTTAAAATTAGGACATGCAGAAATTTTAAGTAAACATGTCCTTAGACTGACTAGCACCTATCAGTTCTTTTCACTGCAGCAAGGCTGGCCATTCCATGGAGAAATACTGGTGTGCACTATTAAATTTATTATTGCCATATGTGGTTAAGACACCACTAGAAATATTATTCTTGGACTCTTTGTAATATTTATTATAAGCCAAATTCACTGGTGAAGTTGGAATTATAATAAATATTAAGGAAAAGGTACTTTTAGAGAGTCACTTTATCTCTGCCGGTCATAAAGAATCTGGAGGATTATATGCTCAACTGCAACCCTCTGAGTTCTCAAGCCCTAAGTGAGGTGTGAAAATGACTCGCAAAACAGAAACAAAGGACTGGTGTGGAGAGATATTTCTGCTCCTCTGTCAGGATGACCATTTGGACAGTGCCATTTAATTTCATTAGCTTCCCTTGTCACAAGAAGATGTCAGATGACACCCTCACTGGCCCCTTTGTTCCCACAGTCAGGTAGGCTCCAATCCCAGTGGGGAGGGTGTTGACCCCAGAGTTGGCTTGAAGTAAACAAGGAGAAGGGACTGCTTATTACCCTGGCCACCCTTCTGGGTTGGCACACAAGTGGAAAGACAAAGAGGGACAATGTGGGATTATTTATAGTAGGGCACATGATACCGGGTGCAAACATGCATAAGGTTACCCCTGGGAACATTTCCCCATTGATTGGAGAGGGGCCAGAATCACCCCCACTAACAAGCTAGTGTCAGGCATAAATGTGTCATCCCCTGGCACCCTCTTCAGGACACCCTGGGCCTGTAGAAGAACAGAAAAAGGCCTGCATCTGCTGTTTGAGACCTGTGAGAACCTGAAAAGTTAGACCAGCTCCCACTTGTACCAAAACAAAGATGTGGACTCCAAGGGACAATTGCCCAACCTCCTGTTAAGCTATTGGGCCACAAAAAGCTGCAAGAAGCCTTTCCATGAAGAGCCCAGCTAACCAGTTCCAACTTAACCTGCCTTGGACCATTCTGGTGACTTCTGCTGAAGGGAGTGAGTCTTGACCCCTAAGTGCTTTTCCTGGGACCCTTGGCTGTGTCAAACTGTACTCCTTATAACATCCTGAAAAGTCCGGGACTTGGAAACATTTTGGCTCCAAATGCCTCCAGAAGACAGGGAGAAACCTGCCAATATGAACCGACTAAGGTACGTTGCCATTGTGCTGAAGATTCAGATTTCTACTGCTCAGAGCTTTTCTCCAGCAGCAAATCTGTTTCAGCTGGACCACACAGAGAAGGTATCTGGCCTCATGGAGCCTTCTTTGGCTACACCCTGCAGCCCTGCCCTAATGGAGGAGTCGGTGGTCCAAAAAAGTGACTAAGTTCAAACATAGAATGCTTGACCAGTTGAAGGTATCAAAGGCGTCCGGCTGGCGAGAGAACTTCCATGGTGCAAACTTTTTATTTTCACAGTCAGAGATTTTCCTGCATTAATCAATGGCATCAACAGGTCCTCGTCCAATGCCTAGCTGATTTTGTGAAGCCCTTCTCAGGCACATTCTGCTGATATACGCTGCTGAAGGACTTTAGCTTCAATTTTCAAGACAAAACACAAAGGTAAAATCTCTGGGTGTAACCTGGTTGTTATTAGGGGTGGGTGGAATGTTTCATTCTGACCACAGAATTGGCAGAATTTGCCGACTCCACGTTACTCTAATAACACAGAGTTCTGGCCAAATTCCGCCAATCGCAGTGTGGCAATTCTTTTCCATGACGCTCAAGAAATGCAAGCGAGATTTGGCATCCCCTAATGCCATTTTCTTATGCGTGAGGTCAGAGGGCTGCTTCTCAGGTAGATTTGCTGAAGCTTGAGTAGATTTTCTACTACCCTTGTGCACTGCATGGTGCTGTATGCGCTGATTTTCAGTACTGCTCATGCTATTAGCACTAAATTGCAGCCCCAGCAGTGCAACATGCATATTTTCTGCCCATCGGCAGAACTCCATGGAATCTTGTGGAGTTCCTATGTTACTGTATGGAATTCTGTGTAGTAAAACTCTGCATGTTTCTCCCACCCTGACCCAAGCTCCATCACTTTTGGCCTAATATCACACCTAGGGCCTGGTCTGAAATTTGGGTTGAAAATGATGACAGACATTAGAGCCTTACAATACAACACAACTGTGTGAAAATGCCCTTTCTGCCTGATTCTCCCAATTTTTTGCTGAATTTTATTGTTGGTGTTTAGACTCTGCTCCCTGCAGCACTGCTCTCTAGTGCCCAGTATGTGTGCTCTGACCCATAAAACATGTAAAATTGGCTACTCCCTGGTTGGCATAATTAACACTCCTGTAAGGCCATAGTATATGGTGTAGAAACTACACCCATGGCAATGAAGGTTAAATGTCACCTGCAGACTGCAGCACTTAATGTGCCATTCACTAGTGTGACAGAGGAAAACATGACTTCAGACCAAGCATTGAAGCCTGACTGCTGCAGTTTAAACCTGCAGCCCGACCTGTCACACTAACCCTTTCAACAGGGGAAAAACTTTCCTTTTAAATATTAATAAGCCATCATTGTAGAGAAATTGGTAACACCCATTTAGTCCACACAGATTTTTCACTTTTTTCTCACTTGGTTTTTGAAACTATATTGCAGATGACTCTCAGTACTTGAGTCTGACTCACAGTAATTGCATGGTAATTGGACAGAGCATGTTAACCACCAGTGTCTATCTTTTACGATAAGGCTGTTGCAGTCCCGCTACGGCAAGGGACACTGGGCTGGTTACAGGTGAGCATGCATGCACAAGTGTGTGAACAAGTGTGGGCTAAGCGTGTGAGACTACAGACATGTGCAGCCCGTCAATTGCACTCAGTTAGCCTAGAATGGAAAAGACTCTGCAAAGATATATGTTGACCTGAGATAGGCCTAATAATATTAGTGGACCTTCAGTAGGTCAGTAGGGTTAAAGTACAGTTTTGCTCCACTTAGGCCTACACAGTCCAGTGAGGTGTCAAACTTGGGTGAAACATGTTCACTGAGTTCGAAGATGCACGTCCCGGTACCTTATGTGCATATCTTATAAGTCATCCAGAATTGTCATATTTCTCTGGCTCAGCTTACAATCAGATGTCAGGCTGTTTGTGCCTCTGCTTGTGCCAAGTTAAATACTCTTATCTCCAGCATAGGGAACACAGTCCTCCCCATACTGAAGGAGCAATTATCAGTCCTTGACTCAGTTCCACTGAAGAAAGGGGTAGAAAAGAAAATCTGCATTCGATAATTAGCTGTCACACTGCACCTTGTTTGGGACATCCCAAGCCCACTGAACAAAGGAGGAAGCCACGACATTTAGAGCCATCACAGGAGTGGCTCTCCTTTGAGGTTTTGGTGGAAAGGTATCTAGCAGTGATGTCAGCAAGTGGTGGAGCTGATGCCCTCAGAGGAGCTCTGCACCTACACATCTTGACAATGCCATATTGTATATTCCCAGAATGATGTGCATGAGGGATGGGACGGGGTGGAGGGATGATGTGGGATTCTAGGATTGGCGCAGGGTGCATGGCATCTGGAACTTTCCACCCACACCTAAAAACCCCTGCACAAGTCAGAAACAGTGAGTAAGATCCCAGACTTGGATGGCGATGGCAGCAGCACCATGGGCAGTTGGAAGAAAAAGCCACCTGATGCCCTTCATGATGGACTAAGGACTTTGGAATTAAGCTGACCCCCATGACCAGATGGACCTCTCCAGGGCTAATGGCGCAGGTCCTGTTATGTCCCCTGAGGACCAGTTGGGGAAAGACTTCTGTGCCCCAGTAAAAGGAGAGGAGCACCAGGAGCCAGGAAAAGAAGAACGCTGGGGCAGGGAGCCAGTGAAACCAGTTCCTCCTAGAATGTGCCCTTTTGGAGGCCAGAAGGCCTATGGAGAGTGTTACCAGTGGTTAGACTTGACCACTTGGAGTTAAATGAGAACAAGATTGTCAGATTCGGCCTAACAGGGACAAAGATATGCAGGTGGAATAGAGCCAACCTTTAAGCCCTAGGAGAGATGGAGCGCATGGACTTTGATGCATTTCCAAGTAATTCCCCCAGGGAGGGCCAAGCCCCAGGGGTGACACAATGTTCTTTATATTTAGTAATAATTAACTTGCCCAGGAAAGGGGAGTGCAAGGTGTCCCATTTCCAAAACTTCTTCTTGCCCCAGCGACCTCATCCCCCAGGTACTAACGCAATGAGAATTGGGATCCAGGACCCCATCCTTGTAAAGAAAGAAAAGGCAGGGTCCTGGGACCCCATCCTCTGGACCTGGAAGGCAAAGGGAAGGCTGCCGCCTGCAGGCTTCCTCCCTCTTGCATGGACCTCAGGTGTGAGAAAGAAATAATGCTGGCTCCCGTGCTGTAACAGCACAGTGTCAGCGAGGCAGGGAGTCGACAGGGCAGCATTGCAATGGGTTCACCACAGTGCTACAATATGGAAATGGCATCAGGGTGTCCCGGGTGGGATCGGGGCAGCCCTAGAAAAATAGAAAAGATGTGGCAAAACCATGCAGCACCATTAAACCGCAGATGAACCTGCTACTCTAATATGCATGCTCCCCGCTAGATGAGACGCACAATGCCCTGCAGGGACTTTTGGTTATGTTTCACTTTTCCGTGTGGTGCCCTAAGGGTTGTTTAATAGGTTGTGTTGGCCTGCAAGGGTTGCAACAGTGTCCCAGGAAACTTTTAAAACTGAATTGAATCTCTGACCTGGGAACAACTTTCCTTCGTTTGCCAAACACACTTAGAGATGAGCTTTTGCACTTTAGCTCTTGAGTGTAGAGATCACTAGTGGTTGGTCTTATGGCTGCATTTTATGTGGCCTCAATGTGTAAAAGAAATGTTCAGAACATATTATTTTGATCTCAATGCTTAAAATAAAGTATATTGCTGACAGTGAATTTGGTAAACATTGCAATGCTATTGTTAACAATAATGATTTCCTTAAACATGATTACTGATTCCAGTGATAGAATGGTGACATTTAACATTTCGTTATTAATATTTTGAGAGGTGACCCTTTGACAAAGCTAATAGGTTTGCCTTATATTTTACTGTGGTAACCCCTTAACCTAAGCCCATAACCCTCATGTATTTAAAATGACACCCCCTGTATTGCGATGTTTTATTTGGTATGGGTGGTGGAATTGTGATAAAGGGATTCAAGACCCACCAGGGGTGGAATGTGATTCCAGAATGTCACAAAAGGTGTTACCTTCCACCTTCTATATGCATTTTAAAATGAGTACATAGTATTAAGCAGCATGTGTGTAATAAATGTACTTTTCCTTTTTCAAAGAAGAAGCACTGACTGGACAATAATTTATTGACTGTTTTTGTGTGCCAGTGAATGGAAATTACTAGGTCACACACCTTCCCTGAGTAGGCCTTGGACTGCTCTGCTTCGCTGCCCTGAGAAAGTCAAGTGCTACAATGGGGTACTTGGATCCTAAGGAGGCAATTGAATTTATTTTACATCTTTTGAATATAAATCTCGAAAACATTTGTGAAAGAATTATACACCATCCTTACATTTCTGACAAAGCTATATCAAGGGACGGTCATTAAGTGATTTTCCAGTACAAGCCATCTGGAGATAGTCCCCTCAAGCTGTGACTGTCGGTTAAACTTGTGTAAGAAGCATCTAATCACATTGAAGCTACTGTCTGAAAATAAACTGTTCTTCTTAAATCTTCACAGTGAGCTTCTCAAACTCAATAGTGTTGCGTTTTGGCCAAATGATTTATCGCCTCCTCAGGATAGTCCAAGGGTGTGTAAAATCACAAACCCACAAAATAACCTCGAAGGGCTACACAGGTATGAGCAATATGGAAATGAGTTCTTCTTAGATCTACACACACCCCTGGTGTAAGGACTCTCCCAGACCAAAGCGTTCTTCCCCACAGTACCGTTTACACTAAGCATTGGTACACCTGAAATACACAGGCTTCCTTTGTTGGACTGACTTGCTGCCTTTAGGAAAAGGCAGCTCAGTAAGTATTCTGTGCTCCATGCAGCTCTTGCCAGGGTAGCCATTCCCAGTTATATTGTGGTTTTGTGATTTTACAAACTCTTGTGGTGTGCTGAGGAGGCCATAAATCATTCGGTCAAAACACATTGACATTGTTTAGTCTGAGAATCCTACTGTGAAGATTTGGGAGGACAATTTATTTTGGGACTGTTGCTTTGATTCGATTAGATGCTTCTCACCCAAGTTTAAGTGAAGGTCACAGCTTTAGGGGTGAGCAGAACTCGCAGAGTTTCACTCCATGGAATTCGGCGGAGTTACAGAAAAACTCCACTAGGTTATATGAAATTCCGCCAACAGGCGGAAAGATGCAGATCGTGCTGCAGGTTAGCACCAGTAGCGCGAGCAGCGCTGAAAGTCAGGGCAAATGGCACCATGCGTTACGCAAGAGTCTGCAGCCATTCGAGTTGATTTTGCTGCAGCTCAAGTAGAAAAGAGTAATGCAGAATGGCCAAACTTCCACCAATTTTGCTGATGAAATGGAACATTCCACTGACCCCTACACAGCTTGAGTGGATTTTCTCCAGATGGTTCATACTGGAAATCACTTAATGACTGTCCCTTAATGTAACTTTGTACGAAATACAAGGATGGTGTACAATTCTTTAACCCCTTCCATGCGTCGGACGGCCCCCGGCCGTCCGACGTCACGGTGGGCGTGTGCGTCGGACGGCCGGGGGCCGTCCAATCTGCGCACACGTGGAATTCGCCCGCACCGCAGGGGAATTCCACGCGCGTCCAAGGGGTTAACAAATGTTTATGACATGTATATTAAAAAGATATAAAATAAATCCATTTTGATGTATCTATTTCACTTTCACTGGATATTGTAACTATATGAGGTGTTCAGTAGGAGATATCCATCTAGGAAGATCAATGTATGAAAATCTTTTGAAATACACCCAATAACCATTAAGATGTTATTGTTGATAGATAGCTGAGACAGGTTAGTCCCACTAGAGCTCTTTCTTTTTGGTTTTGGAGTCACAAGTAAATGTCAGATGGCATATAGAAAGGCCCCAGCCTTTGTTGCCTTAGTAAGGCTGGCACCAAACCCAATGGTTGAAAAGCTAACCACAGAACCAGCTTTGAGTGACCACATAGAAAGAGACTGCTCATTACCATGGCCACACCTCAGGGTGGCCACTCAGTTTCTGCACAAGGGGAGAAGGTTTTTCCCGTCTTGATTTGTGAATAAGGTACACTGTGGTGTTGTTTGCAGTAGGGCAAACAGGAATTGCCACAAAAGTGGATAGGGTAGCCACTGGATAGGAGAGTCAGGATTCACCCCCAGCCACCAGTTGGTAACTGACATAAATAAGGAAGCCTAAATCACCAACCTCTCAACACTTTCTAGACTTGTGGAAGAGCACACCAATGACTAAACATACTGTTTGAGTCCTGTGAAGAGACTTGAAAGGATGTACCAGCTCATACGTATACTCAGGATAAAGAACTAGACTGCAAGGGTCAGTTGGCTGACCGCCTATGTGACTACAGGGACACCACATGCTGTAAGAGGCTTTTTTATCGAAGTGTTAAGCTGATCAATAGCAAACTTGACTTTAGCTGGACTATGCTGATGTCCCTGAGAGTCTTTATGTGCCTTCTCCTGAGGTCGGTAGAAGTGCACTCCTCTGGTTGTTTGGGCACCATCAGAAAGTTTGGAAACTTCTGAAAACTTTGCCTCCTGAGCTCCAGAGCTTTAGTGGGACTTGTTGGAAAAGGCATCTGACAGCAGCTCCACAGCTTTGGACTGGATTTCAGCTTCATCCTGCTCAAAGATCCTTACACCTCTGAAAAAATGTGTCGGTGAAGGAAGCTGGCTCTGTATATACTTTACCAAAATGAGGTATAGTGTGCACAGAGTCCAATGAACCCCAAAGGTAGGCAGAGGTAACAGTAGATAACACCTTACTCTCTATTTGTGGTAGTGTGGGCAAACAGTAAGGCTTTATCAGAGGGTAGTGTTAAGCATTTGTTGTACATACTCAGGCAGCAAATGATGTCGCACACTCAAAGACTGAACTCAGACCAATTTGTTTTTATAAAAATATAATTTAGTTATATTTATTTTCTACAACCAAGCCAGCCTGGTACAGGTAAGTGTAAATGGTACTTTTTAAGGCAGGTTGAGCAATACAAGCAAGCTTAATGAAAATGACTTTGTTACAGGTGTGTAAAGCTTTTCAATACAGTGGAAATTACTGTTAGATTACTTTTGATTGCTTTTCAGATTACTTTATGGATGACTTTTTCCACTCAGTGTGATATGCCTAGATATCACACTGGGACATTTCCTAGAAAAAAGGTAAGTAAAGCAGTTTTTAGTTATTTGTAGTTTCTCAAGTTCTCATATAAAACCAACTCCACACACAGAGCACTTTTTCACAAGAAAGCAGTCAATGCAGTCCTATGGGAAGAAATGTGTTTATCGGTTTCAAGGTAAGTACAAGTTTGTGGGAGTTGGTATTCTGGGGTTAGAACCAGGGTTCCCCCAGGGTGGAGGATGCACTCTCTAAGCACCCTCAGTGGCTTTAGGGCGGCCGGGTGCAGAGTGCTGAGGCCCAATGTTATCCAATTGGAGATAGGGGCCTCCGGTTGGTGGCTGCTCACGAGCAGGCCACAAGGTTGCGGGAGCAAAGCTCCTGGTGTTAGGCTCAGGCAAAGGGAAATCCGAGTTAGCACCCAAAGTACACCCGCAGTGGGTCAGGGGCAGCTGGGTGCAGGGTGCTAGTTTGGCATTGGGTGCCCTGTTGATTTCAATGGGGATTCTCCGGTTGCAACAAAGACTGCAGGAACAAAGACCTTCTGGAGGTGACCACCAGTTGGAGAGGTAAGTTGGGATGCCTGCGGATACTGGGAAACCATTGGTTGGGCCACCCAAGGCCGTGGGACGTCGGGTGCAGGGGTGTCTTTAGGTGTAGGGTTTTTCTAACCAGCTCCGGTCGCGGCCGGTGGGATCCTCCAGAAAGAGACTGCAGGCATTGTTTGGAGATTCAAGGCAGGTCAGAGATCACCAGATCTCCGGTCAGAATCGCCGGTAAGACCTCCTCGTGGTGTTGGGCCACTCGAACTCAGGCCGTGGGCGTCGGGTGCAGAGTGGTGCAGACTCACGGTTTTGGCCAGAGCCAGAGTCTGTGGGTGAGCAAATGCGGTGCTCATGGGAGACAAAGTCTTTGACTTGGAAAGCAGGGCAGGTCCTCCAGTTTTTTGAGATTGCTGGCTGCAGGACACACGGGGATTTCACTGGAGCAGGATTGAGGTGGGGACAGGCCGGTAGGGCTGGGGCCAAGTCAGTGGGCATCCTCCTCTTCTTAGTTTCAGCACCGCTTCTTCGGTCCTTCTCCTTCTCTTCTTCTTGTTGATTCTTGTCTGAGGAGGCAAGGTTCAGGGTTGCCCCTAAATACAAGATTTAGGGGTGTTACAGGTAGGTACAGGTTGGGACCAATGGGTCCCTTCCTTGGGGTGGGTACACCGCCTATTATGCCACCCTCCAGTGGGAGGGGGGCATATGCCTCACTCTGGTTGGCTGGGTTCCCCCATCTGCAAGATGGCGGGGACTGAGAGTTGTGCTTCACCTCGCCTTCCCACCTGAAGGGTGGGGTTGGCAAAGGTGGGCACACCTTCCTTCCTCGCTTGGTTTTCCCGCCGATTCTCCCACCCAAAGTTGGGGTCAGAACCGGTGGGGACCAGTTGCTGGAAGCAGCAAAGGCCTGGAGTAGCTCACAAAGGCCGCAAGCCTTTGAAGCTTTCCCTTCGTGGACCCTGCCCATCCTGGGGGAGGAGGCTTGGCACCTCGTCCCAGGATGTGCATTGTTTCAGACCCCTGAGAGAAGAAGGCTTTCGACCCAGGGGTCCAGAAACATGTCTGGTGGTGGCAGCTGGTGAGCAGCCACTCGCCTGGACACTAGTGTTAGAGCATTTTTCATTAAATCCCATGCTGGTGTGGGTTTAATGTGCTGAGAAGTTTGATACCAAACTTCCTAGTTTTCAGTAAAGCCATTATGGGACTGTGGATTCGTAATGACAAACTCCTAGCACCATATACTCTTAATGACATTACTGCACTTACAATGTCTGAGAATTGGCTTAGACACTGTAGTGGTACAGGGCTCATGCACCTGTACCCTCACCACTGGTATAGTGCACCCAGCTAGAGGGATGGCTGACCTATGCCAGGGCAGTGGGTTGTAGGCATGGCACACAGGGATGTGTGCCATGTCGACTCTTTACTTTGTTCTGCACCAAAACACGCAGCTTGCAAAGGCAGTGTGTGTATGTAAAGATACAGGGCCTCTAAGGGTGGCACAATAAGTGCTGCAGCCCTTAGAGGCCTTCCCTGGCCACAGTGCCCTTGGTACCTGTGGTACCATTTACAAGGGACTGACATGTGGCCAAAGAGTGCCAATTGGGTTTTGTCTCAATGCAGTTTTAGGGAAAGAACATAGGCCCTGGGTACCTGTTTGGCAGAAACCCAGGGCACACTCAGTCAAAGTACATCAGCAGTTTGGCAAAAAGTGGGGGTGACCATGCAAAAAGAGGGCACTTTCTTACAGTCGGGACTTTGATCATTGTGAGTGAGAAATCGCCAAAGCTATAGTGGGAACAACCTGCTTCAGGTATTTGGCCTGCATTTCTACAGCAGCAGCTACAGTTCCTGCCACAATCAACAAAGGGAAGATTTTTCTTCTGAAGAAGTGAAAAGGTCCCATTCTGCATTGGGACTTGGAGGATATTTCAACATTTTCCTTCAAGAAAGTGAAAAATTCCCTTTTGACTTAGAATCTTTTTTTTTACTTTTTGACTTCCAGACTTTCACCAAGAGCATTCCACTTGATGTATCTGATCCAGGCTCTACTGCAATTGGCCTGAAATTGCACCTTAATCCTGATGTACTGCAACCATTAACTTATATTGGGCACTTTATTTTTCTTGGTGCTTTATCCACTTAAATATTTCAAAATGTATATCTCCGATTACAATGATTGGATTTTTTTCATTTTGGTGTCATTTTGCTTATTCATTTGTTCTCTCCTTTTATAAATTGGAGTGAGGTTTTTATTGTGTTGTATCATTGACTCTTTAATTGTTTTTGTTAATGCTTTACACATTTTATTTAAGTTAATCCTGTCTGCTCTATGCCATAGATACCTGGGGTTGATCTCAGGTTTAAATGATTGAAACCTCTGACTGGACCCAGCACGCGAGTGCCATTATTAGTTATTATGGACTACCATGTACCCCAATTAATAATTCACTTACTTACAACAACAAAAACACGACCTTTTAGTTTTTAATGGCATGCATCCAGGGCTTGTTTCATATATAGACCACACAGTTAACCCTAAGATGGAGAGTGCCAACAGGACCACCAACAATTATGCCGAAGTAGGCCTGGAATATCATGTTTATATAAAGGGGAAGAAAGTGCAAAACCTGCCAAAATGCCTTGAGCCAACCCTGAGCGGACATCCATCTTTTTTACACCATGTATTAATCAGTCACCTCAGTATCACTTTGAGTAAAGTGGGCATTCTGCCAGCCCACTGGGTCGAAAAAAGCTATTATCTCTACTGCATAGTTAGAGTTTTTTGCCATGTCAGGGAGGAACTGTACTGCTTAAAGTTCTTCCACCAATGCAGCAGACGCACCTTCAACAAAGCTGGACGCAGAGTGGTCAGCGATGTTCATGCAGCCACTCTCCATTCACATTAGGCTTTCTGTTTTTGTTGGACATTTGGTTTACATTTTTGCTTTCTGAAAAGCAAAATAACAACGACCCATATGCACAGCAAGTTTTTTTTTCTTCTTGTCTGGATCTGTCATGGTTATGGGCACCAAATATAGCCTCCCAGGGGGCTGCCTTCAATAGGGAGCACTTACTATTTCATGAAGGTGACAAACTTGATTTATATGGGCTGTTGCCTTTGATTGTCACTGAGTCAATAGTGGCTCCACTGGTGGTCAATCACTGGGACCACGCCTCTAAAGAGGTGCAGGGAAACCTGTGCGACAGAACAGTGATTATTTGTGCCTGTTCCATCGAACTCTAAATGATGCTATTCTTGTAAAAAAAAAAAAAAGGCATACCTCTGTCCTGATCTTACTCCTATGATAACGGATCATACCATTGTTTTCATACCCTAGCTTCATAAGGGGGTAGAGAAGATGGCAGTATTGATCTCATAGCTTTTTCCTTTGCTCCACAAAATAACTTTAGAGCTTGAGGTGGTGCTGCCTCAGCCAGTTCTTTCTATTGCACAATGTCATCCATTTACCTCATCATTCGAGGTTGAAATGTCTTGTGGATGCAACTTCAAGCTACTGGTACAAGTCAAAACTACACCAAAGGATTATCACAGGCAATCCTAGTGATCTTGGCATACTTCCTTCCTGGTCCTCTACCATGAGAATCTTTCTCCAGCTGGGAAAATGCATCCAAAAACATCCTATAGAGCTTTAAGACAACATCAGGAAAAATTGTGCCATCATCCACCCGTGCAACCATAGCCACAAGAGCATTGGACAGCCCAGGATTAGCACTACTCCCATCAAAGACCCCCATTCCCTTTTCAGTCTGGTCGATGGCATTCATTTTTAGATATTTAACGCCAAAAACATTATATAAATGTGAACACATTAGTTTCAATATTTTCTGGATGATTGGATTTTAAGGGACGACAATGTTAACTGTACGATACCTGGCACGGTCAAAATTATGGTAATTTCGGCAAACACATATTACAATGAAAATGTCTGTGTTTTATTGTAGTGATTTTTGCTCACTTTCAAGTTATGATATTTACCTAATTTTGCCTTGTGCCATCTATAATATGTCCGCAAAGTCTGCTCAGTAATTGCTTACTATATATTTTTGTTATTTATTATCGGTGAACCAGAATAGCGTTTCTGTCGCTAAGACATCAATGTAGTGCTGAAATATATATATAGTATTAATCAAATTTTTGAAGGGTGCATTCTGTGATCATTGTACCCATGAAAAGTTCACAAAGATTTAACTCCACCCGGAACATTTCCTTTCCCGCTGTGTATCTTTCCCTGGCATGCTAGTGAAGGGGGTTTGGATACTTATTTGATGAAGGGGTGAAAAAAATGAAAGAAAAACGGGAAAAAATGTTTCGGGCTCCGCCATAATAACAGGGCTAGGTTCTTGGGTAAAAAGAATCTGAATTTATTTTCACATAATCATCACATTATTCTTTTTTCTTTTTATTTATTTTGTATGATTGATGCTGCTGAGGATTGTTTTAATGTTTCTGTTTGTCGAAGATGGCAAGTAGTCGAGTAATGTTTCAATCCAAAGCAGGCTGTTCCTTCACTCAAGTCACGTTTCTGCGGTTAATGGTGAAACGCTGCTCTGAATAAGAAGGCATGGTTCTTTATCTGATGGCATTGTTTTATTCAGCAAAGATTTTGCACTGTGCCCTTCGTCAGCAGGAAAATGTGAATGATGGCATTCAAAGCACCTCGAGGAAATTGGCCCTATAAAGCAAACAGTCCTATTTTACCTGAAGTTGATTAAAAATACACACTGCATGTAGATTTATTTGAAGCCAGATTTACAACAATCAGTATTTACAAAGGGGAGTTTAAAATGATTTCTTGATGTATTTTGAAAGAGCTATCCAGGTTGCCCACACGATTTTTTATAAAGAAGACCATGCGGAAAAAAGCAGTGTCCTAAAAAAAAAAATCTTTTCAAAGGAATTCAAGGCTGTGGTCTGATGTTGTACATATTTTTAACACCAGAAAGTCAGCACTATGCAAAATAGCAAGTATTACGGGGTGAACATTTTTAAAAAATGCGGTATATTAAAACTACCTTGAATCACAGATGCCTTTCTAACAATGTTAATATTGACATTCTTTGTTAACCTCAAGGAAACGGGCATCAAAGAGTCGTACCTCAGGAGACAGTAGCGCGCGTCTCAAGATAATCTCACCTGCTTAACGACAACATTCAGACTATGTAAGGAGCGTCCTGACCTATTCTTTTACAGCTGTTATGAGGTGGAGACCGGTTTCATGTGGTAGGAAGCAGCAGTGCAGTGGTCCGTACAGGTAAGTGCGGTGGGGCGGTTTTGGGGATGACGACAGAATAGGATTTATTTATTTATTTAATTTTCCCTATTCCATTGTCTGTCGACTTCCCCCCTCCCTCCCCGTCCCGCCCCCGCCACACCACGCTTACCTGCACAAACCACCGCTGGTAGGAAGGCAGGCTCTGCTGAAATGCTTCCCAATAATGACGACGCCCTTTGCTAGAAATTAACACCTGAAGTCCGTATACACTCTGGGGCAAATTTACAAGCCCCTTGCGCCACTTTTGCGTCACTTTTCCCATGTTAAAAGTGACACAAAAGTGGCGCAAGGGGCTTGTAAATCTGCCCCTCTGTTCTTCGAACTATTGCTTCAATACCTCATAAAGACATACAGAGGTTAACTTTTGTTTTAAGACAAACATTAATTTTGGGCTTTGGATTTTTCTCACTGTTCAGCTCTTTGTCTGTTCTCTAAAAATGGAAGCAAAGACATCTTCTACTAACGCCAACAAATGGAAACTAACTGCCCCTCCTCCACCTTCACAATCTAAGGCATTAGACTCTCAATAACTGTCTGTCACTAAAATATTAGAGGAGGTACAAGCCATACGCTTAAATACTGATTCCATCTGCTCAGACATTAATCATATTCAAAGAGACATGGCTACTTTAAAAATGAAGGTTTCTGATAATGACATAAAAATCTGACATAATCAGAACGTGATTATAAATCTGACACCTTTAGTCCATGAAAACGCCCCTGTGCAAAATACATTGTTGGACTTAGAAAAGAGAAACCGACTACACAATTTGCACATTTTTAATGTACCTGAAAATATTGAAGGCCAAAACTGCAGTTTGAATTTAGAGTCTATGAAGCAAATGCTATTGAACATCAAATTCCTGGAAAAGTTTGAAAGAGATAAGGCACATCATATTCCTTCTCATCATAAATCGCACTGGTCAAAACCAAGGCAGATTATTTTCAAAGTTTTACAACATCACCATCTTCTCCTCATCAGGAAAGCTGCATGGGAAATTCCAACTCTACTACTAGAAGGTAAGAAGGTCTACATTCACCAAAACTTTGCCAAAGAAACAATGTAGCTTTGCCAACAATTCTCCGACTTAAGACCAAGATTATGAGATGCAGGTTACAAATATGGTTTTTTTGACCCCTCTATGATGCACATCTGGATAAATGACATCTCTGAGTCCTGTTCCTCCCATGCGGACCTGATCACCTATCTCGATCAACAAGATCCTCTCGCAATGGATTCACTGCCTTTCAGTTCTGTTGAATGATATCTCTCCTCACAATTTTATTTTACTCTTATATGCATTATAGCAGGTTTATGCGGCACGTTCTATCTTGCTTCTTATCTACTAACTTAATGTGAGGTCTTGTACTATGACCTTGATATGTTATGTAGGTTATGTTTGTCTAGATTTTATGAGCTACATTTCTTCCTTTATTTTTCAGTTTTTCCTTTTCTTTGTTATAGTATATATATTAATATCACTACTCAAACCAAACTTAACGATGTCTCGCTCGATCTTAAAGGCCAACGACATCCAGTCAATAGACATAAAATATTAGAATAAGTAAATAGATTTAAAAGCCAATATTTGTTTTCTTCAACAAACTCATATTTATGACAACATTTTAAATTCCATGACCAAAGGCTGGGTAGATATTATTATTATTTCATCTCCAGCTGTCGGACATAAAAATGGCATGGCCATCCTCTTCTCTACAAACTCCACATACAAATCCTAATTCACAAGAATGACTCCGATGGCAGATTTGTGTACGCTCAAATAAAAAACAGAGCTTATAACCTCAACCTAGTCAATCTCTATGCTCCCACAAAGGATGACCCTCTTTTTTGGAATACTATTTCCATTGAAATTGTAACACTTGGTAATGTTCCCCTCATAGTAGGTGGTAATTTTAATCTTATCTGAAAACCCCTTTTGGATAGAATGTCCATATTTACTTTTAGACCTACTAAATCTTTTCATGTACTCCAAACCTTTTTTCTACTACAAAATGAACTGATTTTTGGACAACTTGCCAACCCTACTAGCAATTAATTCACTTTTTCTTCTCTCATACACATCCTACTTTTCCAGACTTGAGTTTACTTATTTCAAGACACCTTTCTACAATGACTTTAAATTCTAAAACTGAACAAATCTCTATTTCTTACCACACTCTTATCTCTTTTTCCCTTACCCTTCAAGATACCTATTCTCCAAAATCCAGATGAAGAATGAATACTGACATAGTCCTAAATCCTTTAAACACTCTTAAATGCTTTTACACTGTAAATGAATATCTCACAAACAATAATCCAAACGATACATCAAAAATTCTTCTTTGGGATGCTTTTAAAGCATATATCAGAGGTGCTACCAGATCCCTTATGTCATATGGAAAACAAGACCTTTCATGCTACTTTATCTTCATTAGAAAAACAAATAACTGAATTGAAAGATTATTTATCAGCTTTAGAGACACTAAATAAAAATTTCAATTGCAAAATGTGAGATATGAATACAACACCCTACTCAGTATGAGAGTGGGTTTACAGCTTGCTAAAGAAAAAACAAATTCCTACTTTAATTCAAATAAATCTGTTCGCCTTTTAGCTAATTATTTATTTATTATGTATAAAAAAAAGAGAAACACCAAATTAGTAAGTCTGGGCAGTGAACTCCGCTCCACTCGCGGAGTTTGCGTAGTGTTCTGCACTCCGTTTTACGCGGAGCTTGCGGAGTTCCAAAAAACTCCGCTTCGCGTAGCGTAGTAGAGTTTTTTTCTTCGCTCGCGTTCGTCAACGTCAAGTTGGTGAGCGAGGAAAATCCACCTCCTGGCAAGATTTTCCTCGCTCGCGATCATCAACATCAAGTTGGCGAGCGCGAACGTGGAAAATCAACCTCCCGGCAAGATTTCTCAACACGGGCGGTCAGATTTCTCATTGCAAATGGTTGCGTATGCTCGCGACCGCTCGCGTTGAGAAACCGTCCGTTTGCGTAGAGAAAGCTACCGCTCACGTAAAAATCTACTTGAGCGGCAGAAAGGAAGCAGCGCCCGCCTGCGCTGTGCATGGTGCCGTTCGCGATGATTGCACAGTGCGGACAAGCACCTGGCACTGCAAATCACTTCAAACGGCATTTATCTAACAGACTCCACTGCTTGCAGCGGAGTTTTTTTTGCACTTCGCGGAGTTCCGCGTAGTGGAACCCTGCATACTCCACCCAAGCTTACAAATTAGCACAATTAGGAAATCCAATGGTGCTTTACTTTTAAAGCCGGATGACATTGCAAATAATTTCTATCCTTCTACTCTACCCTTTATAACACTATCCCTTTGCCAAATGATGAAATTGCTACCTTTTTAAACGATTGATACCTGCCCCAAATCTCTGCAGAAGACTGGATCCATTTAGACAGCCCAATCAATTTTCAAGAAATCCATTAGGTAACTAAGTCTCTTCACTGTAAAAAATCCCCTGGTCCTGATGGTATTCCAGCAGAATTTTACAAATTTTCCAGAGTCAATTATCTCCTATGCTACTTTCATTATTTCATGATTTTCAGATTTCCTCCTCTGTAAAATGTTCTTTTAAAGAGTGTGTTATTATTGTTATACCCCAATAAGACAAAGACCCTACCTTAGTTGCTAATTATCATCCAATATCACATATTAACCAGGACTATAAAATATATTCTAAAATATTAGCCAGCAGACTAACCCTTAGTCTAAATTCCATTAATCAATCTGATCAAACTGGCTTTATGAAAGGCAGATTATCATCACACAACATGCACCTACTATGTCATTTTTTATCCTTTGCTGATACACTCAAGGACCCTGCTTGACTGTTAGCATTAGATGCAGTAAAAGCTTTGATAACGTACACTGGAAATTCCTTTTCTACACATAAGCAGCTTTTCATTTCAGCCCCAATTTTCTTAAATATGAGTAAGACTAGATATAATGAGCCATCAGTGACTATCCATCTTAATGGTATATTTTCCCATTCCTTCAAACAGCATAGAGGAATTAGACAAGGTTGTCCTTTATCACCCAATTTATTCCTTTTTGCCAGTGAACCTCTTTTATGCTTTCTTCGTAAGAACAATAAATATTTTGGAATTACTATTAAAGATGTTGTTTTGAAAATTTCTGCAAATGTGTATTATATCTTGTTATATATCACCAACCTTTCTACTATCTGTCCCTGCTATTTTGGAAACTTTTATGCACATGTCTGTGGTTAATTTGAATATTTGTGAAACAGAATTTTGTCCCTTAAATGTATATTGCATTCCTAGTATGATAGCTGATACAGATATTATTTGAAATGCTCATCCTCTTAAATACTTTGTTTTCAAATTCTATCAAACATGCCACTGAACTTAATTATAATACTCTAATCACTAAAATTAAGGAAAAATATAATAAATGGTCAGCTCTTCACTTAAATTGTTAGGGATGAGTCGATGCAAATATTGTAC
Source organism: Calotriton arnoldi (assembly GCA_963921515.1). Classification (NCBI taxonomy): domain Eukaryota; kingdom Metazoa; phylum Chordata; class Amphibia; order Caudata; family Salamandridae; genus Calotriton; species Calotriton arnoldi. The sequence continues at coordinate 893,945 of CAWUFW010007412.1, read as the reverse complement.
ACTCTATCTTTGTTACAGATTTGCGTCCTATCCAATTTTTACAAATCTCTGTACAATCTAATTAATCAGTTCCTTTGGAACAATAAACCTGCATGTATTAGCCTTGGATGCTTGCAGGTTCCCAAAATGGAGGGAGGTATTGGTATACCTGATTTTAAGAAATACAACAATACTGATACTTTGCAAATCCCTACATCGTTGGTATTAGAATGTTCTCTGTTGCATCCCCTTCCTTTACCAGCTTTTTAAACAATGACAAACCTGGTAAAAGTTCACCTATCCTAAATAACACCAAACTTGATTTAATATCATTTGATAAACACTTTAATCAATATGATATCCCCTTAAAGAGTCTCACTTTGGAATAATATTCAATTAAAACTTAAGAAACCAATTTCTTTTTGGTCTTCTTGGCTTGATGCAGGAGCAAATTCAATCTTCCTCAGCATGATTATTATAAATATGAACTGTAATGCAACTCCATTCTTGATGCTAACTGTAGCTCAATAGGGTCAGCTAAAATGTCTGGTATGGAATTATGCATTGATATTTTTAATTGTTCTGGACACCTAACAACCAAAGTATATAATAATCTTTTTACCAACATTCCCCCCATTGTTCCCAGATGACTAAATGGAACTCCTCCTTATGGACTCCGCTAGCACCTGATCAATGGAAATCTGTTTGGATGGAAAATGTCACTAACTTTACCCCAGCCACACTGTTACAAACTAATGTTTTTCTTTTACACAATTGTTTTTGATCACCGTATAAAATGCTTAAAGCTAAATTACTTGACACACCAAATTGTTAGCATTGTAAATCTTCAATAGATTCTATCATCCATATGATTAATGAAGTTCTATTGTTTCCCATTTTTGGTAGGAAGTTTGGGAAATCATTGAAAACATTTCAATTTTCACCTAGTATCATTATAGGTAAATTTTATACACTTTCTCTTATTCATTGTAAATTAGTTGACTTTCTAATCTCAACAGCTGTAAAATCAATCACATCTAGCTGGAAGTATGATAATTTGCTCTCTGTTCATGCTTGGTGGGACTGGATAATTTCTGTCAGAATGGTTACTTATGCTTATTATCTCTCCCATGCTTACAAACATCATATGGCGTACTGTTGACTCCTATATTAATAATCTAAATGCACCATCATTTATAGAAAGTTCTGATTTACTTTCAATTTAAACTTGTACCCCTTATTGTTTTTTCTTTTCTTTTATCCTAGGTCGTTGCTTCTCATATTTCTATTATTTTATGTAAGTTAAGGCTGCTTTTTTCTTATATTGTAATGATATCCCATTTGATCTTACAGTTACAGTACTTTTTTCTGTATATCTTTGCTGTTGTTGAATTCGGCTCAATAAAATATTTTGAACTAGAAAGAGTAGTGCCTCCCTTCTTTCCGGTTGTAAGGAGACGTAGAAACAGTTTGCAATGGATTCAAAGTTTGCAAAGCATTGAAAGGTTACTAACTGCTCTTCATTTTCAGATGGTAGCTATTTGAACAGTGGGCAGTATACAAATGATGGCTGTGAGTTTCAGGAAGCTGCCTTCGGGTGAATAAACAGCTGCATGCTCTCCATAGATCCCTTTCACAGTGTGTCAAATACTTTTGACATGGGCTTTGCAAATGCAGAGATGCACATTTGCAGTCCCTTCCAACCCTCCCTCTGTTCATTCAGTGCTGTCACAAGCAGTAAATCCTTTCTGAATGAATGCTGTTTAAAAAAAAAAACATTTTTATTGAGTTTTCTGGCATTACATAGCATGGATGAATATTACGGATATATAGGATTAGTTACATTGCATCATGCACTCATCATACGGAGTAATTGTGGTGCATTAAAAATGACAGACACAGAATGGTACTACTATTTGTAAAACAACAACATGAAATAAAAAGATCAATGATCTAAGCATTGAGCCGTCGTCCCTAATACCAGTTATCACAATCGCAAATCAAGATACTTCTTTTGGGGCCTGGCAGTGCTCAATTTGTAAAAAAAATAAGCAGCATATTGATGAACCCCTTGTGCTGCTGGAGTGTCACTTTCTGTGACACTATGGCAGCACCAATCACAAAATCATATCTATGAGGTCACGCAAGGCTGATATGCATGACTTTGAATGGCCTCATAGATATGGAGTAAGGTAAGGCAGCGCAAATTGTTGCATTGCCTAACTCTTTGCTTAGGAGGTATTCAATCGGCATTACATTGAGTTTTCACATGCAACATCCATGGATTTTGACACTTACCCAGAATTACGAGAGCATGTAAACATGGGAGTGCCAAAACTTTATGCCTCCTGAGCTACGGCGTAAGGAGGAAAAATAACTTTATTTCTCCTTGCTTTTTCCATTGATCGCCACTGCACGGTGCACCCCTGATCCCAGGGCCGTCCGCTGTCCTTCCCGCATCAGACATCGAGCCGGCGCTCGGTTCTAATTCCTTAATTCCCGATTCCGGGGTTGCGGTTGTCCTTATCACACACAGCGGCCTGCTGTCCGGCACGCCCATCCACATTGCAGCCTCCCGGCTGGGAGCTGCTACCCGTTGGAAGATTCTAATCCATTATCCCAGATTGGATGCCCTTGATCCACACGACCCCCGCATTCAATTTTGTCTCCTGATTGCTCTTGGTGGAACCTACTGCCAGCATCTCGCACTGGCCCCCCGCTTCGCGGTTTCCCCCTTGCAGCTCAATTGGCAACTTCTCAGGCACCTGTTCTATATGTTAGTCCTGATGAGATCCCGATACTCCCTCCGGGATTGAAACGTCGTCAACACATACATTCTCAACTCTATACCGCTATTTATATTCTATTGTGGAGTATGAGATGTAACCTCAATTGTGACTTTTGTTTATTTATATTTACATATACTGAAAAGTCACGTTTTAAGTCACTTGCCTGGGGTAAGGAAATCGGCTGATTTCCCTCTGCCTTGCCACGGTTGCTCACCTTATTTTTTCGCGTGTTATCATTCCCTTGTTTTGTAGATCTTCGCATTAAAATACCTATCTGTATATTAAAACATTTGTTATATCCAATTTTTATTATAAAACTGTGAAATTGTTATTCTGCATTCCAAATTGTGTGGGACCCTTGTTCTGTAAAGCATTTCTGCACAAAAACAATCCTTCAGGGAATGCAGGCACCCTTGCACCATGGTCAAAATGGAGCCAGAGCAGGGGGAAAGGACAGGAATGCACTGTATTGCATAACATGCATGACTGTAGGGCATAGGCGAGCTTGCCCATGAGGTCACTGTGGGACGCTTGCAAACACCATAAACTTCTTCCCATTGCAGTGCTGTGGATTCTACCGCAGCCCACCTGATCACCACAGTTTGCCAGTACGAGACCCCTAGAAGCTGCACCACTTTCCACCCCATCGCAATTACACGCTTAGCTAATAACAGTTCTAAATCGAGGTAGCAGTTGGTTGCCCCCCGCTTGCCTCCATTTGAACTGGCCCAGCACAAAGCTGGTCATGCTGTTTAAGTCTTGTCAACCTGTTACTCACAGGGAACCATGTAAACGGCATCTCATAAGGCCCTCACAATCAGGCATTCCCAGAGCATGTGAGAGAAGTTAGCCTGACAGCAAGCAGACAAAGACGTGCGGTATATTCTGGTGCCAAATAGGCCGTATGGTGGGTGTTGTGCTGTATATATTGGAAGAAGGCATTGCGGGAGACCTTACCCGTGTAAATGAGGGTTCTTTGCCATTCTTTGGGGTCATAGGGTCATAGGTTCTGTACCCATTGTTGGCAAAGGGCAGCAAGACAGTCCATAGTCCTGTCTGGGATAGCCTATGGAATCCAGGATATTAGCTTCCTGCCATTGCAGAATAAGAAGATGGTTTAGGAGAGAGAACATGTGGGGTATGGGTTGTTGTTACTCCCCAGAGGTGTTCTAATTCTAGGACCAATCGCCTGTGTTTTAAGAATTGCCCAGCCAATAAGCCGGTCTGCTCTGACAAGTGATTGAAGGGGATCAAATTGCCTCCGTGTAATAGATCACCCAATGAGGTCTGACCCAATGAGTCTCAGTGGCCAGACCCAATGAGTCCCAAAGTTCTGCTCCCTCCCTGCCCACCGCCACTTGGAAAACTGCCAAAGACTGCAGAGGGATTTCCAGCCTATAAGGTGCCACATCTGGCGAGACCCACATGACTCTTCAATAGCTAGCATGCATCACATGAAGAAGGGCATTCAAGGAAGTAGGCAGTGTTTCTCTGGGAAGGGATGTTTCCCTTATTTTTTTCAGGGTAATTCCACTGAGCACAGCTAAGTCCTCTATTAGACTGTATCCCGCTAACCATCTAGCCGACCACTGGAAATGAGCTGCAAAAAAAGTAGTGCTCAAAGATCGGAGCCCCCAATCAGCCCCTATCCATTGGTAGCTGCAATTTAGAGAGAGTGACTCTTTGCCTTCCTGCTTTCCAAATCAGATCACTCAGCATGTTGTTCAGCATGTGGAACACCATGCGGTGAATGTTGAAAGAAGGAGCAGTGCATCCCTTAGGGCGTGGGGGCATTGCCCCAGTCATATCTTGCCCCCCATGCCCAATTACACATGCAAATATGTAGAATCTGTATTTCACTAACAGTAAAAAAAAAATCAATTTTTTAAACTTCAACTGCGGCACCGCAGTATGTTGAAGCGCCCTCACGGGGTGGGGATTTATATATGACAGACAGACTTACTCCAGTTGTATGAAGTTAGCAAGCTGCCTTTCTTCGGCCAGCACGACATGCGCACTAGAGGCGCCTCTACCTACCCATTAATGATCAGGGGATGACTCAAAGCTGCACGCAAATCATATGTCCACCTTTCGTTGGAACCAGGTGAGAGGTGGGAAAAATCTGCAGTGTTAGGCCAGAGGCGATCTTACCAGCAGCAACAACAGTCCTTGCAGAACACCAAGCAGGCCAAAACTTTCATAGGGGATAACTATAGATTCAACATGCATGGCGAAGGCAGATGTAGCTCCAATCGGAGGACATCATCTCCACAACAGTGACTTCCCTTCTATTACCCCGTACACACAGACTGAGGTTCTTCTTTTCCCAGTTGGAGGAACTTACCTCAGACCAGTGAATACTCTCAGTCTTACACATGGTCCACTACCTCATATTCCACACATTCCGCAACATGTCTCACCCTGCCACCACATTCTTTGCCATGAATACCGTTCATTTCTCAAGGAAGAGGTGAAGGAGTACATCCTGTATGAATATTCCCATCTGATCACACTACAGGATATCTACCAATTCTCAGCATGATGACTTCATGTAGACATTAGATCTGAATGACACCTACACCTACTTCCACATCCTCATCCTTGTAATTCACCACTCGTAACTCCACTTCTTGGTATGTAAATATCACTGCTAGTTCAAGGTACTACCATTTCGAGTCATCACAGCTCCAAGTGTTTTCAGAAAGATTCTGTGGTAGTGGCTGAGCATCTGCACAGAAACATCATTCATGTCTTTCCCTGTCTTGATGACTGGCTGTTGAAGAGCTGCAGCAGACAGCAAAGTCAAGTACACACTCATATAGTTGTGTCTTTCCTCAACAGGCTGGGACCTCAACAGATCCAACTCTTACTAGTGCCTCATCCTCAACGCAGTTACACAGAAAGAAACCCCTAACAATGGAACGTAATGGCATTCCAAAGACTATTGCCGCTTTCTCAGACAGGACACCCTTTTACTATAAGACAATAATGAAGCTGCTGGGGATGATGGCATCATGCATCACCATAATGCCACACATTCATCCACTTCAAGAGTGCCTCACAAAGTTACCATTACCATGGATACCTCAATCACGGGGTGGGGAACCTACCTCAGCCACATGACTGTTCCAACTATCTGGACCTCCACAACACCAGAGGTGTCATACCAAATTACCAACTTCCTGGAATTACTAGCTGTCTGTCTAGCCCTAAAAGCCTTCTATAAGCTCATCATAGGGAACAACTGAATTATGGTCATGTGCTACATCCAAAGGCAGGGAGGCACCCACTCTTCATAGTTGTCTGCATTGCCACAGAAGAATTGGCATTGGGTGATTCACAACAACATGCAACTGTTAGCAGAACACTTGCCGGGTGGACCGTGATTTAGAACACCTAGTAAGTGGGATGCATAAATAATAAGGTAGATACCCAGGATGCACCCACAGGAAGCTGGGATCCCTGCAGAAGCCTGATACAGAACCTTTCACCTAGCTGACCTGCCAGAGTCTCTTTCTGCTGCAGGAGCAAGAAGCTGGCAGATTGAGTGAGTTGCTTCGCAGTTTTTTGTTTTTCTACTGTGCCTATCCGCTATTAATAAAGCCATGATGGAAGAATCCTTCTTTCTAAGAGAAACAATATAGATATGTACTGAAACTAGTTTGGCTTGCCATTATTTTTACTTTTCAGTTCTGTTTACATTTTATTTGAACAGTTTTTCTTCCAGTAGTAAAACACTGTAATTTAGACACTTTATTAAATGGTCCTAGTTTTTTAGGCAGGCATAATGGAAAAGGGAGATAATGTGATACATTTAATATCACACATTGGGGTCATGTGGATAGCCGGAAGCAGAACCCACATCATTTGAATCCACAATAAAAGCCTTTGGAACTGGACTTGCAGTGCTTTGCAAGCCAGCAGGAGCTCATAATAGAAAAGTAACACTTATCACAGGGAGGACACTTGCATTGGTTCATAAAATTGAGATTGAATTCTGTGTCTGTCATTGACATGAGGCAGGTCAGGGTTTCTACGGGATGGTAAGACAGTCGCAGCACAAGCGATTGCTACTCTGACATGGCCGGGACAAAATGTGCAGACTATCGAGTGTGTCCTTTTCGCATGTGCTTCCCTAGCTCATTTTATTATTACAATTACAAATAGTTCAACACCCTGATATACCTCGCACAAAAACCTGAGCTCTTTGGTGGCTCTGGATCCTCTAGAAGTGCCAGCACCTTACTGCTCAAACCATAGACATTCCGTAAAAAGTAAACTTACAATCAAGCCATCTCGGGTATCGCCCAAAGAATCTGGAACTCCCTGCCCCCTGAAGTCAGACTGAATCCCTCTATTGCCTCTTTCAAAAAGGAAGTTAAAATGATATTGATAAAGAAACTTCTGCCTTAGAACCCTAGCTTCCAAGGCTTTCAAGGACACGCTCGTTTCTATGAGACTGTGATGATTGCACGTTGATCTGTTGGTTTTCTGTTACTTCCTCCTATACCTTTCACGATTGCTAAATTGTGCTCTGATACTCCCTGTGGTCATGTTCGCACTATGTAAAACCTTTTAAAATTAAATTAATTTAGTTTGTCCTTTTCCTATATAAAATTACCTGGCACAGGCTAAAGTTCAACCGCTCTCAAAATGCAGTCAGTGACTGCTAAATGTAGCACCCACTTCAGAGGCATCCGTCCCAGTTGAGATGTACAGTGCATCAGCAACCCTCTCTCCATCCCACTGATTCCATAAAAAGACCCTTACAAAACTACTCTTTGTGGGGTTTTTTAGGTGTTGGCAGGGGCAGCTCCTCCGTTATCATGGAGTAGCATCGCCCTACTGTTGAAAGGCAGCAAATAAAAAATAAAATGATAATAATATATTTTATTATCATTTTACTTTTCACTTGTTCGGCCAAGTCTGCTGAGTCTAGAGGGGGAGGGGACATACTCTGCATCAGCAGCAGCCAGGTCCAGGGTGGAGGAGTGGTATGTGCACTGTAAGTGTGCATGTCAGTTTGGCCGGCCATCTTAGGACGTCAAACCGACATGCGCATGTAGATTTCTCCAACCCAGCTCTCTTTCACAGCCAGGTGGGAGAAGAAGCACAGGCTCCCTGTCCCTAATTTCAGCCGACTCAGATGAGTCCCAACGCTTCTCTCATGCTGGGTAATAGCATGAGAGCAGCATCTGGATTGCGGAGTAGAGGAGCACCAAGGGGGCTGGAGCAGAGGAGTACAAGGCGGCATCCGGAAGAGGCAGGTAAGTTCTTTTTTTTATTATTCCCCCCTGCGCTGGCCCATTAAGTTTTAGTGGCAGCAGCCGCCACTGGGTGCTGGAGGGGGAGGCAGTGAATTTAAAGTGACTCATGGTGTGCTCCGCATTAAGCCCTGCCCAAGTCCCATCCCCTTCGAGTACCCATCCCCTACTTCACAGGGTGAGACATTTTCGTAAGGTGGTAGGTCTGCATGAGTCATATACCTAGCAGACTTTGAGCTATACAAGAGCCGCCTAACATAAACTGAACAAAGATATATAGCACTGGGCTGATGTGTTTGAAACCCACATGCTGACATCTGCAACGCAGAAGAAAACACTCTAGAAAGCGCCTTGGGAACTGATGCAGTATGAAGCACTCTACGAATGAAACAATACATGTAAGAATGATCAAAGTGAAGGGATGATTTTGAGATACAAGATTGTGAAAAATGGCAGCTAAGGTATGCAGGTAAAGCTAGTAAAAGTGAACTGCTCAAAGCTAGACATTGGGGTCAAGAGCAGTAGAGATAGAGACAAAACACGGTCAGATCAATGCTTCGCTTTCGGAGTATTACTTGTGCTCAAATAAAATACAAGAGTGGAAGCAGACAATCTATACTCACACCCTGCTGTTCCCAAAGACTGTATACATTTAAAGCCGTGCAAAATATATTTCCAATTGTTGAATCAGCCTAATTCATTAACTTCTGTTGCTTTCTGAAAATTCCTTTTTCTTGGTCTTTTAAGTAGAGCTGTCTGAGCAAACCTCCCTTCGTTATAGCCCCCTACTAGTGCTCGAAAGTAAGGGGAACCCACCTGATCCTGGTCCCAGCAGCTATTTCTGTGCTCAGGGAAATATGCTGAATTTGTCCTGCTGTCGTTTTCCGACACCAGGACATAATGCAGCAGCGCCTGGAAGTTGTCTGCACTTAGTTCAGAGCAGCAACCTGCAGGAGTTGGGGGCGGGCTTCTTTTTTCACTTCCTGCTGGGCCCAAAACAAAGGCCTGAATTAAAAGGTCATCAGCCTTTCTTATGTTAGAGTATCACTGGCCTGGGAGCAGTTGTAGGTTAAAACATATATGCTGATGTAATTGGAGGGAAATAAAGATACACATATTTTTACTTTACAAGTACTTTAGAGAAACTTTGACTTGGAGGCAGGATTTTCGCTTTGCTGAACATCCATGTAAGATTTATGCATTCACTGTAAGAATGCAAGATTTATCTGTGTGTATGAGTAGTTACACAAATAATCATTTAAAAGGCAACTGCTAATTTATTTTTATTTAATTCTTCAATAGAGCTACTCATTCTATTGTAGAGTGTCAGAGTGCTTACATTACACATAGAGACACAATAAAGCATACAAGTGTGAAATAAACGTACCGGAAATTCTACATAAGTCAATGGGGTTTATAAGGTGTAGGAACCATATATCGTCCATACTTGTAAACATTATAATCCCTTCAATACTCAAGATCTGGGCAGGAGGTGTCTTAACCCTGCAAGATATTTAAAAATGCAGCCTATTTGTGACCAGTTAATTAAACTAAAACAGATTTACTGTCACATTTGTCCTTATTGTCAATTTCTTTGAACCGATTTAAAAAAAAAAAATGGATAAGTTGACTCTAAACCTCTGCTTTTTAAGCTCCGTCCCTTGTGACCCCACCCCTTTCCCCTGCCACACCTAAGTCCTATTTTGTGGGCTCCTAGAATAAATTGTTTACAATTTCAGCAGTGCCCTGTAGACATGAGGATTATTGATTGACTAGGTTAACTAATGAGTTTTGTGAAGAGAAAAAGTGCTAGAATCAGTTCATGGTTATGAATCTATGCTGAGGGGTCCATTGAGCACAACAATCCCCTGTCCGTCTAAATTCTGAATGAATTATGCATTCAGTAAATTAGAAAGTGGAAATGTAAAAGTGAATGCAACCCGCCACAATCTGCCAATGTCTGCATCCTTTTTCCCATGCTGCAGTTTTGATTGGTTCCCTTTCAAGTGTCCTTCTCAGCTTGGCCTCCAGACTCAGTCTTTGTGTAAAGTGATGCTTTTCACAATGGGAAACTCCAGGGCTGACTCCAGGCTGGAGCCCCCCTAACACAAACACGGAGGAGTGAGATCTCTGCACCAGACTGTCCTCAACCTTAATAAAGCAGCAATTAGGGACTGACAAAGGGCAGACCGGGCCTAGCAACGTCATCACCTTCAACAGCAGAAACTACAGTCCTATCCTCACCACTGTGAATAACTTATCATGAGCCCCTCAATAAAATAAATATTCATGGAATCTTGAAAAGTGGCCTTTCCTCATAGCTCCTCGTTTCAATCTCTGCATCTACTCCCTCCAGCCACAGGGATGCAGTGTATACGCTTTCACTGTCTGGGGAAGCTTTCCTTACCCCTATTTTGTCCCATGCTGAACCAGGGGCATCCAAAAGCCCAAATTTGCTCATCTAATTAACACTGTGAGTCAGACATTAAGGATGAACATCCACTCCAGCATTTGAAGAATGTCCTTTTTGGTGTTTGCATTATTTTTCTTGTATATTCTCTCATTTTACTATGATCATGAGGTTACTGCTTTCTTTGAGCATAGCCTAAAACTCTTGAAATGTCCCTGCATATGCATCCTGCCATGACATTTAGCTTCCAACCCCTGAGCTGTTTAGCTGCCCTCCCTGAAGTGGTCGTCTACTGGCAATCTCACAGCTGAAAGACGGTTTACCTATTCTAGTGCCTATCAAAGTACCTAATATGGCACTGTTTAACATGCAAAATCATGTAATTTCTTTTTACAGCTTTGCATACTCAGAATACCTACCTGCTATCTTGAAAAGCCTCCTCTGCGTTCCCAAAACCCTGCATTGAAACTCCTCTCACCCTTTTTTTCAAGTGACGCTCTCATTACTTTTCATCCTTTGCATGCCTCATATCATAGTACAGCCTGTTTTATATCACATGCAAGTTTACTTTAATCTTTATTATTGTATCCCTGCAAACTGGCATCATTTCATTGCAAAAAATTAAATAATCACCTCTCCTTCTTTGAACGTCATACCTGTAGCATAACAATACATAATCTCTTCTTTCATCATTAATCTTACCATCCATCTGAATGAGCTCACATAGCCGCCACCCCCCACTCATATTAGGTTATCCTACTTCAAAGAAACTGGATTAAATGCTTGGTTTTCTTGAGAACACAAGTCTAATTTAATATGCACTGGATTAGCCAATAATCTTGGGTTTCCGGAGAAGCGTGCTGCCCGTCGTAAAGTCCAATGTCTCATCAGTGGTAGCGAGCGCTATATAAATGCAAATACAATTGACATCACAGTAATTAACTATACATGCGCACAAGTTGCAGAATATATAAACAATGTCAGGATACTAAGGCGTCCTAATCCAATATCTTGGGCTATATCATCATAGGCTTTGTTGGCGCATTGCAGCGCCAAGTCCTGTTGTATGGGTCTGCAGTGCATAAACTGAATTGATTTTACCTAATAGTTCTCTGAGTTAGTGCTATAATTCCAGACATCACAGCTCAGAAACACTGAACGTCTCACTGTTTACGAGCTGTACTATCGGAAACAAAAACATTTAGCCTGAGAAGTATCTGGTTAAATCAAATTCCTTTCCGCCCTGCAGGTGCATAAAACAAGCACTTAGGTCTGTACTGGGCCAGTAAAGCCCATTATGGTACGGCCCCTGTTATTTACATTCCAGGCAACAACCCACGTGGTCATGAAAAGAACTCTTGCTCATTTTTCGAGGACGTTGAATGTCTGTAACTCGACAAGGAGGAATTTGTCAGTGTACTTCAGTGTAGAACATAGATCCTATGAAAGGCGGCAATGTGTCTACATATCCTGTTATCGAGTACAACGGTGTGCAATTATTCTACAATTGTTTCTGCTGCTCCTCGTCAGCAAGCTATAAAAATTGTAGAATTAAGTTTTCGAATTCTTTGATTTCACAGTCACGTTTCGGGATGATCTCTCCTAAATTGCCTTGGAAATAGAGAACTGGACTGATAGCTCGGGAGAGAGAAGTGTCAGACAGCACTAACATTGTGCAGGAGCAGTGCACTCTTCAAATCCTCAATCCATCCATCACCAACCCCACACAATAGGAATATGTGGGAGAATAATGAAAACTGCTGAAGGGGAATGGGATAAGACAGAAAACAGAGACACTGGGTATCACCCTCAGACTCGTCACTCTGCTGGCCACTGACCTCTGATAAATGTAAAATGTCTGTCTTTTAAAGCATGACATTTGACTTAGATATGATTTACCTTAAGAATACCTCTGTGTAACCCAGGCTGATATTTCTGAAACTCTATCATAACAAGATTCAATGCACTCAAATGTTAAACTTTCCTCCTCCTTTAATAAGATACCTAGCTCCAGCTGTGTGAGTGTGCACTCTGGACATGATATAGTTATTTTGTATCTTTTTAGTGTGTTCATCATCGGTATTCTATGGTTCCCAAGACCAGTAACACGTCTGTACTATTTGATAGCACTTATTGCACCTTGCACACATTTATTTTTGCATACAACGAGTAATCAATCAATCAATCAATCAATCAATACATTTGCAGAGCGCACTAATCACCTGTGAGGGTCTCAAGGCGCTGAGGGGGGGGGGGGCAGAGGTGCTGCTACTGCTCGAATAGCCAGGTCTTGAGAAGCCTCCTGAAGGTACGTAGGTCCTGGGTCTGCCGTAGGAGGATGGGGAGGGTGTTCCAGGTCTTGGCGGCAAGGTGGGAGAACGATCTGCCGCCGGTGGTCGCTCTTCGGATGCGGGGGACGGTGGCGAGGGCGAGGTCGGCGGAGCGGAGCTGTCGGTTCGGGGTGTAGAAGGTGAGTTGTCTGTTGAGGTATGCCGGTCCGGTGTTGTGGAGCGCCTTGTGTGCGTGGGTGAGGAGCTTGAAGGTGATCCTCTTGTTGACGGGGAGTCAGTGCAGGTCTCTCAGGTGTGGTGTGATGTGGCTGTGGCGCGGGATGTCGAGGATCAGGCGTGCAGAGGCGTTCTGTATGCATTGTAGTTGTTTCAGGAGTATGGCCGAGGCTCCTGCGTAGAGGGCGTTTCTGTTGCTGCCTGCTGCTGATGAGGGCCTGGGTGACCGTTCTTCTTGTTTAGGTGGGGATCCACCTGTAGATCTTGCGGAGCATGCGGAGGGTGTTGAAGCAGAAGGACGAGACGGCGTTGACTTGCTTGGTCATGGAGAGTGTTGAGTCGAGGATAAACACCAGGTTGCGTGCGTGGTCGGTTGGTGTTGGTGCTGCTCCAAGAGCGGACGGCCACCAGGAGTCGTCCCAGGCTGAGGGGGTGGAGCCGAGGATGAGGACCTCTGTCTTGTCCGAGTTCAGCTTCAGACGGCTGTTCTTCATCCACTCGGCGACGGCTTTCATTCCTTCCTGGAGGTTGGTTTTGGCGGTGAGGGGGTCCTTGGTGAGGGAGAAGATCAGCTGGGTAGGAGATGAAGTTGAGGTCGTGCAGTCGGGCGACGTGGGCGAGCGGTGCCATGTAGATGTTGAACAATGTCGGGCTGAGGGATGATCCCTGGGGTACGCCGCAGAGGATCTCGGAGGCTTCGGAACGGAAAGGGGGGAGGCGGACGCTCTGTGTTCTGCCGGAGAGGAAGGAGGTGGTCCAATCCAGAGCCTTGTCTCGGATCCCTGCGTTGTGGAGGCGTGTGCGAAGGGTGTGGTGGCAGACAGTGTCGAAGGCGGCTGATAGGTCGAGGAGGATGAGGGCCGCGGTTTCGCCGTTGTCCAGCAGGGCCCTGATGTCATCGGTGGCGGCGATGAAGGCCATCTCGGTGCTGTGGTTGCTGCGGAACCCGGACTGGGACGGGTCCAGGATGCTGTTCTCCTCGAGGTAGCGGGTCAGCTGTCTGTTGACGGTCTTCTCGATGACCTTTGCCGGGAACGGGAGCAGGGAGATGGGCCGGAAGTTTTTGAGGTCTCTTGGATCTGCCTTGGGTTTCTTCAGCAAGGCGTTGGTCTCTGCGTGCTTCCAGCTCTCCGGGAAGGTTGCTGTCTCGAAGGAGATGTTGATGGCCTTGCGGAGATGGGGTGCGATGGTGGCGCTAGCTTTGTTGAAGATGTGGTGTGGGCATGGGTCTGACGGAGAGCCGGAGTGGATGGTGTTCATGATTTTGATGGTGTCGTCGTCATTTATATTGGTCCAGGCGAGCAGGGGATAGATGTGGGTGGTGGCCACGGGGTCTGAGGTGTCGGTAGTTGTCGGGGTGGTCAGGTTGTTGAAGCTGTCGAGGATGTCTGCGATCTTGCGGTGGAAGAAGGTGGCAAGGGAGTCGCACAGGTCTTGCGATGGTGGGATGTCGTTGGTGTTGGAGCTGGGGTTGGAGAGTTCCTTCACGATGTTGAAGAGCTCTTTGCTGTTGTGCGCGTTGTTGTCGAGTCGGTCCTTGAAGGAGGCCCTTTTGGCGGATCTGATGAGGTGATGGTGTCTTCGGATGGCATTCTTGTGGGCTGCGTAGCTGTCTGGTGTCTGTTCGCGGTGCCATTTCTTCTCTAGTGTACAGCAGGTTTGCTTGGAGGCCTGGAGGTCTGCAGTGAACCAGCTGGCTTTCTTTTTAGTGTGTCTGTTGGAGGGTTTCTTGATCGTGGCGAGAGTGTTGGCGCAGTTGTCGATCCAACATCTGAGGTTGCGGGCGGCGCTGTCGGCATCGGTGGGGTCGGCGGGTGGGCTTCGGGCGAGGGTGGTGTTTAGCTGTTCTTCGGTGATTTTGCTCCAGCTGCGGCGGGGGATCTGTTGAGTGCGTGGTGCATGGTGGCTTTCCAGAAGGTGAAGTGGATGCAGCAATGGTCGGTCCAGTGCAGTTCGGTGGTGTGGCTGAAGGTGACGTGGGGGCTTGCGGAGAAGATGGGGTCAAGCGTGTGGCCGGCGGAGTGGATGGGCGTTGTGACGAGCTGTCTGAGTCAGAGGTTGGCGAGGTTGTCAATCAGGGTGGTGGAGTTGGTGTTGTTGTTGTTCTCGAGGTGGAAGTTCAGGTCTCCGAGGAGGATGTAGTCTGTGGAGGTCAGGGCGTGCGTGCTGACGAAGTCAGCGATGGAGTCGCTGAACTGAGGCCTGGGTCCGGGGGGTCTGTAGACGAGAGTTCCTCTGAGGGTGGTGTTGGGATCGGTGTGGATCTGGAAGTGCAGGTGTTCAGCGGTGCTGAGGGTGTCGTCGGTGCTGGTCGAGACCCTGAGGGTGTTCTTGTGGATGATGGCGATTCCACCTCCTATTCCGTTGGTGCGGTCCCTGCGGGTGATTTTGTAGCCGTCCAGGATGGCTATGGCGATGTCGGGTGCCGAGGAGGCGTTCATCCAAGTCTCTGTCAGGAAGGCGACGTCTGGGGAGGATGTGTCGAGCAGGTCCCAGAGTTCGACGGCGTGTTTGCGTGCGGAGCGAGTGTTCAGTAGTATGCATCTGAGGTGGTTGTGTCTTGTCACGGCGGGCGGTTTGGCGGCTCGGAGGCTGGTGAAGCTGCAGCTCCGGCAGGAGAAGGGTCCTTTGGTGTGCTTCGGGGTGGCCAGGAAGCAGGTGTGCGCTCGTCCGGTGTTGAGTGCGTGGAGGGTGTAGGCGTCGTAGCAGCGTCGGGTGCCGTGGCGTTCGCGGGGGCCAGGGGGTCTGGCGCTGGGCGCAGTCCAGGCGCGGACGGGCGCAGACGGGCTTGCCTTAGGCGCACCAGCGGCCGCCATAAGAAGGGGAGGTGGGAGGGAGGAGCAGCTGGGAGGTGGGAGCGTGGCGACTGGGCAAATGGGCGAGCAGGGGGGCGGGGACGCAGGGGACGCAGCGGCGGGAAAAACGGGCGAGGAGCGGGGCACAGAAAGCAAAAAGGCAGGGGGCACAAGGCAAGGCAAAGACGGGGCACAGAAGGCAAAAAGGGCACATGGGGCTAAACAGGACAACAGCAATTAAAACAACGGTACAGCGGGGCTAAACAGGACAGCAGCAAATAAAAACAACGGTACAACAGCAATTTAAAAGGCAACACAACCGAGGCAGAGGGGCCTCGAACTTGCGGCGGTGGCAGCGAGCACAGGGACAAGGGTACACAGGTGGTGCTGTGCGGCATGGGGGAGCGACCTGCCTGTGAACAGGGTCAAGGGTCAAAGTTCTTTGTAAAGTATTTCTTCCCTTTCCTGCAGGAGAAGAAAACCCAATGTTCATGTGAAACAATTACGCTCAAAGTCTTAACCAATAGTCAAATGTTTGAAAGTGCAAAGTTCATTTTTCTCACAACACACCATGATTTCTAAATGCTTCTCTAAAATACAAATTGTTCTCCAATAGTCTGATGTGACAATAGTTCGCCAAACAGAAAATATATAAATCAAATATTAAGCTCCTTTCTGCAGCAACATTATAGCACAATTTCCTAGCAAGGCTGCCCCGGAACTCAAAGAATATTATACCTGGCATGTGCTACTAGAAGCCAGCAGTGTGCACGCAGAGCCACAGCAACTGCAGAACAGAGGGCAGGTGTAAGACTTGAAAACCCACTCCATTCCCACCACTGCATACTGGTCTACTGTAGTAGATGGCACACAAGAGGTGTGAAAATAGGGGCTGGGTCCAGGGTATCCTCCAGCACTGAAAAGCAGGGTTTCTGCTGCTTCCTCCTTTTGTGGACCCTGCATTGGAGGATGACGGCTTGCTTTGGATGGGGTCCCAGCAGCCAGTATTTTATAGGGTAGGTGAGCGCTGTGTACAGCTCTGCCACCCCAGTGGGGTCATAATGCCTGCCGGGTTACTAGTCCCATCAAGCACATTACTGCGGGAGTGGCGGAGGCATGACTGCCTGCTGGGTTGGGGTCCCCACATACCATCATTTCAGGGGGCGGAAGATCACTGTGTCCAGCTCCCTCACCCCATTGGGGGGTCACAATGCCTGCCAGGCAATTGATTCTGGCAGGCATTTTATGCTGGGGCTGCAGGGCATTGCATTACTGCCAGCCGGTGATGGGGCCCCGCTAGTGGTGGTATTCAAGGGAGGATGGGATCCCGGTAGACCAGTGCTTTAGGGGGTAGCGGAGCACTCTGTCAGCTCCCCCATTCCCAAGTGGGTCAGACTACCGCAGGGCAAGTGATCTCATCAGGTACATTATCGTGGGGCTGAGGAAGGCATCACTGCATAGTTGAAATGGGGTCTCACAGACCAGTACTTTATGAGGTGGGGGAAAACTGTGCCCATCTCCCCCACACTTGTGGAGGGGTAACTAAATGCTTGATGGGCATTTGGTATTTTATAATTATCTGACGAGGTTGCAAAGAGCTTTGTAGCTTTCAGCAGAGCCAGACATTGTGCCAGCACTGGGCCAGCACCTGAGAGGTGCCAGAGCTGGAGAAAACACAGATGCGAAGATTTCACTAGAGGTATGCTTAGTGAAGACTTCAATATGTGCTGGAGGACATTGCTTGTGAGTTACCCACATTTTTCCCACACTCCAAAAATGTAATTCTGTTTTCTTGCTTTTCTTGCTTTCTATCCAAGAGATGTTTCCTAGGTACATGTAGGTCCTTGTGAGGCAGCAGTGCTTATTATTGTTTGCAGTGGCAGTCACCCTTTCTTTTCCACTTGCAGCAGAGGAAGAGATTTTGCCAGCACAAGGCCTGCAGCATAGAGGTACCAGAGCTGAAGAACAAACACAGGCTCAAAGAATTCACTAAAGGTATGTTTTCTGAAGACTTTAATATGGGCTACAGGACATTGTTTGTTAGTGACCCACATGTTCCAACAGCATCAAATATTAAAAAGTGTTTTCAAACTTTCATCTCTATCTACCCAAGACACATTTCCTGGGTAAAGGTAGGTTTATGATGCAGCAGTGCTTATTATTGATTGAGGGACACTCACACTTTCTTTTCTGCTTACAGCAAAGACAGATGTTGGGCCAGCAGAGGAAAAGCAGTGGAGAAGTGCCAAAGCTGAAGTACTGCACAGGCCTGAAGAATGCACTAGAGCCTGGGTACTGACAAAGATTTTCCCAGGGGCCAAAATGTGTTGTCTGTGATTTGACTGAGGGCCGCATTGATGCCAGCAAGGTGCAGTTGGGCCCAGCCGCTGCCCTTGCAGGTAAGAGTGGTGGGACACTTAACATCTTTTTTATTGTTAGCATCTCTTTAATAAACTGCAGTCAAGTACTGCTGTACACCAGGGGGCCTCTTGTAAAGGTCAGGAGGGCTGCATTCAGCTCCATGGCCGTACTTTCAGTATCAATACACTGGAGGTATGTTTTGTGAAGATTTTAATATGTTCTAGAGGACATTGTTCATGAGTGTCCCACAAATCCACACAACCCAGAGAATTAAATTGTGTGTTCATGCTTTCATCTCTAGCTAGACAACATATATTTCTTAGGTAGACGATGGTCCATGTGAGGGCAGCAGTGGTTAGTATTGATTGCAGTGGCACACACTCTGTCCATTCCACTTGCAGCAGAGGCAGATGTTGTGTCAGCACAGACTTGCAGCAGACAGGTGCCGGAGCCGAAGAAAAAAAAGGAGGCCCAAATAATTCATCAGAGGTATGATTCCTAAAGACTTCAATACATGCTAGAAGACATCACTTATGACACACAACTTCAAATGTCAATCTGTTTCTCTTCACACTTGCAATTCAATATTGGTATTGCTCAATTATGGAAAGCCGAACAGTTTACAACATTTTTTTTTGTCTCTGCAGGCAAAGCTGCACAATGCCTGCACAGTCAAAAGTAGACAAGAAGGGCTGGACCTGCATCTGTTGAACCCAGGACCCCAGTTTGACTCCAAGGATCAGTTGTCTGGCCATTTGACATGAACCTCAGGGACGGATGGCCTTGACCCCAGCAGCTGGACACTGCCATCTGTGAGTTTACGCTGCCATGTGATGCCACCCCAATCCTGACCTCTTGGAAGTAGGTTTAAGGTGCTCTGCCACCCTCTGTGGACCCAGTGGAAGTGATGCATTTCCTTTGCTTAGAGACGCAATCCCGAGCAGAACCGACGCATCGTCACTGACACAAAGATTGTAACCATTGCAAAGACCCGCATTGCCTTCAAAGCATCATTGGAACGGCTGTTGCGTGATGCATCCTTGGTGCAGGCCCTCGCATCTGTTGCCAACAAAAGCCTTGATGAAGGACTTTTCATCGCAGCCTTACAGCTCCGCAGAACTGACGCATTGCCCAACTAGGCTATGCATCCTCGACGCCAGACTTCGCATCACAAGCCCTTGTCAGCGGTATCCTCGCAACGCTTCGCAAACTAGGATTTAAGGCACTTTGTTGAGCAAACCTAACTTGGTTCCTGTAGCTGACCCATGGTCCATTGCGGTCAGCCTGAACTTGTGACTGTACACAGCTAACACTTTGTGCTTTTTTGCGTTTTTCACTAAAATCTTTAACATTGTTTACATCTGGTTTTATTGATTGGATTTTTTTGTTTTGGTCTTGTTTTATTCAATAACAATAGCTCTATTTTTATTTTTATAATCTGGTGTGGGATCATTTTTGTGTGGTGTTTTTCAATTTATTACTGTTTGAAGTTTTGCACAAAAACATTACAAATTGCCTCTAAATGAAGCCTGACTGCTCTGTGCCAGAGGGTTGAGCACATGTTAATTTAGGGTTGGCTTGTGCCTCACCCTGACAAGGATTGTGGTTGCTGCTTGACCACGGCTCACACCCCAATCAACCAACAACCCAATTCATTACAAGCAGCAAGTCGAATTGCAGGACATCTAGCATATGAGACATTTGAAGATTAAAGAGTCTTTTAGATTTGACAATGCACTCTTCCAGATGGTCTTCCAAGAAACATTAACCTGCGTTAAAAGGAAATGTGTTGTGGCAAAATTATTGCTCATGATTTCGCTCATGCTTTAGTGCACACCGGCACCAGGCTACAAGAATCAGGCTTGTGGCCCTATTGGGGATCTGTTTCGCAAACATGCAGTAGCAGCCGAAACACTCCCAAAATCCTTGCAAATGCATGTGAAATACTTACCTGATGTATTTCAGACTACCATGGAAAATATTACAGCATTACTCCATGGAGATGTAACTTCACTGTGGATGAAACCCCAGAATTGCATGGAGACCGAGCAGTTGCAGTAATCAACTACCCAGCTCATATCAGCCAGTGTTGTCTCGGAAGGGAACTTGTCAGAAAATGCACCTGTCATACTGACAATAGACTGGAATCACAGCCTGTCTGTTAGCTAACCGTGGTGCTTGAACAGTTCACGCTACAAAGTTGCCTCTGAAAAGGCATACCTGAAAACACATCTGTCCGACTACCTAGCTTAGTAACCTCTCATCAAACTTCTGTAGTCGGCAGCCAAGGCCACCATCAGGGAGCCTGTCACTGGCTAACAAAAGACAGGCAGACTGGCAGGTCTGCCTTGAGCTTGACATTCAGTTTCTGTTGCGTGAGTGTGCACAACACCCCTAAAAAACACGTTGATACACTAGGTCTAGGAAACTGATCACATTAAATAGTTTTGAACGTGGCTGTCTCTGTGAGCGCAACAAATTACTTTGTTGAGGATGGAAACACTCATCCATCCTTAGGGGGCATGCTTCATCATAGGGTTCCACCTCACACCATTCACCTTAGTTCGTGGTGTGGGCTACATCTCCCCAGTGAGAGGGAGGAGTACTTGTAGTGTTTTCATAGAATATGAGCCATATGTGACCTATGAGTGAGGGATGCAGAGTGGAATGAAGTGAGTGTAGGAGAATAAAGTACCTCTTATTAAAAACACATTTACAAATTGCAAAACGCTACAAATGTCTTATAGGTGTCAGGTCGCCATTCCTCCAACTATCTTGGAGAAACATAATTGACCCAAGCAATGAATCTGAATTTGCATCCCCACCTGTACACCGAATGCCCCTCTACCCCACTGATACCCTTCTCTAGTAGTTGGCTTGGTTCATTTTAGTTCGCTCTTGCAGCATGCTAAAGAGTTGTACTGTAAAATTATATTTTTGTAATTTATGGAATATTGTTCTGCTATGCTGCTGTTCCCTGATGCAACAGTTATTAGCAGCACTGAAACTTTGCAGAATGCGAGAATGCCTGCCATTAGACACTCTATTTTGAGAGCTATTTACTGGTATCAAACAGTTGTCACTTGCATCCCACTGATCTATCTATAAATGCCATGTGTCATCTGCACTCTTTTGCATCATCAAAATGTATAAACCTCTATAAAGACTGATTTTGAAATTTTGAAAAACACTAGAAAACACCCACTGTAATCCAAAAAAATGCACATTGAATACAGGACACCTTAGTCATATTCAATGATTCAAGATGGCTGCCATCACCTGCAAACAATATGAAAGTTGAAGGATTCAGAGGAATTGTAGTTTTTATGTTTGGAGTATTACACCACTGTGCACTTTGAGTCCTGAGCGGTAAGCAGCATATCTTGGCAAAAGGCATCACTCTTCATATGACCTGTCGGGAGTTTTTAAAAAGTTAAACAATATAGAACCTGATAAAAGGTATTTTGTGGTCAAAAAGCCTTTGAGTCACAAATTCACAGGGCTTGCAACTCCAAGTAACTTTTCATAATGTATAAAAACCTTAAAAAGAGCTTTTGCAACACTCAGATTCACAAATAGGAGAGGGCATGAAAAGATGTGCGCCATCCTATTTGTAATCTATAAACAAAAATGGTTCTGTCGGGAAAGACAATTGCTTTGCTCAATGTATACAATGCAATCTGAACTTCCAATTTTTCAGATGTGAATCATAATTTAAGGGACACACCAAAGAACCGTAAAATTTAGTAAAGTTAGTTATTTACTCAATTTTTTGATTATACACAATAATGAAGGCTGTCTACAATACATAAACATACGACAATAAACAAATGACTATAGTGTGGAATAAGTGACTTGTGGTGATACGTGAAAAGTACTATACAAAATTAACACACAATAATATACATAAATAGACAAAGAAAAAAGTGCTAATTTGTCATGTCCGTTTCTTAATACATGTATCCACGACAATAATATTGCTTTTATATTCAAGGTAGGGAACTGGATGGACTATGGGTCACTGTAACGTCGACGTTTCGACCCTAGACGTTTGCGCAGCTGATTAGGCGTCAGGGGCGGGTCTTCATCAGGACAAAAAGGACAAGGAATGACAGCCACAAGTGATCCTATTGACAAAAAAGTTGGGCATCCAAGTGGGACCAATTATGTTGAGTAGTCGGGTTAGATGGACGCCAAAGCCCACACCAGAGGGTTGTGGTCTTCAGTTATGTAAGGTAATAATCTTCTTCTAACGTAATTATCTTCACCAGCTGGTTGAAGATATATTAATAAGTGGAGAAAGAATTGGCCGCCACGGCGATCCTAAAATTCAAGGGCACACGTCTACCTTCGTTCCTGTCAGCTTCGTTCTATTTGTAGTTCGTAAAAATATGTAATATTTGTTTAAACCTAGAACGGAAGTTGCAAGCCATTGATGATGTCCAAGCAAGTGACTTAGGCAGTTACTGACTAGCAAAGGGTAGCAGTATCCGTCGGACAATGTCCCCTTTGAGAATCATGTTGGGTGGCCTTGTGGGGACCAGAAATGGTCTGGGATCACACAATGTTCCTCCCAATAGGTTCCCGGCCTTAAACCTTTTTAGAGTGCCACCTTTCTATTTAAGGGGCATAAATATGTTCAAGAATGTAATGTGAGTACATGGGTTAACGGTCCCCTCTCTCTTGCAACCGTACAGTCAGGAATTCACAACAATTTACAAGGTGCCAAATGCATCCTGCCTTATTAATATTCATAAGGCACTGGATTTTTCAACCTCCAAAGAAGAAACATTTTATAGTGTAGTTGAATGTTAGATTAGTTGCTTTGCAAAATGTTGAGTGGGTCGTCGACATTTGATCTGCACACAGTGGGGCCTATTCACAAAGGTAACTTACACTGTGAATAAGTTACATGTGTATAGTTACTCTTACACTTATGGTTAATGTTGCTTCTTTTGGCTATTCACCATGTACAAGTTTAAAGTTACTCAAAAATGTAGACTTACTTGTCTCCTTGGACATGACAGTGGACATGAGGTAGGGATTTAAAATAGAACTGCATAGGAAATAATGTTAAATGAACTTAGTTTCCTTCGACAATTTTTTAAATAATATATGAAATTAATTCATTTTTTAAAAAGAATAATATAATTGAATATATACATAGCATTTTTTAACTGTCATTAAATAAATAAAAGCATTTTACATCAGGTGGGATTTTTTAATACGTCTTCAAAAATATGTTAATTTAGTTCAATATATTAAATTAATTAAATGTTTACTTCGAAATTAAGTTAATCGGGCCGTTGATTTTTTATATTTTGTTCTGCATTTAAAATGAATATATAACAATAATGTACATGAATATTTAACATACACATTTATTTTACTATGTTTATCATGTTCAATAAACTTTTGTACTTTTCCTACACTTTACCATAAGGAGAAATCTACCCTTTATTAATCAGAGACCCCTTAGGTAAACATATTATGTCAGTGAATGCCTGAACTGAAGGTAGCGAAGGAGACAATCTGGGTCAATTCATAACCATTCCGAGAAAATAATTTAAAGCCTTTTTCCCCCAACATCTTCTAGTACAGGGATTGGAATCCCATGTCTTAAAACCCTTCTGCCCCCAGAGATCAGGGAAGAGTCCACTGCCATAGAGGGAATCTCCTTAGTGAATATATCCCCTCCTCCCAAATTATTTTTCAAGTCCAAGTTATTGCCTTGAAAAGTCAAGGCTAGTTATCAATGTCTTACCACTGTACAGTGCCTACAAATAGCCCTTCTTCCCTATTTACTGATGATCAATTGTAAATGATGGCTCTTGCTATGATGAAATGATCCAGTCATTTATCACCACCAGTTGGCATACCTAGTTGTACAATATGACATCCAGCTCTACAGAACAACTTCATATGCCCCCTCCCCCTTTGTAGTGCTACCTGCATAGTTTTTGGAGATCTCCTACCCACACCAGTGACCACATCATTACATCCGTTAAAGAAGTGATCTTTCATCCAGAATGGAGAATCCTGCAGCACATAGGGAAGCTTGGGGAATGTACTTGTTTTAGATAGGGTAGCTCACCTAGTGACAACAGAAGTTATGTTAATGCACCACACCTAATTTAAATTAAGGACCCAAGTAGTAATTGTTTTGTACAATAAAGCCTTCCTTAGCACTACCAACTAATTCATAGATACATAAATACATTAAATTCAATCTTGAAGTGGCAGCCATAATGTACTTTGTTAATGCGTATAGCATCGACTAAGGGTCCGATTACGATGCCATTAGGAAAGGCTCCGGATAGGATTTACTATTGCAGAATCCGATTCAGAACCCTTGTTTCCTACCGAATCGTACAGATTTACCAGCGACCGATTACGATGCCCGAAAACCGTTCAAGCAGACTGAATCGGTTCCGAAAGTCATTCGGACAGCCCGAGTCTTTCAGAGCCGATTTGTACAGCTCTATGGACACGGTTTCCGGACGAGTGATTACGATGACAGATTCGGACAACCGTCCTGATTCAGTTTGCCCAAGACGAAATGGCTACCGGAACCTGTCTTTGGGGGCCTGTTGCGGGACCCCCTTCATACTGAGACTTACGAATGTAGCTGGTGGGGGTACCAAAGGGACCCCACTTCCCAACCATGCCCAATGTGGCAGGCACCATGGGGTGCCCGCCACAGGGTGAAAGGTTTTCCCCAACTACCCTTTTTTCAATGGGCGCCTGTGTTCTCGTTCGGCACACAGGCTCCCATTGAAGTCAATGTGAGTCCAACCAAACGATGTTGGGAAGCATCGTAATCAGTCGTCTGGACTCACAGGACCCGATTCGTTTGGAAACTATTCCGGAACCGATTAATTCGGGACAGTTTCCTAACGACTTCGTAATTGGGCCCTTAGTCTAATTAAAAGTGAAGCCTGCATATTTCTCAAACATTTTAAAGGTATAAAAAGCATGTCTGTAGTGGCAGTGGGCTCTCTTAAGAAGTGTGTCACCTACAACACTTGAAATGTTATCTCAATCATTAGACCAAATATCACAATAAGGTATCCCACGTAAAAGAGGAAGATTAGTTGTCACAAGTCCATAACCTTTTTTGTTTTATTTGTTAGAACCTCACACAACTTATTGGTGTCATGCTTCATCATCAGATCTCATCCTGCTCCCTAAAAACGAGGATAGGCTCAACCATATTCCAGGGAGCACTTTGGATATTTTCCTGCTGGAGTCTCTACAATAAAAATGCCTCGGAAAACCTAGGTACCCTTTATTCTTGGTGTTCGTGGTAGGATTTGAAATTGTAGGGAAAGGGTGCCTGTGGAAGTAATGGTCCTAAACCCTACATAAAAGTTACTGCCCTAAGAAATAAGGCCAAAGGGTCCAGGGCTTTTATCAGGACAAAATAAATTCAGTGCCTCGGTGTAATGTCAATGTGAAATATTCGTCAACGTTATTCAGTCAGGGCATAGATGTTATGCAAACGAATATAGCATGCAAAGGGCTGGATCGCCCTTTCCCACGATGTACTATACTTGGGCTCTGTAAGAAAGAATGTAATGGACTTGTGTGGGGTCAGGTATTTACACATTCCAGTCCATCATCACCCAAATTAGTGAGTAAGGTGTAACTTAAATGGAAATACTATATTTTTGTTGTCTTGTTATCTTTAATAACTAATGTGTCAAAGTATAGTCAATCCATATATACAGAGACAGACATGACAGATATTCATATGAAGAGATGTGTTATCTTCTTATATGTATTTGGTAATATGTGAGGAAGAAAAACCGCGGCATGCAGTTCAGCAATTTTCTACACCAAAACACATACACTGAATTTTCAGGATGTTATGCTACATAGGAGGAGTGAGGGACATGTCCCTGTGGGCACACACTGCCTTTGGGATTCCAGTTCTCATGAGGTCAAGCATCCGAATGACGTGGCATAACAACGTGCATTGTTCACGTCATGGCGAGTGGCCTGGAAATAAAATCAACCTACTTTATCATTTCCCATCTACCAGCGGGAAGGAAAGGAGGCCCAAATAGTTGCTAAAGGTGACAGGACACCCTTGACAAAGTAATGAGTGGGGCTTAATATAAGACAACTGAAAGTATGGGCATTGGCTGACGCAATCTGCACAGAGTGTGACTACAGGGATATGTCCCTCACTCCTCCCATGTAGCATAACATCCTGAAAATTCAGGGTAGGTGTTTTGGTGCAATATAAATTACTGAACTATACACCCCTGTTTTTTTCCTCACAGACTAGCGAATGCAGATAAGAAGATAACACGTCTCTGCATGTGATTATATGTCATGTCTGTCTCTGTATATATGGATTTGCTATACTTTGGCACGTTCGTTATTACAGATAACCAGACAACAAGAATCTATGTCCTCTTTATGTGCCACGCCTATGATGGTTTATATCTGCTGGAATAGATTTAAAAACCTGACCCTTGCAAGCCCATTATGTTCTTTCTGAGAAGGCCCAAGATGAGTAGATCGTGGGAACAGGCGATCCAGGCCTTTGCATGCTATATATGTGTGTGTATGTCATGCATGTCCTGACTGTATTAGAGTTAGATTGAAGAATATTTCAATCATTCAACTTTACACCAATAAGGCATGTGAGGATCTAACAAACAAACAAAAAAGATTGTGGACTTGTGACAACTAATCTTCCTCTTTTATTTAGGACACTAAGTGCCCGATTACGATGTCAGATGGACCTGAGTCCGTCCGACATCATTTGGAAACTGGGACCGAATGACCTCCTGTCGCTGGTCCCAACCCAGCAATTAGGATGCGACCGAACACTGTTCGGTCGCATTCCTATTCTTTACAATGGGAGCATGCATTCCTACCCAAATGCATGCTCTCATTGTAAAGAGCTGAGATGCAGTTCATCCCTGCACCCCGTGGCAGGCATCGGTGCCTGCACCGTGTGCAGGGATCAACAGTGGGGCACCATAGGTGCCGCCTAGGCCGCCATCCGTAGGCTATGCACCCACGGGGCCCCCAAAGTCAGATTCCCGCAGCCTTTCAGTGTCGGAAAGGCTGGCACAGAAAGGCTGTTGGAATCTGCCATCGTAATCCCTTAGGCAGAAAGAGCCGCTCGAGGGATTACTGGAGGCTTTCCAAATGGCAGATGGTCTCTCTGAGCCCGCCGGAGGCCATTCGGAAATCCGATTCGGATTCCTTTCCAACCGACCCCATTATCAACTTCAGCACAATACTACAATGTGTTCAACTTCTGGTGAATGACATCTCACCCAAGCTCGCACAATAAAAATAACTTAGCTTTGACATCACACTTTAGTATCCAAGGCATTACAATATCATTAGTGTGATTCCAGTTTATTCATTCAAAGGAGCAATTAAGGTACTGTTAATCCAGTTTTCACAAAAATATAATGCTTCTGCATCAAACAAAAGTGCAGTGATTATGCCATTACCGATGGTACTTTCTATAATGACAGAACAGTGTCACTGTTGCAGCATCCTGTAAACATAGACCCAGACTATTAGGGATAGATTAACTAAAAAAAAGATTGCAACACTGTGCAGCAACCAAAGTTGCTGTGCGGTGTTGCAATTGGGGGAAAGAGCAGCACAAAGCCTCTACTAAGGTATGGCACAGCTGCTCCTTCTTTCAGTGCTTGTGCACAAACAGGCAGCATAGCACCACACACACATTTGCACTATAGTGTGTGTGTGATGGGTAGCATAGAGTTTGTACTGAAGGCATTACCTTCTAGTGCAAAAGTCTATGCCTATAAAAATGTTGACATGTTACACACATTGCATGTATGCTGTACAGTGGTGCTCACATGCAATGTGTGAAAAGTTAAGCAAAATTAAAAGATTTCTCCTACTTAGCTCCTGCCTAAAGGAGGCATTATTTTTGGGACAAAGCACTGTTTACCAATATTAGTAGATAGGTCTTTGTGTCAAAAATCATGAGTGGTAGGGTGGAAATGTCCATGTACCACCCATGGAAAAATGTTTGTTCTGGAAAGTGTCAAGGGATGCAACCACTGACCTTAATGTCTAAGGACTCTGCAGAAGTGCAGCAAGGACCCCTCCCCCCGAAGACTGATCACTCAACTCACAAAACAAGAACACAGCATGCTGGTATTAGACTCTGAGGGAAAGGGGATTGGGATGAGAGAGAGTTCTCTGAAGCACTGGGGAACGTCACGGTCTTGTTTTGCCTTCTAGAGCGGATCTTTGTTGGATGTCCTCAGTTGTGTAAATGCAAAAGAGTCCCCTATGAGAGAAACAGATGATGGGTTATTCACAGTTGAGCCCACTTAATTTCCATCCCCAGCTCCTCCTCTATCCATGTACCAAGACATCTTACATTTACCTCTCTTAACTAACTACTCCTATCCCTCTGCTACCTCAGGTGATCTCTGGCGATGTTTGACTCTTTCTACCAAGGTGTCATTATCCTACGGAATATGAAATTGAATTAAAGAAGGCTACCGTTCACTCCTATACCAGCTTTTTTTAGGTCTTCCCCACTTGACTCTGCCTTTACCTTTTTGTATGTAATTTCATTCTTTGGTATAGCGTATGTCATTATTGTTTGTAAGAGAAGACGTTAGAGTTCACAGATGAGAGATCAGTATTCTTGATTTTTCTCCTGTCCAATTAAGCCACCCAACAATCGTATCTCACAAGCAGTTTGTAGATGCAAACGTCTCACACCAAATGGTTTTCAAGCTTAACCAATTCTTTCAACAAATTAATCTTTGATGTGTCACTAACCTTTCTTTTCTTTGCAGGTTTTCTTGTGTGGCACATGTGTGCACACAGCAATACACCTTACCATGCAAAGCAAATAATGTCACTGTCTTTCTTTCAGGTCGAGTTTTCAAGGCGGGAAGAAGCAGGGCAGAAAATGAAGTGAAGTCCAGATTCGCTGGAAGCAGGAAAGGCTCTGGTTGTTGAGCATTGCTGGGTTGCTGGTTTAGGTCCCAGGACCGCTGGCTTGAAAAGGGATGCTCTCTCTCTAAGCATCTGAAGCCAAGTGGATTACAACTGAACGGCATCCAATATGGCCGCTGGGCTCCCAACTCTCATGAGAATTGGAAAGGGCGAGCCCTTCTGGAAAGCCCCAGAATGTAATGGATGCCTTAATTTTATGTCAGGACCGGAGGCTCTGATTATGCTTCTGATTACTTTACTACAAATTTCAGCAGCCAATCACTTTAAAATAAAACAAACTGCATTACCCATGTTTCCCGGTACCTTCCATATCACATGCTCCAATAATATGCGAGCAACCTGTATAAGTATAGATGCCACCATTTTGTGTCCCCTTTTTTTGTAGGATAAGACCATAAGTACAGAAGACTCCAGCGGGAAACAGGGTAATAGTCACCAAAGTTCAAATCTGTCCAAACGTGGACTCAACAGCTTCCAGGTGATCCAACAGGGATGTCCAACAACCAACCAGGCCCTGTGGCAGAACTCAGAACTGGACCTCCAAGAACAAAGCAAGGCAAGGAACCATACACAACTCCTCTCAGGGGAATGTAATCAACCAGACCGGGTTACCATCTTAACTGTTCTTCTGGTCATTTCCTGAAATACAAAATAACCAAAATAAAGTCTGCCATGAGAAGTCGGTACTACAGAATACTGCAAACAATTACCGAGTGGGAGAAGAAAGCACCACAATTTTACATTAACACATTGTTATGACAATTTTCAAAATGTACAAATGAACTGGAGAAATCGCATCTAATGGCTGGGTAATCCTCGCCTCCTTGTCCTTAATAGAATTGAAAATTTCTGATGCGTAAACTAGAATATTTAGCATTCTATGTCAGGACTGGAGTCTTCGATTATACTAGTTCAAAACTGCGTTACCACTACAGATGCAACATCAACAATAGGCTCATAGTAAAACTTCAGAAATGTAGATTCTGAAGACCAGTCTGCAGTTCACATAATGGCCTCTATGTGAGGACCTAAAGCATATGGCTTGGATGCCATGGCTCCCCTGGCGGAATGAGCACCAAAAACAGATATGTCAATACCGGCTTCTGTCAGCAATTATCTCATGCATCTTGTTAATGTAACCGAAGACACCCATCCTCCAAACTCTAAATCAGGCCCTAAGTCCCAGAAATTGAAGTCAGAATACTCCAGGGAAAAAGGCACCAGGCAGAATCTGGTGAGGTCCTCTCAAAATCGGATATGCTTTGAGCGAGGCCTTGCTGAAGCTGTTGGTGCTAAGAGCTCTGAATAGGAAAAGTAAAATTTCACATCCAAGGGAGTGTTCTTATTGGTTAGATACTTTTTGCACCTTAGCCGGTCAAGGTTTCTTCCTTCAGACTTAGTGCTTTTTTGATGATCGGATTCCTCCAGCAGGGCAAGGCAACAGGCTATTTCCAGAAAGGTTGCCCTTAAGTTTGATAGGCCTACTGACGGGATCTGTAAACTGGATTTTTAGGTAGCAAAATGCTTTGAGAGGGACTAAGCTGATTTCCTATTCAGTGAGCTTGCGCCTTGGGTGATTAGTCCCGATCTCTAGAGGTTTAGAAGTCTAAAATATGTCTAGGTCCAGATTTTTCAGACATTTCAGAATAAGTCACCATGGACACCACTAAGGCTCCCCAGACCTCAATGATAACACTTAGGGGTCAGAAATCACCCAGCAGAGGCACCATAAGGGTCCAGTCCTCTTCCAGTTACAAATGGTCACTGGTTACTCCAACTCACTTGCATCTTTTGATGTCTCTGTAGCCACAAAGAAGGTCAGACAACTGACCCTTGGAGTTCACTTTTTTGTCTCCTCTGTACAAGTGGGAGCAGGTCCAAAACTTTAAGGTCTCCTTAGAGGTCTCAGAAAACAGATGTAGTCCTTCTTCTATTCTTCCGCAGGTCCAGAAAGTGTTCTGAGCAGCTGGTGGTGAGGTCCATTTTTGTACAGCTTAGTTGTTAGTGCAGTGGCTCCTGGACACTCCTTAACAAATGAGGAAAAGGTTCCTGGGAGCAACCATTCCTACTTTTTCAGCATGTCCTGTTTACCTTCCAGCAAAGTAACCCACTGTTCACTGTTCTAGGGGAATTCAAGATGGCATAGGCCGTTTGACCCTTACGGGGACCTGTGGGCCAGCCAGGGATGTGTTTTGGAAAATAAACATTCCCCTCCTCCTCAGCTACACTTCTGGGACCAATTCCCCCTACCACTGGGCTGGTTCCCGATTGGCTTTAGAGGGCCTACCGAAGAAAGGCCTTCCCTTCCTCAGGTCTCTTACATTTAAATGTGAATGTGCACTCCTCATCCTAACCCATTTTAAAATAAATTAACATACTGAGCCCTCCTAACTGCTCTTACTGGGCTGACTGATGTCACCAACCTCACCCCTTCCTGTCCAATAGGCCTAAGCCATGGCCCTGCTCTGTGAGCAGTTTTCACAGCTCATTAAGATCCAGCAAGGACAACTGCAGATTAGCCTCCATGAGCCTTAGAGAGAGAAAATGTAACTTTCTAAAAGTTACTTTTCCTAAAGACCTAATGAAAAACTAGCTTCAATATTGAATTAGATTTTTAATACATATTGAAAATAGCGATTAAATAATTTCTCTATCTTGTACCGAATCGAAGACTGTAAAATGAAAATATGAATCTGCACTCTAGTTTTCCTCATAGAACGGCCAAAACCATCCAGATTAAAATATTTTTTAGGGGCTTGTCACTGTAAGAACATGTCAGCATTACATTTCTGCATGTCACACTTTTAGATACAAGGTGCCTTACCTTGTGGCCTACAAGGAAGGTTTTTCCCCTGTCAAATGGATTGTTTGGACTGGTCGGACTGCAGATTTAAACTGCAGCAGTCAGACTACATTGGTAGGCCATAAGCCATGCTTTTTGTCACACTAGTGGATTGCAAAATAAGTGCTGCAGTCTACAGGTGACAACATTCCATGCCATTGGTGTGGTTCTACACCAACTACAATGGCCTTATAGGAGAGTCAAATATTCCAATTAAGGATTAGCCAATTTGTACATTTTTTAGGAGTCAGCGCACGTACAATTGTCACTGGACAGAAGCACACCAGTATGCGGAGTCTAAACACCAACAATAAAATTCAGCAGAAAAACAGGGGTGGCCACTCAAAAAAGGGACATATGCTCACACTGCCTCAAAGAATTCTTTATCTTGCTGAAAACATGGCTTTGACAAATGGACATCATATAAAAGATGAGGTTTGACTAGGACTCAATACACCAGCACCAGTTGAAGAAGCAGTTGCTAAGATGTCTCTACTGTTGTCTACTTTGCTTCACAATTGACTCAGTTTAAAAGCACACTTCTTCGCCCATCACTCCAGCATTTTCTAAAACAATGGTCGGTTCAATTTTCTGGCATGGTGGCTGAGGTTGTAATGACAAGTAAATGGACAAGATGTGTACTTGCGGTTGCATTTCAGTTTTCTTGAACTACAAAACATGTCTTGTTCTGGCCCATTACAAAACATTTATCACCAACATAATCTGGCAACAAATAACATTATATGCTAGCATATGTTTACTGTGAACTCTTTATGTCAGTAGAGTCCATAATAGGTCCAAGAGGCCATGATCTCTGACAGATTTTCAGTGGAGGTAGTGTACATTAACCTTATGTGGATATCATACAAATGCATGGATTTAATATTGCTGGATCTAAATTAGATGACCAGTATATACCTAAAATGAATTAAATGAATTGAATAAAAAACATGTAGAACGCACTACTAGCCAAAGGCATCTTGGTGCTAGGAGCCTCAAACAAGCACCCGGTTAGCAGGAAAGAGAAGGTGAAAGAGTAGGTCTTTAAAAATGTCCCAAATGCAGCATGGCTTTCAGTGAATTTAATATCAAGAGACAGCGAGTTCCCGAGCTTTGTCGTAAGATAGGAAAATGCCTTGCCTCCCCCCTACTGCGTTTGATCCTTGCGACAACCTGAAAGAGTATAAATCCGATGGAAAAGGCAGCGTGGTCAGTTTTTACGGCGCTTCTTTGCACAGACGTTGTTTGTGCTTTATGTTGTATGAAAAGGAATGATGAATTGAAGCATTACTTTCTTGTAGCATAAAAATATCCAAATATTTATATGCTCTCATCTTTTTATGAACTTGAATACATTTCGCACCTTGCATTCCTCTGAATATTCACACTGTTACAGTTGTTTTCTTATATTTAATTATCACAAGTTCCAGAAATAAATATGTAAATACAACTCAAAAGCCATAGGCAGCTGATAATAAAATGTTACATTAGTGATCTAGGAGTGAAAAGGTTTAATGAAAAACAGCATGGGTAGAACATACACTGTGTGGGACTGCTTACAATGCAAAGGATATATAAAAAGAATAATCATTAGAATATCCCCTGTGGATTAAATAGCTCATTTTTTTATTAACAGAAATGCTGGCTCTACTGGTAGGTTCAGGTAGTAATTGAACTATGACTGCGAATGGAAGTGACAAGCAGGATCATTATAATAGAATGTTTTTAAAAATGGAAGAGCAATTCCCTGGGTTTGGGGATGGACACTATCTATTGGTGGTAGGTGTGTGTGTGTAATGTGTGTGCGTGTGTGTGTATGTGTGTGTGTGTAAGCGCGCACCTTTGTCTGTGTCTAAATTAGATTTAGTAGACAAGAATAAAGCTGTAGTTCTGTAAGTAGTACGTGGTAGGGTAGGATGTATTTGGCAATGGGAAGCCTGTGCCCTTTGTCATTTCCCATGTTTAAGGAACAGTCAAGAACACACAACTGATGGCCCAACTTCCTGTTTGCAGAGGCAAAGCACATGCGAAGGGTGTGGCTAGGGTTGTTGGTAAAAGACAGCTTGCCTCATATCCTCATGTTATGCATTCACGGTGATAATATCAAGTTTGAGAAGTTCCTGCACGGTCAATATTTACTTTGAGCACACTATGAAAGGTACTTTTTGTGTGTGCACAGGGCGTCACTGTTGGGGGGGACATCCATTACCACGCGGGCATTGCACCGCAATGCCTTTACATCACGGGTATTACAACGCAAGTCGTTACAACGACTTGCGCTGGATGGCGCTCTGACCTAAGGAATAGTATGATTTACTATTCCAACACCTTCCCTACTGTACGTAGACTGGTGTTGGAATAGTAAATCATACTATTCCTAAGTCCAGCGCCCTCCAGCGCAAGTCGTTGTAACGACTTGCGTTATAAAAACTGCGATGTAACGTACCGCAATCATTTTGATCACGTTGTAACGTCACATATTGCACTGTTGGGGATAGTGAGGGGCCTTATTTTCACTCCCAGGAGCAGTAAACTGTGGCAATGTTAAACAGGTAGGATCGGAACTTGAAAGTATTCCAGGTTGAATAGAGATTGGGTGACAATACAATCATGGAAAATATTAAATGAGCATGGACATCCCCAGATCCCCTTGTACAGCGCAGAGTGCAATGGATGTCTTGCTCTAAAAAATTGAGTTTGAATGGATTAGTTGAGAACATATCATTAATGTTCAAGAGAAGAGCGAAATATGTAGCCATTGAATGATCATGGCAGAATGATCAGCGTGGACTTGGAAGTGAAGATGACAAGAGGAACCTGACCAAAGGGAAGATGTATTTGAGAGTAGGGCAGATGTTCACAGCCTACTAAAGTGACAGCTTTAAGCAGGTGCACAGGCTCAGCCCCCATAGAGTTACCTGCGACCAATCCTCCGACTGGTCAAGGCCTTTGCAGACCCGGCTCCAGCGCCTCGAGGTACCCACCTTGTTTCTTCTCTCTCTCTCTCTCTCACTCTCTCTCTCGGTCTATTGCTCTCTCTCTTTCTCTCTTGCTCTCTCTCTCTCTCTATCCCTCATCCCCTCGCCTTCTCTCTCTCCATGTGACCTTTGTTACTCTCTCCACTGATGTTCCTTTCACTTGCCACCTTTTTTCCACACCTCTCATTCACACTGTGCCTCTGTTTTGACTGCTTTTGCCCATTCTTCACTCACATTGTGCCTCTGTTTTGTCAGCATTTGTTTGTTTTTCATTCACTTTTGTGCCTCTGTTTTATCTGCTTTTGACTTTTTTATGCCTCTGTTTTGTCAGCTATAGTTTGTTTTTCATTCACTTTTGTGCCGTTGATTTGTCTGCTTTTGCTCATTTTTGTGCATCTAATTTGTCTGCTTTTGCCCCTTGTGCCTCTGTTTCTGCCCTGGCCCGTTCTCCCACTGCGCCTCTTTCTGCACTCTCTTTCTGCCATCTCTGCTCTCCTTCACTCCTCCCCCAGCTCCTGACATGCTGCTATTGCCTCCCGCTCCACGCCCGTCTTCCAGCTGGCCATATTTTTCCTCAGCCCTGTCCACTACCCCCTGCGCTCCTCCTCCATCCTAGGATCTATTTAATGCCAGCTGCAGGATGTTTATGCACCGCTGTGGTGCTGAAGGTGTGCCAAGGGCAAGGCCATCAGCATCTGGACAGCTCAACACTCTGCTGCTGTGCCACACTACACAACAGAGGGACCTTTACCTGCATTTCCTGCCGCTTCACCTGCACCACCACATCCACAGCTCCAACACGTGCTAAGAACACACCAGCAAAGTCCAACACCTCACCCACTTGAACAGCCTCCAACAAACACTTACCTACTCACTACATGCCGATATCATGCATGCTTCTTAACACCTGCTCACTCAGCAGACACGCCATGGAGATCTGGGACCTGCTGGGCGCCGCCACCCTAGACATCCTATTTACCTCATGAAGACATGGCTGACCGCAGCATTGACAAAAGATATCACTGTGGCCATCCCCATCTGATACAAAATCGTTAATCGAGACTGCTAACACAAGCCCGGAGGAATTGCGATCATCTTCAAGGACACCTTCATCTGCTTCACCTCCACAGAACACCTCAACTTTAAAATGAAAATCACGGCCAACCTCACTCTGGGTGGAACCCTAGCCTAGCCTACTGACCTTGAGCCAACTTCACCAACCATATCACTGACTTTGTCACCCCATTAGTCATCAACCCCAGCTCATACATCCTCCTAGGAGACCTAAACGTCTATCCAGGAGACCAGACAGGGCGGACCCCAAATCAACGGCCTTCCTAGACAGCCTCGGAAACCTCTGGCTAACCCAATGCATCTCAAACCCAACCCACACTGCGGGACACATTCTGGACCCTGTCTTCACATCCTTCAACAGCATCACAGTCAACACACCCATGACCATCAACTAGACCAACCACGCCATATTCAGTTTCGCAATCAGTATCCACCACTGCAGAACACCCTAGAGTAAACTTCTAGCTGTCTATGATGTCACACAGAACCACAAGGTGAAAAACATCAGTGTAATTACATTTTTACTCATCTATACTTTTATGTTACGTATGGCCTCCAAAATCCTCTGCTCCTGCTTTCAGCTGCTAAGCAAGGGCAGAAAAATAATGCAGGAGCCATCCATAATATGGTCTCTCCTCCATGACCCAAATGTGACAAAAATAAAACCTTACCTCCATCCTTAACCAGTCCTCACCACCTTCCTTGCCTTTCTTCCCCCTCCTGCAACTATGCTTTCTGGTTTTTTCTGCTTTCAGTCAAACCAGAGAAACAGAGCTATGCTGACAGATTCTCAGAGAGCCCTGTCAGCCTGGCCTGGAAGGTTTTTATCACATAGCAACATGGGTGAAGTGTTTTGTTATCAACTGTTGCTTTGTGAGAAAAATGTATGTTTTCTAAGGCAGTTTGTAGTCAATGTGCACATTGTGTATTAGACAGAAGGTATGAAGCAGATACTTTCCCAGACTGGGAGCCAAACATAGAGCTCTGCGAGCAGGAGAGATAATGTCTAATCTCCTAAAACCTGAAACCTTCCAGCCACCAGTTTTTGTCTCTGCTGTAAAATATCAAGTGCTAAGTCTGGAACATCAAATTGAAGACTATCACAATATCCAATGTGGGATAGAACAGATGATACAACAGTTGGAAGTGCTCCAGAGAAAGAAAATAGAGAACACTCATAAAGGTAGAAGCCCATGGAGCTATCTCTGCATGCAGCCTCTTCTGTCTGAGATAGAGGCAAGCAGCTGAAGGACAGAATGAGGTGAGCCATTGCTTCAGCTTGGCATGAATATTCAGGTTGACTTTCAGAGTGAGGTTGAGCCTTTCCAGAAATAAATTACTTTGGCTGCGGGATAGGTTGCAGTATTAAAAGTAATGAGATCTGGTTTAAATTTGTTGATATGGAAGACCTCAAAGGGACAGTTGTATTACTGGATTTATGGTGATGGTGGTGAGTGGAGGATGTGTAAAGGAAGAAGATCAGTACTGTGGATAACTAGGAAACCTCCACAGGCCTTGTTGTATTGTATATTGCAGCCTATTAAAGGTGATGATGTCTAAGATGTGTGTCTAACAGTGGATGAGCATGAGAACAGTCCATCCTTAACTGCCAGACTGGGGCAGAACTCGTCTTGGGTTGCTTGTATTCCGGTTCAGAGAGGCCCTTGCTTGGCAGTTTGGGCTGATCTGTTCATACTGGAACAGTTCAACCCAAACTGATTTGCATATAGCTGGGCCTAATCTGAAGTGGCATTACCAGTGGCTGAGATTAATTCAGGCATCCCACCCACCCATCAATTTTTTGATAAGGGGAACATGAAGCAAGTTCATTGTGATGTAATTTGCAGTGCCTGTGGCATTTATTACCATAGAATTAGCATTGACGAGCATCAGGTGAAGGTCATATGTACGCTAAAAGAGATAATATGATGGGGAAATGCTACTAAAAGTTGATCAAAGAATATTTCCAAAGGACCTTTAGCTAGTCTCTGGGGGATTTTGTATTAAAGGTGTTGAGAGAGCTCAGGTAAAATAGCCATTAACGGTCTCAGTAACAGAGACAATGGAAGAACATTGGAATTGTTATGCCCCCCCCACCCCGGAGATTGTGACTGCTTAGAACAGCCGCAATCCCTGGGTGCAATTAGAATAGAATGAAGCCGTAATAATTTCCAGACATTTTCAACCCTCTCATTTCAGGGTATTTTTACAGCCATATATTACAATAATATAAACAAGAAAGGGAATTTAGTGCAACATGTCTTCATGTTGAGGACAGATTTGAAAAGCATTTCGAACTAAGAGCACGCAGTTTAACACAATTCTGCAATTTTAGCACTTTTTGTAAGTTAGATTTTAGCTTGCTATGTGGCACAAATCTGTAATAAACATTAGTTGCACAATCTACCATTGCTGCATCCACTTTTCTTCCTCGTTCTTCCCTGCTGCTAATTGCATCATGCCCCCATTCTGTCATCATGTTAGGTTTTAAACAAACAAGGCCTAATGTAGATGTGTTTTTCACTTAATTATATTACCCACAGGCCGTGTCAAGCAATATTAATTATGTGATGTATGTCCCTTTGAGCATCAGCGTGCTGGAGCTTTTTTCAGCATTGATGAAAAGTTCAAAGTAATTTATGTAATAAATTCAGAAAATAACAACTTGACATAAACTTCTCAATGCACCATTTAACGTGCATTACTGTAATTTGTTAGAAACTTTCATTATTTTGATTTATATGCTCTAGTCTCTACCAAGGCATGGCCTGCTAAACGACATCGAAAAACATCACTAAACGTGGGTAATCAGATGTATTCTTTCATGGCTTAAATAACTACATGGAATGTCATACAATACAGTATAGTTAGTCTTCCTGTGGGCATAAACAATGCAACTACATGATTTAAATAGCACGATCTCCTTAGAAGCTGTCAATTCCCGTCCAACTACCGGCAGAGAAACAGGGCTACAAGGAAGTCACTGCACTGTCACCGACTGCATGGGACAATTAATTCATCACCTGACACTTTCATGTTCCATTGATGAAAAGGATACATATTTAGAACAGATAGCGTGTCTTTATTCAAAGGAATTGACTGAATTTCCCATAGGAACAAAAAATATTCAGACGGTGTGAATATTCATTTGCAAGATGCGCGCTGGCGAATTCCTAAAGAAGCATTGGCAAAGTCAATGTATTTGACATTTGTACGCTGAACACAAAACGACGAATAGAAGAGTGAGTGTTTTGTCGAAAGAATGATTGAGCACAATTGGGGGGGGTGAGTTTGGATGGAGGCTGGCCAGATTGGTGACTGCATGAATTATTGAAATATGTAAAGAGAGTGAGGGTGGATAAGTCTGGGAAAAGAGCCAGTTCATGGGGTGTGGAAGTGGATAGATGGGTTGTATTTCATAATATTGAGCATAAAACCGTGAGTTTACAAAGATATCATAACCAGAATATTGACTACCAAAATATCATGAGCATAAGCATATATAGATAACTTTAGATTATACTTCTGTAGCGAGATGAATAACACCAGGACCAGGCGTATAATATACGGTGTAGCAAAGTTTATTAAATCAATGAGAAGCCCACGACCAGGAATGCATCTAAGTGATCCGGAGAGTCACCAGCATCTGACCCCAACAGAAACCCTTCAGAACCACAAGAAACATTCCAAATATGGAACATCACTCACACTCCAAGAATGGAACAGTACATTAGAACAATAACAACATACCTCATTACCACCCTGTCCTCCCCAACTAGGCCAAATAGGAACGAATAACCAAAATAGATATCTTGACAAATCATAATCAGCAAATCTCATTGGCAACTTGATGCTACGACAGCAAACAGGGTTTTGTACCAAGGGTGTCAATATCAATTTCTTGAACCACACCATCTGAATTCGCTACTCCATGAATAGGAGTTGCATCTGAACCAGGTCTTGAAGATGGTGCGGTAGAAGAGTGCCAATGAAGAGGAGGAATCTGAAGAAATGTCTAAGGCTTGAGCTCACTTGTCTAAAGTCTAGGGTGAGGTAGTTTATTAAGAAATGCAGACAGTGGTGAACCTAGGTTCGGTGTAAGGTGACTTAGTGAGGGAGGAACCACTCGAGGTGCTTGAGGTTACCTCCACGTAAGCTGGTTTACTCACTAAATTGGGATTTGGTTCAGGAGCAGCGAGCTCTAGGTTACAGTATTTAAGGGCAGTATAGGTTTGGGTGCTGGTGCTCCCCTTTGCTGGATACTGTACAGTCATTTGGTTTGCACGTTTCTCCATCTCCTCTCACTAGAGCGCTACAGACTTGAGGTAAAGTACTCAGCTTTTCAAGGATATGTGAGCAATGGCATGTAGTATAAGCTACGTCTGGATCTTGCTGGACCCTAAATATGAGGTTATTTAATGCCTCTAACTTAGTATTGATTCCAGAGATGAGTACAGCAAAGGTGTTTAATAGATCGACCTACATATCCAATTTAGATGAGTGGAGGTTCATGGCAACAACGGTAGGCTGTACCGTATCCAAAAGGGTTACCAAACACGTTGTGCGGGTTATTTGTGCTTTCTTTGAAGGAGACGAACCATCTACAGAGTTTGGTTCAAGGCCTGAAACCAGCCTAAGGTCATGAGATCCAAGGCTATTGCCATTTTGGTCATTGGGAGTATATGAAAGTTCGACCAGCACAGCTATTGGATTAGTCTTATTCTCCATACAGGTGTCAGGCCATATTTGGTCAATGCAAGGTATCTTGTCTTGCAAGCCACTACCATGCATAGGTTGCGTCTTCAGGGTGGAATAGCTTTCAGGGTCAGAAATCAGGCTCTGGTGGTGATTGTTAATGCACGGGGTGTCATGTGCCAAGCTGTTAGAGATTATTGGTGGGCTTGTGCCAAGCAAGGTAATGTGTGCACTTCATTGTTTTGGATTTGATCAACCTTACTCACATTATCTAAGAGGCCATAGTCCTTCAGATGAAGTAAGTCTTGAAATTTCAAACTAACCGTTACGTCGGATTGGCTGAACTCCCTCTCTAGCTACCAAATGCGTTGTGTTTTATGGTCTGTTGGGGGTGCAGCATGTTGCATATTGCATTTGGCTCGCCTCCTACCTGCTGGGCAAGGCGCTGCTCATTAAGGT
The DNA here is from genome assembly GCA_963921515.1 of Calotriton arnoldi. Lineage (NCBI taxonomy): Eukaryota > Metazoa > Chordata > Amphibia > Caudata > Salamandridae > Calotriton > Calotriton arnoldi. Next base: position 852,812 of record CAWUFW010007412.1, on the reverse strand, counting down.
CAGGCTTTGTTTCAGTCCCCTCGAACACTACGATGTGGGCCAAGACTGGCAGCGGGCTGGTCTGCTTCCTCCCAGGACACACAATTCCTGCTATGCTTCCTTGCTTGGGTTACATTCTAGTCCCCAATCACCCCAATCCCAATCAGAGCCTCCAATCTGCGCACCTCCTCTTGGATACCACCTCCCCGCTCCTTCTTTTTCCCCCTCTCTCCTCACATCCCTGCTCCTGCTGCTTCCGCACCACTCTGTGAAATAATTTGGCACTCAACCACTCAGGATCCAACCTTTCAAGTGCCCAAAGGAGCTCCCAGTCCAGGACCAATGGTGGGCAAAACGGAGAGCAAACTGAGCAGGGTGCGTGGGGTGGGCGGGCTGTGAGGATGTACAGGCTGTGCTGCTGAACCTTCTAAATTGGCTGAGTGACTAAACGACTGAGCAGCCGAGCAGCCCTGGGCAAGTGGGCAGCATAGACAGGGAGTGACTTCCGTACCTTCTGTGCCTAGAGACACTGTTGCACTGTGGCACTGGGTCCCAGCTGAACCCAACCTCTAATGGGCCGTAGTTCCAGTCAAGCCGTCCCTTACCTGCACGAGCATGTGCCCTCTGACTTGCATCCTCTGACCAGTCTGACACAATCCTCACTGCGACTGCTCTGAGCTCTGCCCCTTCCTCTTCCAGCCAGTTAATCAGTCAATCAGGAACTGGTCAACATATTTCTAATGTAATAAAGTCAAAATACAGCACAATAAAAACCCCAAACCGAATTAGCAAAGTAGGTTACATTTTAATACATAAAATGCTCCCAAAACAACAACAATACAATAAAGGGACCTGGGGATGTTAATTTTTAAAGATTTAAATAAAAATAGTGATAAAGTGCGGTAAGCGTTAAGTGGTCAACTGGTCACAGCAGATCGGTACCTGTACCCTATTTTTGGCCATTTTGTGACAGCGATGGAGCGTGTGTTGGATACAGAAACCAGGTTTGACCGAGTCTGAGGTTTTATCTTTGGACTTAGTCTAAAAAATGGAAGTCCAAAATGGTGAGCAGGGCAAAACACTATGCTGTAGCTGAAGAGGGTGCCACAAGGTCAGATAGCTGTTAGGCATGATTCCGGTGAAGCCGTTTATTTCGGTAGGAAAATCTCCGAATGGGATAAATTTGAAATTTGTGCTGAGGATATCCTCTCACCGGCTGGATACTTCGCCCCCCAAAAATTATAGTTTTGCATATATTCATTTTTTCAAAGCTCGAAATATTTCTGCAGGGCAAGACTGCAGGTCACAGCTGAAGAGGGCTCCTTGTGGCCCAATAGCTTTTCTGTGAACTCCCGTTGAATCAGATTTGTGGCTGCAGAGAAGCTCGGAGTGGGAAAAACCTGTATCTTAAGCTGAGCGGCAAAGCGCCTTGTGCAAGTTTGTCCCAGTCCTTTGGAGGTATTGATAATAAAAAAGTCCCAGGTATTTAGAAGTGGAAGTAAAAGCCCAGCCAAACACAGCCAAGCATTGCAGGACCACAACAACAGAACTTTCGGGTCAGGATTCACTCTAGTAGAGGCCACCAGCACGGTGCAGGGCAGATCCAGAATAAACTGGTCTGGTGGGCAGTTCCAGGAAGATACATCTTGTAGCTTGTTGTTTTCCCATAGCTTAAAGAGGAGGTCAGCCTTATGAGCCTAGGATCCCACTTCTTTGTTCTAGGTATAAGAGGCAAAAAGGCCCAGTCCTTACAGGCTTCTCTAAGGTCTCAGTTAGCAGGTGCAGTCCTCTTATGATCTTTCTTAGGTCCAGTAGTGTTTGGAAGAAGCTACCAGAGGATGCCACTTTTATGCCTGGCACTAACATTTGAGTGGGGGTAATTCCTGGCCCTTTCCCAACAAATCGCTTACAACTTCCCTATGGTGACCCTTCCCACTTCTGCAACAGTTGTCTGCTCTCCTTCATACAAACCTACAGTGCCCCTAACTCCTAAAATCCAGTATGGTGATACCATTCTCCCTTGTGCATAGCCTATTTGCCCACCCAGAGATGTGGCCAGGGTAAATAGCAACCCCTTCTCTGTGGACACTCCAAACCAGTTCTAGGGGCAGCTCCCCTCACACTGGTATTGATGCCTGCCTGACTGGGAGAGCAAAAGAGAGTGTCTGTCCAAGTGTCATATGACATCTAACTGTGACAGGGGAGGCTACTCCGTAGCAAATTAAGTTCTTTGGCACAGCCCAAATGGTCATCCTGGAAAAGGAACAAAAACACTTCTCCACATCCAAACCTCTGTCTCTGCTCTAGGAGCTTTTACACCTCATTCAGGTGTATCCCTATGGGCCAGCCAGCCTTTCTTCAGTGAAAATACCTTTTAGGTGCTAGTCACAGTAAGGACATATTCACATTGAGGGGCATATTTACGAGGGCATTGTGCCACCGAAGCTTCACTTTTTACGATGCTCCGGTGGCGCAATGCCCTGCTCCATATTTACAATACGGTGCTAAGCCACTTTGCATGGCTTAACGCCACATTGTAAATATTGTACCCTTTCACCCAAGTTTCTGCATCAATGGGGCGTGCAATGGGTGTTGCTGTGGGCATTTCACCGCAACACCCATTGCTTTTTTACACATCCCAAGATTTACAAGGATCTGTAAATCTGAGGCAGCGCCAAAAACGAACCCCATTGAAAAGCAGACATTAGAGTGGCGCAACGGGGAGAAATACTTATATCTCTCCTCATGTTTTGCTCTTTCTTTGTGTGCTGCATTCTGCACCACACATAGAAGGAGCAAATCACCTTGAATTATTGTTTATGTGCAGGAAAGTGCCCCTTCCTCCACACAAACAATCATCCCTACAGGTCAGGCACCCTTGCACCATTTTCATAAGGGTGTCTGCATTGGCGCTAGGCAGCTTTTTTAGTGCCGGAGCAAGGGAAAACATAGGGGTGCGCCATATTCTTGTGAATACAGTGCATCCCTGCTTTTTTTAAATGACTCAGCGTGGCACTGCTAAATTGCTTGCAGCACTGCGCTGTGTCATTTGTTTGTAAATATGCCTCTATGTTTCTACAGGTTCTACCTTAAAATATCGTGTACTCTGCCTTTAGGGCTACAAGACCTACATAAGGGTCACGCATTACTGTTTAAAAGGAAGGGTTTGTTTGACCTGTCAAGAAGATTTATTTTAGCTAGTCAAATTGCAAGTTTTACACTGGCACAATAAGGGTGCAATCTTAGGCCTGAAGCCATGTTTGCACGACCGTTGTATCAGATGGCACAATAGATGCTACAGTCCACTATTTGCATTTAACTTCCAGGCCCTGGGTACACGTTGTACTATATAGCAGGGACTTATATGCAATTATAATATACCAATTAGTTGCACGCCAATTCAAATATGTTAAAAGGAGGAACACAGTCACTTTACTACTGGTTAGCAGGGGAAAAGTGCACAAAGTTCTACAGTTAGCACAAAATAGGGCTCAGCAAAAAGGAGAAAAATTCAGGGTGACCATACAGAAAAGGCAGATTTGCTACAGAGAGCTTTCGATTTTATATTGTTATTACTCTTTTTAATCATCGTGCATCCCCATTCCAATTATCACTAGACTTTCAACATACCTTGCTCTTGCCCATGCCACTGTAAATATCCATGTACCCATGCGCTCTTTCTCACCACTGTCTGTCCTCATGGACTCCACTCCAATATGCTCGTTAAACTGTTCCTTTCAGTATATTCGGTGTGTTTTTGTCTACCTGCTTCATAATGTTCACACTAGCCTATCTATCCCTTTAGTGAGCAGTATTCCTTCGTCCCTAGTATCCCTGTACAATGAGAAATCTTCTTCATAGCCAGTAAGAACATTAAGTCAAAACACGATTTGGGAAATATGGAGAATCTAAGTGAAACCCTAACTGATAATCAGTATATTTAGGCAACTGAATATCATTTTATATTGGTTTCCTGATAATCTGACAGAGTAGGGACAATGGAGGCAGATGTAATGAAGCACAAGCCCGTGAGAATCGAGACAGCAGTTGAAATCAGAGGTTGAAAATAAAACATGGAGGCGGTAGCATTATTGATGGTGCAAGGACAAGTGGATGCAAAACATAGAGCAGTAAGAAATGAGAAGAAAAAAAAATATAGGTAGAGAGAAAGGACTGAAGAAGGTGAAACATTGGATCTTGTAGCACGAGATCAGGAGGGTAAAGAACTAAGAACAAGCACAATAATAACTTTTTGGGAGAGCATTCACACAACCCTCCTGCCATGTCTAAGCATAGTAGAATGCATGTCTTACTGCTGCCCAATTAAAGTGCACTCAAGTCAACAACTTTGGAAGGATGAAAGTCAGCTCTATTGCCAGCAATAGAATTAAACCCTAGGAAAGAAGGGAGCATATAGCTGACTGAGCCATCTTGCTGCAAGTAGGCAGAAGAAGACAGATCAAATAAAAGTAAACATGCTGCAAGTGTGAGCAAAATGCAGCTGTCTGTTACGTTCGTGCCCAATGTTAAAAAAGAATTAGAACTTACTAAGGTTTGTGCAGCTTTCAGAGGGGAAGAAGATTTGCATGTGCTCCTGTTCAGCTGTGCACCAGGTTCTGAGTGAGGACTTATGTTTTTCAGAGTCACTTTGGCATATCTGCAACCGTGGACACCCATAGGAATCCCTCGTGGTAGTGTATGGCGTGGAGTGCAGGTGCTGGGTCACCGATTATCATAAGGAAGATGGAATGTCACACTTAGGCTTTTTCTTTGTGGGTTCATGGACCCATGAGTTCATTGTGGAAGACGGAGCTTACCATAAAGTGTCCAATACAAGATTGTGGTCTCTAAAATGAGAATCATGTATGTTCCCCATTCCAGGAGGTCTGTTTATATTTGTGGCATATAAAAAGCAGCTCTCTGAAAGGGTTGATTTGTCACATGAAACTTTGTTCCTTGACGTTTCAATGCTCCCAGTTACTCCTTGCTATGCATTTTTGTCCCTGATTTTTCTCAGCAGGTTTGGCTCATTTGATGTGAATTTACCGTTTTCTATTGCCCAGTGGGCTTTGCTATTTTTTGCTATTTGTCCTGTAAGTAGTTTTGAATAAACTGGATCTATTATTGTCAAAATGTGGAGTGTAACATGCTTAACTTTATGCCCCAGTCCCACTCCAAGGCGTCTGAACATTCAAGTCTTCAGGAGCAGATGAAGAGGCAAGAGTGCACAGAGTCTGGATGCTGCCACTCCAAGGCTTCTGAACATTCATGTCTTCAGGAGCAGATGAGGAGGAAAGAGTGCACAGAGTCTGGATGCTGCTTTGACAGGAGCCTCATCTCTCTGGATGTTGGTGACCTCCGAAACCGGGCTGGAAATCTCCACATACTGGAGGGAGATCTCTACATGAAATAAAATAAAAGATTTACATACACCTGAAGCAAATCACACACACCTGACACCCATTGCCTTCTAATATTCTACATACTGCCCATGCCATAGACTCTGTATTTTTCATATTTGTCTTTTAGATCTTGCAATGGCCACATTCTGGAAAAATGCAGACCTCAGTTATGAAGAGGAAAAGATACTTCACTGAGGTGGAAACAGCCCTTGTAGCAATCCTCCTTCAATTTGATTGCTAGACCTCAGCCATTAGCCGAGCATCAATAGATGTTTGTTCCACCTACACGAGAATCCCCTCCATAGAGTCCTTAACTAATAGGTGCCTCTGTAGATTCACCTGCACATCTTTCTTTGAACGTATATCTTCTAACTTCTCTCGGTCATCTGTGGGAGGGAACACCACGGGTGAGGAACAGGTATCCCCCAATTATCATTGTCCCACCCAAAACAGCCAGATGGCATCCCTCTCTGTGATGATCATCCAAATAGCCATGTCAGATGGCCACATGTGGGGCTTCATATGATCAAATCCTGCTCTCCGGGAGGATCTTTATTTTCCAACAACAGTCTACTGTGCTGGAGGATAATCATGAAATGGGGCTACTCTCCATGAAAAAGTCTTCTCCCTCGGATGATTGGCAGGCAGACCCATGCCTTGGATAATATTGTGAAATGTTAGGGGAAATGTGAACTTGGAGGGGGTGAGCAAACAATAAAAACAAACCAAAAAATGGAAAAGGATCAAGCCTATTTACAAAGGTACATAATATAAACAAGAAGTCCATCAAAATATAAGAAAAATCAGTCCATAAATTATTTATAAATTTAGTTAAAAGGTAATCTAGGCTGTGTTGCAAAACCAAGTCCTCTGTCCAAAATAATATTAAAATAATATCATACCCTCAAGGCAGATGGGGTGTCAGAGTCAAGTTCCTGGATTGAGGACTAAAGTTCCTGCCCATTTCGAGGTTCACTTTTCACCACAACAATGTTAAAAGCATACTTTGATATGAATAATAAATTGGCTATGGTAGGACCAGGCACCCTATTTGAAGAACAAAACAAAGGAGTAGTAGGGGAAACAGGTATGGCGAATGACCTATGACATGAGACAATGGCAAGTGGGGTAGATTGTGGAGGCCTAGCAGATATTGGGTCTGTTCTCAGTGAGGTCATGAGGCTATATAATGTTCAGAGTAGTTCAGTGACAGAATGCCGGACTCTCCAGAACTCTCCAACTAAGTCCCAGAAATCCATAGAGACCGATCCCTGAACATCTTTGATTAGCCTCAGGACCTGCTTAAGAGCAGACAAAGTGACATAGTCTCAGCAAAGGAAGTGGCAACACATGAAGGCTTTTGGGTGTTTGGAGCTAAAGTGTACGATGACTGCTGTTGTTGTTCTGGGAGGACAATGAAGGCTGTGAATGGGGTGCAGAAAAAGGCCCTGATTCTGTGAGGGCCTCTAGAGATATGGAGGGTTCTGGTGCATGCTCAGATGACAATGGGGCCTATTCTTAGGACCAGGAGGAGTCCTAATATTTGCCTCTTTCTGGCAGGTGGTGTCTACATCTTCCCCACCCATGATTAGCTTTAAAGCCTCCATCAGGAGTCTTTTGTTAACAGTTTGTGTTTGTCTCCATGTAGGCACACTCTGCCTGCTGTCTCTGCTTCCTCTACCTCGCTGGTGGTTCTCATGTCTGCCTTGCATTCAAGGGCCTTGTTCTGTGCCCCTGGTCCTGCTCTGAGGATTGTGTGCCAGCGCAGTTCACTGAAAGTGAAGGAGTAAATAATGAAGGAAATTTGAGTTCATATATTCAATACTGCATACCAATCCAAACTTTAAAAAAAGGTATATTATATTCCTAAAAGTGAGAAATTACATTATGCATTCTTTAACAAGCTTTTACAATGCTAATATGTAATTACATATTTTTGAAAAATGTCAATGTGTAAAATTGTTGATTTAAAAATATTTCTTTCTTATCAAGCATTTAAAGGGAGAACAACGTTTGTGAAAAGTATGATGGTTTGTTTGCATAATCCTCTCTTGATTTTTTAAATATATTAGGAGGGACATCTTTAACATTTTACCTATCATAGTAATGAGTGGGTTTTCAAAAGAAGAAAAAGCCGTTAAAAGGATTATGATTTTTTTCAGTTTGTTAATAACATTTTGTAGACTATTTTAACAGTTGTGTGTTTTTAAATTCCTTTGAACCTAAAAGTGATTGTGGTTTAAAGTAATATAAAGGTACACAATATTAAACTTACACAAAAAACTTGGACAAAATGCAAATGTTACAGATCCCAAACATTACAGTTCTGTTTGAAATGTTATGTTACGTTATGTTGTCACAGTATGTAAAAATTGAATACACGTCAAGATTAGGAACAAGATCTCAGAAGCATCCCAGTCTTCTGAACTCCTACACCACCGGCTTCAAGAGAACAATACCCTCCCCGAATCCACCTCTAACTTTAATGCCTGGATCATGGCCTGAACAGACTCAAAGTGAACAAGCTGGTACATTGAAGAACTCAGGGTCACCAAATGTCTATGCACGCAGCTTGAACGCAGAGTCAAATGGAGTCAAAGTTAGGACAGCACCAACAAGAGCACCTACAATTCTGCCCTCGGATACTACCATCAGCAAATCAGAGCCACTAAACGCTCTGTGCTCATTAACAGCATGGAAAGCAGCACCAACAGAGCCAATGAAATCTTTGCCATAGAGAAAAACTTCACCTCTCCGGCAACAAGCTCCACCAACGTAACCTCCTCTCAGGGTCTCTGTACCCAGCTGTCCCTATTCGTCACAACAAGATCACCAGCATCTATGACAACTTACAGCCCCAACTGGACACTTCCACCCTCACAGCACTCCTGCCCATCTCAACCAACACCCAGAGGGCCACTCTGACCAGCTGGCTTACCATCACTAGGGGTGTGTGGAACATTTCATTGGTGACTCCACATTACTCGTGTAACGCAGAGTTTCACCAAATTCTGCGAATCGCCATGTGACTGAATTTTTCCTGTGAGGATCCAGAAATGTGAGCGAGATTTGCCATCCACAAGCATGATTTTCTAATGCCAGAGATCACGAGTGGTCGCAGTCAGTGGGCCGCTTCTTCCACAGGAGTAGTTTTTCTACTAGAGGGGCAGCAAAATCAACTCAAATAGCGACGCGCTCTTGCACACCACATGGTGCTGTTCGCATTGATTTTTTCAGTGCTGAACAACGAGCTACTGGTGCTAAATTGCAGCACAAGCAATTTGATGTGTATATTCTAACCCTGGGCGGTGAACTACGCTCCGCTCGCGGAGTTTGCGGAGTTTTCTGCACGCGGATCTCGCGGAGTGCAGAGAAAATTTGCTATGTTTGCGTTCCTCAACATCAAGTTGGCGACCGCGAGCGTGGAAAATAAACCTCCCGGCGAGATTTCTCAACGCGGGGGGTGTCATGCTTCTCATTGTGAGTGGTCGCGTATGCTCGCGACCGCTCGCGATGAGAAACTGCCCGTTCGCGTTGAGAAAGCTGCCGCTTGAGTAAAAATTTACCAGAGCGGCAGAAAACGACCACTTGCACTGTGCATGATGCCGTTTGCAATGATTGCACAGTGCGGACAAGCCGGCACTGTGCAATCACCGCGAACAGCATTTTCCTATCGCACTACGCTGCTCGCGTAGCTCCGCGTAGCACGGCAGAGTTGTTTTACCGCTTCGCGTAGCGCAACTCTGCGAACTACGCCCCTCCACCTGTTGGTTCCATCCACCCCTAACCATCACCACTCAAGAAACTGCAACGACCGTGAAGTCCATACTCTCCGAGGCACCCTTGGATCTCTGCCCTCATCACATCTTCATCAAAGTACTGAACCCCATTCCCTCACTTTGGGACCCCACCTGGTGGCATGTGAACTCAGACATACCTATGTGAAGAATCTCGGAATAGTAATTGACAACCAACTCCCCATGACTGGCCAAGTAAATGCAATCTCCATCTCCTGCTTCCACACCCTCAAGATGCTCAAGAAGATATTCGAATGGGCCCCCACCAACACTCATAGAACCATCACCCAACCCCTTATCACCAGTAGGCCTGGGCGGAACTCGCAGAGTTTTGCTTCACAGAATTTTGTGGGGCATCAGAAAACGTCAGCGCTATTATGAAAAACTCTATCAATGGTCAGAAGTGCTTGTCCACCCGTTTGTGGTGGTTTTTTAAATGTCAGTAGCGCGATGCACGCTTCAGCGCTTAAAAAATAGAGGTGGGCAGAATTTGCGGAGTTGCGTTCCGCAAAATTCCGCGAAACGGCAAGAAATCTCCGCGAGCACGCGGAATTTCGCGTGCTCGCGGAGATTTTGCTGCGCCCGTTGAATCCTGCCCTGCATATTTATCCACGAAGATGCCACCGTTTTGTGCAATACCTCTACTCAACTGGAGTACTTTCTACTGGCTAATCGGTAAGTGCTACCTCGTTGGGTAAATGTATAGTGCCTTTCCTACACTACAGCTGCGTAAAGGTCCAGAAGAATTGACCCCAGTGACCTGTGTGTCTGTAACTTTGCCACCGCGCCGAAAGCGCCGGGGTCCTTTGATTAAGCTGTCCATCATTCTGGGGAAAGGGCGGGAAGACGGTGCATACCACTAGTGTATGTGGGGCGGGGGCAAACGGGTGGGGCTTCTAGGCCTGTTCACATGCCTCTTGTTTATAAAGGGTCAGAGCAGGATCTGAGCAGCAGATGAGGAAGACGAACCTCCTGGTCACTGGACCTACACGGGGATTGCGCTCGGGAAAATCAAGGATGCAAAGACCTCCATCGGGGATTACAGCTAATGTTTGATGGTAGATATGGGCAGAAAGCACTCCTGCTTAGCCTCGACCTTGCTCACGAATTTTTTGTGCTGATTAATGCGTTACAGAATTTGAGCTTCAACTCGGGCACCTGCTTCAGTGCTTTCTTGCACCCGAATTCCGTTCCGCCGCCGATCGCGGAAGTTTCGACATTTCCGTGTTCCGCGCGGAACGCGGAAATGCCGAAATTTCGCAAGTTCCGCAAGCGGAACGGGATTTGCCGCCCACCCTTATTAAAAAACTGTGCAAACGGTAACCACGTGGTTCACATAGGCATGGCAATTTGTTTTACATGCTTTCTGCATGGTACTGTGGCTGATTTTTTTTAATCCTTTTCAATCCTCCCCATCCCACTCATCCACTCCTCATTTAGCTTTTTTGATCAGTGTGTGTCTTTGTGTTTGTGTATTTTATGCTTTGTCTTTTTATTTTACTTTTTCTGTATCTTTTGGTAAATTTTTTGTTTTCCCTTTACTTCCTTTCTGCTTCTGTTCCTTATTTTATATATTTTTTACTACCAAGTGCCATGTCAGAGCACCAGGGAGCAAGTGGCAGCACCAGTGGGACTTCTACAAGCCTCACACCTTGCGTTCACCGGCATCACCAAGAGGTGCACCCCTGACCCATTTTTTCTGAGGTGGAGGTGGCCGTACTTGTTTTTTATGTGCAGCACCACCTCCCCTCTATGCTGGCAGCAGTCCTGGGAGGGGGTTCGCCCTGCAGAAACGTCGGCTGCTGTGGGGGAGAGTGTGCAGCACACAGTGCAGTAGCTTACGCATGGCTGGGCAGATATAATTGACCACAAACAGGGCCTGCTTGACCTCCTGGGTGTCAAGGTTGCGGGGCTCGGTGAGTAATTATTTATTGTTTATTCCCTGCCACTCTCTGAAGCCTCTCAATTGTAGATGCTAGGTTTATTAACCTATTCTGTGTTCCCTTATGTTTATTTGCTGCCTGATAAATTATCCTTCCTCCCAAAAAAAGCTTTATGCGTATCCCAACATATATGTAGGGGCGTGCATTTACTTTTAGCTGAAAAAACTCTGTTGTATCTTCCTTCATCTGATCTATTAATCCTGAATCCAACAATAGTGTTCTAATCAGTGGCCATCTGGGAGGAGATAGCATTTTATGAAGCAGTAATTCTAAACTCACTGAAGAGTGGTCTGAAAGATGTTCCGGTACATGTACCCGTCAGATATCAGTTAGCCACAAATCTTTCATTAATTGTCTTGCATACATCCTCATCTTCAGGGAGCTGGCTGTGTCCCTTTTGGTAGAATTATCCAGATCTGGGTACAATAACACATTTAAAACACCTCTTAGCATAATAGGGACTTTAAATTCCAGCAGAAGATTATACAGAGCCTGAAGTGGAGCAGGATCACCAGTGTGTGGCCCAAAAAATCCCACAAAAGTCTGCCTTATATTATATATTTTTACGTTTGCATTCATCCATCGCTCCTTTGAATCTGCAGTACATTCTCCCAAGACAGCTTTGGCAGAACTTTCAATCAGGATTGCCACCCCTTAACTCAGCATGATTGGCTGGTACTCACAAGATATTCTACCCACTTTTGTTTCTTTAAAATATCTTTCCATTCCTCTTGCTACAAATGAGTCTCTTGTAATATTATGATTTCACTGTCTGATAGCCTCAGATACTCTAAGGGGCATATTTACAAGAAATTAACACCGCCGTAGTGTCAATTTTTTGACTTTACGGCGGCTATTTTTTTACTGCCTTATTTGCAAGTTGCCGCTAACTGGAGTTAGCAGCACTTTTCCGGCGAAAACTTGAATTTTAAAGATCAGCACTTCTGTTAGCGAGAGTAAACGAAAATGAGATGCAAGGTGGGCATTTCTGTGAAAAAAACTGCCGCTAACCCCACTTCGCTATATTTACAAGGAATTCCTTGTATGGTGCAAAACCCAAAAAACTGCCTCTAAGTTCAGTTAGAGGCCGTTTTTTAAGACCAGAAAATGGCTGGTCTTAAAATTGGTGCAAACACTTGGAGCCTCATTTCAGAGGTTTTGGTGCTGGACAGCGCAGCAAAGAATATTGCTGCGCTGCCCTGCGCCAAAACAAAAGCTTGGGAATGCGCCCCATAATAAGATAGGGCGCAATCCTGGGCCTCATTCATGAAAAGTCTTGCATCCCTGCAACAAAACAGCGTTGGCACACTTTTCACTGCACCCTCCTTGCGACACCATGGATGCGGCGTATTTACTGTACGGCACTCCAGGTCGCAAGGATTTACAGAAATGTCAGTATTCCTGATGTACCTGTTGGCATTAAGTCACGCATTGCTGCAATTTTGACACAATTCCAGCACTGCATGGGGCAGGTCTATCCCTATGGCACTGCGTCACCCTTACGCCCGCCATGAGGCAGGCGTAAGGTTTTGATGCAGTGTCATCCTAGATTTGTCGCAGTGAAATCTCATAGATTTCACTGCGCCACTCCTACGAGGCTGTGTTGCGTGGGAACGCCCACCTTGCATACATCCTACCTGACGCAGGTATAATGTGGCATAGGGGTTCACAAGGTCACGCATATGCCTAGATGCGTCCCTTTGTACAGAGTCTAGTTTGGCATCCAGGGTGTCTGCTGTCACCTTCCCCAGCTGCCAGTGACCCCCAGATGCTTGGTCCACTGACATGGAGGAGCTGCCAGGTTGTCGGTGCAGTTGGTGCTCCATCAGTGGAGTTTGCGCGCTACGGTTGGCGTCTGTAAGCGTTGGCGGAGTGGTGGTGCTGAGGGAGTTGCCGAAAAGTTTTTTGATGGCCTTGATCCAGCTGCGGCTGGGGAGGCGATCATGGCGGTGGTGTACGGTGGGCGTGGTGAAGGTGTGATGTATACTATGATGGTCGGTCCAGGAGAGTTCGGGGGTGTGGCTGTAGTTGAAGTTCCCGCTGGTGGAGAAGACGGGGTCGAGCATGTGTCCGGCTATGTGGGTTGGGGCGGAGACTAGCTGCTTGAGTCCGATGTTGGCGAGGTTTGCCAGGAGGGTGGTGGTGTTCTGGTCACTGGGGTTGTCCAGGTGGAAGTTGAGGTCTCAGGATGCTTGTTTCCGGTCCAGGGAAGACATGGCTTGGCAGTTCGGGCTGGACTGTTCCCATGAGGCACAGGGTCAGACTGATTTGCATATGGCCATGTCTGAACTGGGGTGGTGGAGTGAGCTAAAGAATGATGATGGATTAAACCCAGATCAGTTGACTGGGGGTGAGTGTTTGATTTGCTCTAGCGCTCCGTCCATCATCCCCTTTGGTATCGCTTTGTTCGCCCTAAGTTGGCAGGGTATGCCCAGACGTGGGTCCCTTGCTCACTTTGCCACTGGATTCAAGATAGCCTGGCTGATGAGGGTTTTGAACCCGAAACCGGTCCCAGGATGGTTGTTTCCGGTCCAGGGAAGACATGGCTTGACAGTTCGGGCTGGACTGTTCCCATGAGGCACAGGGTCAGACTGATTTGCATATGGCCATGTCTGAACTGGGGTGGTGGAGTGAGCTAAAGAATGATGATGGATTAAACCCAGATTAGTTGACTGGGGGTGAGTGTTTGATTTGCTCTAGCGCTCCGTCCATCATCCCCTTTGGTATCGCTCCATAATAAGATAGGGCGCAATCCTGGGCCTCATTCATGAAAAGTCTTGCATCCCTGCAACAAAACAGCGTTGGCACACTTTTCACTGCACCCTCCTTGCGACACCATGGATGCGCCGTATTTACTGTACGGCACTCCAGGTCGCAAGGATTTACAGATATGTCAGTATTCCTGACGTACCTGTCGGCATTAAGTCACGCATTGCTGCAATTTTGACGCAATTCCAGCAATGCATGGGGCAGGTCTATCCCTATGGCACTGCGTCGCCCATACGCCCGCCATGAGGCAGGCGTAAGGTTTTGATGCAGTGTCATCCTAGATTTGTCGCAGTGAAATCTCATAGATTTCACTGCGCCACTCCTACGAGGCTGTGTTGCGTGGGAACGCCCACCCCGCATACATCCTACCTGACGCAGGTATAATGTGGCATAGGGATTCACAAGGTCACGCATATGCCTAGATGCGTCCCTTTGTACAGAGTCTAGTTTGGCATCCAGGGTGTCTGCTGTCACCTTCCCCAGCTGCCAGTGACCCCCAGATGCTTGGTCCACTGACATGGAGGAGCTGCCAGGTTGTAGGTGCAATTGGGGCTCCATCAGTGAAGTTTGCGCGCTACGGTTGGCGTCTGTAAGCGTTGGCGGAGTGGTGGTGCTGAGGGAGTTGCCGAAAAGTTTTTTGATGGCCTTGATCCAGCTGCGGCTGGGGAGGCGATCATGGCGGTGGTGTACGGTGGGCGTGGTGAAGGTGTGATGTATACTATGATGGTCGGTCCAGGAGAGTTCGGGGGTGTGGCTGTAGTTGAAGTTCCCGCTGGTGGAGAAGACGGGGTCGAGCATGTGTCCGGCTATGTGGGTTGCTGCGGAGACTAGCTGCTTGAGTCAGATGTTGGCGAGGTTTGCCAGGAGGGTGGTGGTGTTCTGGTCACTGGGGTTGTCCAGGTGGAAGTTGAGGTCTCTGAGTAGGATGTAGTCAGTTGATGGGAGAGCCTGGGATGCAATGAGGTCTACAATAGCATTGGTGAATGGGGGTTTATGGGCCGGGGGGCCTGTAGACGAGGGTGCCGTGGAGGGTGGGGTTGGGGTTATGTCCAGATCTGGAAGTGGAGGTGTTCCATGGTAGCCGTCGGGTCATTAGAGTGCGTGGTCAGTTGGAGTGTGCTTTTTTAGACAATGGCAATGCCTCCTCCTGGGCGCTCAGGGTGGTCCGTGCGGGTGAATCTGTAGCCGTCGTGGATGGTGATGGCGATGTCCGGTCCAGAGCAGAGGTTGGTCCAGGTTTCCGTGAACAAGGCGATGTCTGAAGAAGTGGCGTTGAGGAGGTCCCAGATTTCTGTAGCGTGTTTGTGGAGGGACGGCACGTTGAGGAGGATGCAGTTGAGCTGGTTGGCTGCGCTGTTGGTCGGCTGGGCGGCAGGAGGCACTGGTGCGCTGATGTGGCAGAAGGTGGCTTGCAGTTTTGGCGGGCGCATGGTGCAAGGGAATTCTACAGTGATGCTAGATGGCAGGCGGTGTGGCATCCAGGGCTGATGGCGAAAAGGGTGCTGGCGTCGTAGCAATGGAGTGTCCGAGAGGAAGTGTCTTTGGTGCTGGGTGTGGTCCAGGGGCAGACGGACGCAGACAGGCTTGCCTTTGGCGCACCAGTGGTACGCCCGCTGCACATGGCCGCACAGTAGCTGCCATTAAGTAGTGCTGAGGGGGGGACTGGACAGCTGGGAGGCAGGAAACGCAGGAAAGGACACAGGAGGGGGTGGGGACGCGGGGGAGCGGGGGTTGTAAATATATATTTTTTTAAATCTTATCTCGAGGCCGGGTCCTGCGTCTTCTGTCCTCCTGCTCTCCTGAGTCTGCTTCCAGGAACAGGAAGCAGGTAGCCAGGCTCCCTCCCCTAAGCCAGTCACAACGCTGTAATGCGGCATTGTGATTGTTCTTGAGTGCCGTGACAAGGTGTTCAGCCAGGGGCTGGAGGGGTTGGCATGTTCTCCATGCAGGCTGTAATGCAGCCTGCATTACGAACAAGGAAGTGCACATGACTGCTTTGGACCACCTGAGGGGGCCGACCAAACAGTCATTGCACATTTGAGTGGGCATACCACTCCGCCCCTGCCCTGCTCCGTGAGTAGAGTAGCCCCACCCACCCTCCCACCCACAAAGGAAACATAGCATGAGAATATCAGAAAGTTATCATCATGTTATGTTTCCCCTTCTTGCACTGCTTGAAAGCAGTGGGGCAATGCTCTTCTGCCATAGCGGAGGAGCCGCCACTAGGGGTGCGTCACCCACTGGCGCTAAGCCTGGGCCCTACTCGAACCCTGGGCCTCCTCCGCTACACGTCCCACTTTCTCCTCACCTGGACATTGACACCATGGTGCAATCTGCTGCACTCTCCAAATCTGAGACTCAGCCAGCAGGAGCCTCAGCCAGGTGGGATTTCACAAGCCTGGGTACAGCAGTCGCCGCCAAGTCCGCTGGGGAACCTCCCGAAGCAAGTGATGCAACAGGGCCCCCTTACGCGTGAAGTTGTAGTGCTCCCGCCACACAAGTTTGGCGCAGCTTAGGGGCCTCACCCTCAACAGCGTCCGGTCAGCGCAACATGCTCCAGCCTGCGATGCAGAGAGGTGCGGGCCACCATTGGTAATCCCCTCCGTGCACCCCGGTGTAGTGGTGGCACGTGGTATGTGATACAGACCTCCCGATGTTGGTGTGCATGAGCACCTCTACCATTCCCTGCTCCAAGGGGCACCAGGAGGTCTTCTCACACAGATCAGCAACGTATCTCCATGTGACCTGGCAGACTTCTGCCAGGTCTTGTTTGTTGTGAGATCTTTTTCTCCTATTTTTAATGCTTGAATTTCATGGTAATCGTCAACCTCCCTTTTGAAATCTTCTAGTGAGGCTTCCATCAAACACATTCTTTCCATTAAGGTGCTCCTTTTTACCTCTGGGTCGTCACAAGCTCCCTGTATCTTATCTTGATTTTTTCTGATATTGCAAGCTTGCCTCTAATCTCTTCTATTAAGGTTACTAGCATATTCTCAACACCTAGCTGGCTTGCATGTCCTTGGACTTGGGACTGGAACCTTGTCACTGGGATTCATAGGGCTGTGCCTGTTCCTGTTCCACACCACTAACACCTGAAATATTTTGCTGATTTTAAGAGTCACCCTGTTTCCCCCCATCACCTCCATAATGGCGATGTTTTCTCTCTGTGGTCCTGCTAAACCATCTGCTTCACAAAACTGAAGGGATAGGAATAATTGCCCTCTTTTTTTCTTGCCTGGACCTTAAAAACATATCTTAGAGAGGGGGTGATCCTAATATGCTTCTTTTGTTTACTCCCTCTCCCCCAAGATTCTTTAGAGTTATGCTTGTCCCCGGGCAAATTGGAGGGGGCCGAAACAGAGCCCGAGTGTTTTCCCTGCAGATTTTTTTTCCATGTGATTTTTTCTTTTGTGTGTTTGCCTTCTCCTGCTTCATCAATATTTTGTAAAGGAAGGAAGACCAGAGCTAGCTTGGTCTGACTCAGGCCACCAGATGTTTTTTCCATACAGTTATTTTTGTTTCTCAATGCGTATCTGTTTTTAACAGTCTCCAGCGTAGCTTCCCCCGAATCCCTTCCCCCAACTGCACAGACCCTTTGCCTGTTGCCTTCCTGCCTGTAGCTGGAGATTTGAGAGACCCTTGAGGGTTCCTTATGCCACTTATTCCGCATCCTCGCACTAAACTCATGTGGCTCCGGCTTCCATTCGCCTCCTTCTCCCTCCCTAAAGTCGTCCTTGCAGGGAACTGGAGCAGGGACACCCAGCCAGTACTGACACTGCCTGGAGTGCCCCGAAACAAATTTGTGCAGAGGCTCGCAGGTCCTTGTGGAGCCTTGATGCCGTCTCCATCCACAGCCCTGCACAGCCCCACCTACTGCAGACCTCTCTCTCCAGCCAACTCCCTCTAGACAACAACTGGAACACCACCATAAGAATGCCAACACCCTTAATGCCCTTCGAACAGACAAGAAACCTCCTCCCCAACCAAAGTTAGGTATTTGCATTATCCCGAGCCTCACATTCACATTACATGGCTAGATACACCGAGAAGTTGAAGATCTCTCGCCAGTGCACTCTGAAGGGTGCCATGTCCCCCAGCACCAGTGTACCAGTGTGCCAGTTTCTATCCACAATTATTTAGTGTTTGTTTTTTAAAGTGCTAATATATTTTTTTTAGATAGTATGCTGCTCACACTCAGAGGTAAGTTAAGTTTACATAACGCTATGAATATTATATGAGCCAGTTTGATCTAGCCAGGTGCTCGGCTCTACTTAATCATACTCGTCAGTGCTCGCTTGGGCTAATTATTGAAGAAGCCATGCAGACTCCTCTGTCCTGTCACTAAGATAGTGGTAGTGTTATCAGTGAGTAAGTGTTATCTATGCCTTTCCTTATGTAGCTCATACAGTCCCAATATTCCAGTGATGGGTAATATGCATCTATGTATTGAAAAGGGAGACTAAGTTGACACATAGAAGGGGTTTGGGAAGCAAACATCATTCATTTGAAAACCTTAGCAGTTCCAAATGCAGTTTTGGTTTAGGAAATTAGGAATAGGTCTTAGGTTTAGGAAATTAGGAATACTATTAGTAATGTAGGTGAGCTGATTTACAAAAGTACAATGCTACTGCGTTTGCTTCAAGCTTTTTCTCTCCCCTTATAAATCTTAAATCACAGAATTTTGGTACTCTACTGTGGAAATTGCAGGCCCAAGTAAGCTAGTATTATCATTCACCACACGTTTGTTGAGAAGGGTTTCTTTTTCATGCTCATGCTCAAACAGGTAAAACAAGCGATTGTTTACGGTCATGATAGACCCCCCCTCCCCAATGTTGTGCTTTAATTTATTTGTATTCCAGTAACATCCATGGCAGTGCACCGTCACAGGAAATTATGAGGTCCCATATTGCACTTGCCAGCCAAGACCATATGCCCTTCATTGACCATTATTCCACCCCTTTATTGCACTTCAATGACTCAGTCATCATAGCTCTGCCCCTCTATAATGGAAAATGTTTGGTTGGCTTGACTACCTGGCTTTTCCAACATTGTCAAACAACTGCAACAAACACCCCAAAGTGATTGTTTTGATAGAAGATACTGCTAACTGAACTGTAGTGAGGTAATGCGTTTATATTTTGTTAAAAAAATAATAATAAGGGGAGGCGTATCTGGCATCTAAAATGTGTTTTTTTCTAGCCGCATAGACCACCAGTGCTGGGGCCAGCAGCAGCGTCAGTGCGCTGGAGGTGAAAGAGGAGGTTGGAGGAGGAGTCCCAGTGGCAGCAGGGACAGTTGTTGGTAAGTCACATTGCTTGCCTATTGACAAATTAAGTATGCTCACTGTATTTGTTAAGTAAGTCGGATATCCCACCCATCATCATTCATCACTTCCCTTCCCATGGCATTTCACCACCCGTGATCTAACTGCAGCATTGTTCAATTTGGCTGCACAGTGTGTTTCTTATTCAGTTAATGCAGCATTTACAATGTTTTCAATGCATTACAAACCAAAACCAGGATGTGTTTCCCAGTGCCCACTCAGTTACCTCCTAATAGTATGTTACTCCTTTATTCTTTCCTTAGTTCTGTCCCAGTCTACCCCAAAAATTAATTAATTTTTCCCTTTCATCATTCGACAACTACAGGGACTTACTAGGCTAAAGCTTAGCACATGATGATCAGTGACACCCCACTATTCTATAGCAAAACCTCTACCTACCTTAATCCCTATAACGTACCCTGCAGTAGAGTAAGTTTCATTACTATCAAGCCATGGTATTTGTTGAAAATAATTTGTGGGGGAAGGAGAGGCCAGTGAGTAAAGTGGGACTAAGTGCCTGATTTATAGTTTGGCTGATGGGATACTCTGGGACTAACATGCCAAATAAAAGCTATATACTGCTCTTCTCCCTGTACTGCAGTGCATCATTTTTCACACTGTCTACTTATGCCAGACAGGATAACTGCGTTTTATATCTGACGTGTATAATGTATTATTATTTATCTGCCTCTTTGGTGTTAGGGTAGAATTGAAAGGCAGTCCGAGGAGGGCAGAACCATTGCAATTAAAATAAGATAATAGATTGTCCATTACAGCTGCCCCAGCTGCAGGCTGCAGAGAGTAGCAAAGTAGCAAAGTGCCCAATGTGCTAATATGCCTCTAGTAATTTAGCACAACAAGAAGAATACTTGTGCCTCATAGTGCACAATGCCTTGCATATTATTGAGAGGTAATGTATTTGTCTTTTTAGTCTTTTTACAGACACAGTGTTAATTTCCTTTATTTACTAGGAAATCCTTGGAAACAAAAAAGTCAATTAGTTTTAATCTGTTGGTATAGTATTTTGGCTTAATTACATAGAGTCAAGTGAGAGATTAAGCTCCCAATCAAGGCATGCACATCTATGTTTTCGCTCACAATTGAGAACCTTTAAGGTACCTTTTTTGACTGGTCCTGTAGCAGATGCAACAACAGGATAGCTTGGCCCATCATACTACCCTCCTTACTCACTTCCCATCTAAAAACCTCAAAAAGAAGCAGCATGTGTGTCAGGCATGTGACTAGGCCCAATTTGTCCACCTTTATGGTCATGCATTTCCCAGTTTCATCCCCTCCTCTTTGAATGACATATTCATTGATTGGTTTGTACTGCTCAAACAGACGTTGCAACATATAATAGGTCGAGTTCCAACGTGTTGGCACCTGCTGTATGAGGGCTTTAACGGTTACTCTGTTAGCACGCTGAATGATCCTCAACTGCTACAGGGCTTTGAAAGAATGAATGATATGAGTGAAGATTCTATGCAGGTGATCATTAAGTTGCTGACTATGTCTTCTTTTCTGAGAAAGTCCAGCACAATCAGGTTGATGCAATGCGCCAAACACAGGACCCTGAAATAGCCACCATCTGCAATGGCTTTAACTATATTACTGCCATTGTCAGTGACAACAAATCCAATTTGGAGACCTCTGGGTCACAGCCATTCAAACACCTTGCTGTTAAAGGCTTCCAAGATGTTTACAGCTGTATGGGATTTCTCCATGGCGAGCATGGCTACGGTTGCATGCCGCCGAATGACCTTAAACATGTCTTCAGCGCTGAGACCTGTAGATAGCTGTTGCCTAACCCCCACAAAAGAGATCCAGTGTTCAGTGATACACATGTAATCAATGGCTTAACAACTGGTCAAAATGTCTGTTGGCAGGTGGATAGTGTGAACAGCACTCTGCTGCAAAGCTTGTCCAACCAATTGCAGCACATCGTGATAGAGTGCTGGAACAGCAACTCTAGCAAAATAGGTCTGGCTGGGAACCCTCCATTTAGGGCAGATGGGTGCAACAAATTCTAAAAAACACACTCTTTCCACAAAAGAAAAATGGAGGCGGTCCAGCACTAACATATTAGCCAGCTTCCCGTTGTACAAATGTGCCGTTGGGTGGTTGCATTCATAGGGGCCCTCCTGCCTAAACATGCCCGTAATAGTAGCCTTGATTTGTTTTTTATGGTGCAGTGACTGTATGCTGTTGCTGTGGTGTCTCCATCTGACTCTTGTGCCATTTTGAGGTTGCTGATGCAGGTGATACTTTTGCAATGCAGGGGACAGAGCAACTTTGTTTAAAGACGTCACCATCTTCTTCCTCATCACCTTCACCTCCCACCATGATCGGAGCAGATTCCCTGCTCTCATCACCTTCACCTCTACCACCTGCAGCTATTTTTTTTAAAGTGTGCCTCCCAGTGGAGTTGCATGATGTTTTTTTCCAGGCTTACCTCGATGAACACTTGTGCGCACAATGGAGGATATTGCAATGCTATCCTCCTGCTTGCTACTCATAAAGTAATCCAAAACTGGGGAGTTTGACCACTGGTGCCACTGCCAATACCCGAAGAACTGGAGGTAGCTGGTTGTCTCCACAATTGCCTCTCTGCAGTGTGTACTTCGACTGAGGTAATAGTGGAAGCAGGTCTCAGCGTGAGCCTTACAAATATGGGAGCTGGAGCTGACGGTGGAGTCAGTGCTGCATCCTTTGGAGCAGCTTGAATAGGAGGTGTAACGTTGGTCTCCTTTGGGCAGGCTTCCATCACAATGACTGGCTCATCATCCTCATCCCCTTCCATAGTTGTTCTCAGGAACTTTCCTTTTCCCTTGCCTCTCCTGGCATGTCTCAGACTCAGTCGGAGTTCAATCCATGTCCAGATTATCAGAAGGGGGTTTGGAGAAGATCGTGGAATACCCTTCTTTTTTCTTGCTAGAGACCTGGAAGCCAATGGATCCTAAGGAGGAGCTTCTTGCTCAGCAAGAAGCTGAACCTCCTGTTCTGCTCCTGCTCCAGGAAGATCTACTATTGCTGGCTGCAGCTGCTGTGCACTTGGCTAAGTTTCCTGCGATGATTCAGTACTCCTTTGCAAAAGAGACAAACCCAATTCATAGTCACTGCTCCTTGGAGTCTCATAGGTTGCAGTGGCTGCCTTTCTGACAGTCATGTGCTTGGGTTGGGGTGGTGCCGTTGATGCAGGAGTGCTGCTCCCAGCTTGCTCCCCGGAGGCCGGTGTGGCAGGCACACGTTGCCTGAAAAGTTGTGATTGGCACACCAGGGCAGAAATCAGCTTTTTCTTCTCCTTACTGGCCACTTTCTTGGCAGCACCTTTCCTTCGGGCTATCTTGAAGCTGTCAGTTGGCAGTGGCACTTAGCTGCGCAAGTGGAAGAGATTGGAGGACTCACATCACGTGTTGTGTGGTCAGGTCACTTTGTACAGGCCTTCTGTCTGACAGTACTGTGAGTGATGTCTCTTGTGCACCTAAAAGCAAACAAGCATGAAAAACATTTAGGGAAATGTAGCATTGTAATTGTTGCAGTTTGAATTAGTACAGACAAAGACAATATGACTAAGTGTGGTTACTTAAGTTATTATCCTAAATAATTAACTACAATAGTATATCCATTCCAAAGTCAAATCAAACCACCATAACATAATATAGTTCATTTTCAATCAGGATAACAACATACAGATGTAACTGTTTGCATGATTTGCAACTAAGGTAGACACACGTGGCAGTCGAAGAGGTCCGGGGGAATATGGATTAATCTTTAAAAAATAAATGCTGGTATGTGTGTACCTATGTCAGGCAGCGGGTCCAGGGGAATGCTGATGTGCACCCGGCTGTGTGCCTATGGCAGACACGGGGTGGATGGATGGAGGGAAAATGTAAAAACAAAAAAATGAAAAATATTTACACAAAAAAGTATAAAAAAATTAAAAGATTTTTTTTAAATTACAAAAATGAAAAATAAAAACTTAAATAAAATTAATTAATTGCTGGTGTACTAAAGGACTATGAGAAACCTATTGGGAGGCCAGGAGGTGCAAATAAATGCATATAATATAAAACACTGTTCATAATATACATTTACTACAGTGATCCTCAAGCATATTATTAAACTTATATCAGGAAAAAGTAAAAGAAAGTGAGCAAAATCAAAAAGGCATAGCCCTCTCCTATCAATCTCCCTAGAAATTGGCTTTGCAAACTAGAAAAAGAGGGTGGATGCACAAAATGGGTGCCATCCACGTGGTAAACCAACAACAAGAAGCAAGGCGGCATGGCCACAACATAGAATACATGCATGCCTTTGGCAAGCAAACACACACTGGCCGGCTACACAAAATGGCCATTGGCCACATGGTCAAACAACAGCAAGCAAGGAGGCATGGCCACAACAAAGAACACATGCAGGTCTATGGCAAAAGCACACATGCTGACTACGCAAAATGGCTACCGACCAAATGGTCAAACAACAACAGCAAGCAAGGAGGCATGGCCCCAATAAAGAACACATGCAATCTATGGCAAAAGCACACTGGCAGGCTACACAAAATTGTCAGCGACCACATGGTCAAACAACAAGCAAGGAGGCATGAACAACAAAGAACACATGCAGGCCTACAGACCATGACTACACAAATGGTCCCGAACACATGGTATGGAGAACAAAGACAAATGGTGGCCTGTAGCCAGACAAAGGACACATGATAACACTGAAGAAAACACTGCCATTAACCCTTTCTATGCTCATGACGAGCTCAGCTCGTCATGCTGCGCAGTGCTCGTGTGCGCATGACGAGCTGAGCTCGTCATGAACCCGCCCACTCAATGAAACGCCCCGCACAGGGCGAAAATTGGCCGCGCACACAAGGGGTTAATACAGCAATGCCAAAAATTAAAATTAAGTAAGCTGTAATATATTTACAACAACACACATCCTCCAAAAGCATCAAATATTACCCCACCAAAATACACTTTTTGCAGAAAAAAGTAAAATGCAAAAAATAAACTCCACGTTTTTAATTTCATCTAATGCCATTCCTGCCCTTTAATAAAACAACATATACCACAGAAACAGTAGTTTCCTGCCCCCATGGCTAGTACTAGGCCTACTGGCTGAATGGCCCATGGGCAGACTAGGCCACATAGTTAAATAAATGAATAGTGCAAATGTAACAAACATGGAGAAAATTTACTGAACTGTGCAACCTTTTTCCTTTACAAAAGATAACAAATGAAATGCAAATAAATAGCTAGACCCCTATTGAAACTTTAGACCACCCACCACAATAACATTTAAAAATCAAATAAAAGTACAAATAAATACTGGTGCATGCCCTCTATCAAATAAACAACGCCCTTTTACAAATGTTTTTGAACTTATCTGTGATATCACAAAAACAAACTTCTTAAATCTAATGGTGCATATGCAGCAGACAAAGAGGGTAATCCTTCCACCTCAAAATCCACATGAACAATGACCAGGAGATGGACAAAGCACTGGGAGGTGCCTGCTGGACAAGTACAGGAAGTTGGAATCTCTGGGGCACTTCCTTCTTGGTGAAAAAAAGCAAAATATAAAATATTTAGCTGCTTCTCGAGTAGAGAATCTGCTCTAGGTGCAGTCGATTGAGCTCTCCAGCATTACGAAAATGGCACCAGAAGGTGCCGTTGAGGCCGGAAGCCACGCTAGCAGTTGCTAAATCTCGCGCACGCTTGCTAGCGGCTGGCAAGTCTCATAACGCTCGCTGGAACATGGCAAAGAAAGCCTCATGCGTGCCAAAGGAAACAAAACTCCACAACGCACCTGATGGCAGAATTTTGCAGGATCCCCATTACATGTGTAGCACAGAGTTCCCAAATTACTCCAACTCCGTGAGCAGAGTGAATTTTTCTACCCAGGCCAAATCACCAGCAAGCTGGACTACGGTAATGCATTCTATGGCAGAATCAATGCTCAACTGGCCACTAGTCTCCATACTATACAAAATTCCACAGCTAGGCTCACGCTCAAACTCCCATCCCTCGCTCACATCACATTGCACCTCAAGGAATGTCTCCCAGTCCACATCCATGAGATCTTTAAACTCCTAACACACACACATAAAACCTTACACAACACTGGCTGCAGGCACCTCAGCAATCGCATAAACTTCCACAAACCTACCAGACACCTCCTCATAGCCAGAATCCTACTCGCACACAACCCTCACATACAAAGAACCTGATCTGGAGGCCGTGCCTTTTCCTTCCTCTCTCATGAAGCCTGGACTGATATGCCCCTCCACATCAGAGACACTCCCTCAGTCATTAAATTCCTCAAGAATCTAAAGACCTGACTCTTCAATTAGCCCAGGTTTTGGCTCGGCCCATACAGCTCTCCCTTCAGTGCCTGGATACCCTCTGGGGTGAGTCATGAGCTTTACAGATTAACATAACATAACATAATATAACAGAACAGAACAGAACAAAACAGAACAGATGATTAGTAAGTTAAATCAAAAAGACAACTATTATTAACAATTTATACATTTTCCTTTTGTAACCCAAAATTAACACAAGTAATTACAAAGGGAAATAGTAGAACAAATCTCAGAATGGACTCATGACTGCACACCACTATCAAAACTTATGTGCTCTGAAATATTATAAATATAATACATTTACCACCTGCCTTCTGCTCAAAGTCTTGCCCCTGATCATGGAGGGATACCAAAGGGGATGATGGACGGAGCGTTTGAGCTAATCAAACACTCACCCCCAGTCAACTGATCTGGGTTTAATCCATCATCATTCTTTAGCTCACGCCACCACCCCAGTTCAGACATGGCCATATGCAAATCAGTCTGACCCTGTGCCTCATGGGAACAGTCCAGCCCGAACTGCCAAGCCATGTCTTCCCTGGACCGGAAATAAGCATCCTGGGACCGGTTTCTGGCTATTCAGCCGTCATCAGCCAGGCTAGCTTGAATCCAGTGGCAAAGTGAGCAAGGGACCCACGTCTGGGCATACCCTGCCAACTTAGGGCGAACAAAGCGACACCAAAGGGGATGATGGACGGAGCGTTTGAGCTAATCAAACACTCACCCCCAGTCAACTGATCTGGGTTTAATCCATCATCATTCTTTAGCTCACTCCACCACCCAAGTTCAGACATGGCCATATGCAAATCAGTCAGACCCTGTGCCTCATGGGAACAGTCCAGCCCGAACTGCCAAGCCATGTCTTCCCTGGACCGGAAACAAGCATCCTGGGACCGGTTTCTGGCTATTCAGCCGTCATCAGCCAGGCTAGCTTGAATCCAGTGGCAAAGTGAGCAAGGGACCCACGTCTGGGCATACCCTGCCAACTTAGGGCGAACAAAGCGATACCAAAGGGGATGATGGACGGAGCGTTTGAGCTAATCAAACACTCACCCCCAGTCAACTGATCTGGGTTTAATCCATCATCATTCTTTAGCTCACTCCACCACCCCAGTTCAGACATGGCCATATGCAAATCAGTCTGACCCTGTGCCTCATGGGAACAGTCCAGCCCGAACTGCCAAGCCATGTCTTCCCTGGACCGGGAACAAGCATCCTGGGACCGGTTTCTGGCTATTCAGCCGTCATCAGCCAGGCTAGCTTGAATCCAGTGGCAAAGTGAGCAAGGGACCCACGTCTGGGCATACCCTGCCAACTTAGGGCGAACAAAGCGATACCTGGGACCGGTTTCTGGCTATTCAGCCGTCATCAGCCAGGCTAGCTTGAATCCAGTGGCAAATTGAGCAAGATAGCCTGGCTGATGAGGGTTTTGAACCCGAAACCGGTCCCAGGATGCTTGTTTCCGGTCCAGGGAAGACATGACATGGCTTGGCAGTTCGGGCTGGACTGTTCCCATGAGGCACAGGGTCAGACTGATTTGCATATGGCCATGTCTGAACTGGGGTGGTGGAGTGAGCTAAAGAATGATGATGAATTAAACCCAGATCAGTTGACTGGGGGTGAGTGTTTGATTTGCTCTAACGCTCCGTCCATCATCTCTTTGGTATCGCCCTGATCATGGAGGGCCAGGCTGCTCTTGGAACCTTCCTTTAAATTAGTGTCATGTTGGGGTATCAAGAGTGTGGCTGGGATGGCATATCCAGAATGTCCTGGGCCTTAATTCTGACCCAGAGACAAAGGTCCTCCCAGAACTTGTGTCATTCTTCACCCTGCTGGGTATAGACTCCCACTGCATTGACGTTCATGACAATGTCCCTCCAAATTGGGGGCTCTTCTGCATGGCTCAGCTTATTGTCTGGACCTTCAAAAGCTGTGGGTACAGATCCCCTTATCGATTATCTATAGTTCTTGATTAGTGAAAAGCGAGGATCCTATCACCTTAATCACTCAGCTATGTTGAAGATTTGGATGCAGAAAGGAGCAGCAGAATGGAGAAAGATGTTGTTGTCGTGAAAGGATGACCAAGAATGATAAGAAAAAGTCTGAATTCCTGTTCCTGTATGTAATTTCCTGTTTGTTGTGGGAGGTAAAGATCACCGTCCCCACTCCAGAACAGGGGCAGAGACTGCTATTTGAGAGGGAACCCTTCACATGTGGAAGAGAGACCTCCACATGTGGAAGGGAGGCCCCTTCATGTATAGAGAGAGACTAAAAAATATTGGGGATCAAATACATTTTTACAAGGAGTGGTTATTTATCTGATTTATATGGCAAAATAAAGGTTGGTAATGTGTATGTTCCAACACATTACTGTACTGAGTAAAAGAGCGTTGCAAGTAAAATGTGCTTGAATGTTATTGAAATTGTAGTGCCATTTTATTATTACCTTGAGTGTACCACCTTTGACATTATGTGAATTAAACAGTGTTGTCTCTGCAGGGTATATATTAACAGTGTAGCAGTCCACCCCTCATCAAGACAGCTTCCAACCACAAAAAATGAAGCAACCAAACAAGCAACTCAAGTGCAAAATTAGTTTACTAGTCCATCTTTCACCTGTATGCAATGACAATGTTCTGTAACCCACCCCCAGATATGGCTGTATATCAGGTGTAAGATCTAAATGTAAGCCGCATTACATAGCAGTCTGCAACCATCTTGCACCCAACTCCAGGGGAGTACACAGCACCCCCGCTATATAGTCAAGACATCTGAATCTTGATTTAAGGATCCCATTGACATGTGTTCATTGATGGTTAGGGTATGTGTGTGTGTGTGCGCCATCGTATGTCTCTGTTGAGGTAGTGTGGTTGGACATCTGTAGTGTGCTAGGAGATGGGAAAAGGAGCATACATGGTATCACTGACAATAAAGATGTGATATTTCCTACAAAGAAATTCAATTGTAAATATAATATATCATGTCTACATAAATTCATTGAGTGTCAATTTATATGTCTTTATTGTGTAGTAGTGAATAATGAGTAAATATGCTTGAGATGCCACTCCTGATACACATGTAGCCCCAGTGTGAGATGTTCCTACTTATCAATGAGTTACATGTCACAAACAAACTTCAGCAACCAACCAAATTGCAATAGGTGACTGATGAAAGCTTTAGCTGTTTTGTGTGCTTCCAGGAAAGGCAACGTACACATTAGTGAAGCAGCACATGGCATCGAAGACAGCTTGCACAATGGAGCCCCAGTGGTGCCTGTTGCAGAAAAGGTGTGCTAAATGGTGATGTTACTGAAGTGCCACATGTGTGCAGTCAATAGCACCTAACAAAAGAGACAAGAGAGGAAAGTGGGCAAAAGCATAAAATTCCCTTGCCACCCTTTGCCTTTCCTCCAGTGACTGTGGCATGACTATACACTGGGGCCCTCTTCTGTTGATGTATTTCAGCACCTGAAGCAAGATTCATGATTGCTGTGCCTGTGAAAGGCCAACTTTGTCAGAAATGACCTTCTGGAAAGTGTAGTTAATGAATAGCAATGGCTAACTCTTTTCTGGGTGGGAGTTTTCCCTCCCTAAACCCCTTTTTATCCCTTCCTAAACCCCTCCTTACTCCAATCTAAACCCACCCACTTACAAATAAGTATTCTCCATTTTCAGCCATTTCTCTTAGTTTCTCCCACGTTTACTACTATAGTATATGCATATGTGTCCAGAGATCTTGGCACAGAAAAGATCGGAGCAGTGAAGGTGGACACCTCCACACATAGGTTTGACAATAGCAGTTTGTAGTGTGTACACAGTACTACTGTAGTACTACTAAATGTACTACAAAAAACAGTTTGTATATAGGCCCCATAGTTGTTGCAGCTGAGACTTGTGTTGGAATCCATGGTATCTGTTCTTCCACGAAGTTGATGAAAGACATCTTGGAACTAGAGGAGCATCTTGCAGGGATAAAGACTTGCAAATGTTTATTTTCACATTGAGTAATCCATTAGGGACTACATTTATTCTAAAGTAGGGTTGCCCACAAATCTTGTAATTTGATTTTGTGTAATTACTCCAAATTATGTGAAATGCAAAATCAGCATTTGGTAGTGTATTTTAGTGTAAATGCATTCTCATATCAGTTTTGGACGGGAGGAAGAATTTTGGGCAAACAAAGTGCAAAATGACAAAAGCACCATGAACTACAGTCTCTCGATCTCTGTCATTCACATTGTTCCTATGCAGTTGTAGTAAATATTTACAGCTAATGGCACATAATTGCAAGATGTGGTGTATGAGCGCTATTTCAGGAATTTTACATAAGAAGAGTAATGTGAAATTACCGAAATGACGCTAATTATGCCAACATAAGGAAAATATCGCCTGGGTCTACTCTAGAGCACTTGTTTGCTTTCACCAGAATCCTCCATTAGATTATTATTTTGTACTTAGTATTTTCATAAGGTGTCATCCATTATGATTTGAAACTCTATTGCACTGCTTATGTCACTAGGGGCCAGATGTATCAAGCAAAATTGCGTTACAAACGCCGAAATTCACAGAATTTCGGCGTTTGCGTAACGCAATTTTGCTTAGTGGTATGTATTAAGGCAAAACTGCCTCGTAAAATAAGGAATCGCAAAATTTGCGATTCCCTATTTTGCGATTGCATTTAAGGAATCGCAAATTGCGATTCCTTAAATCCAATGTAAGAAGCACCAAAAAGTGCAATTTGGCCATAAGGAATCGCAAATTACCACCAACTTCAAGTTGGTGGTAATATGCGATTTCTTTGAAAAATGCACTTTTTTGCATTTTCAAAGTGCCATATGGCGCACATACATGCCCTTAGGGCATGTATGTGCGCCACATGTGCACACATACATATTTCAGGGGTGCAACAGGGTGTCAAAAGGACACCCTGGCACCCTTGAAATTGCATTCTCAATTTGCGATTCTCTAATTGTGATTCGCAAATTGAGAATGTCTTCCCATTCATTCCTATGGGCCTCTACGCCCATAGGAATGAATGGGAAGGTATTCCTTAATTGCGAATCGCAATTTGCAATTCGCAATTAAGGAATATTAAGGAATCGCAATTATTATCGCGATTCCTACATACATAGCATTTTGCGATTCCTTAATAGCAATTCGCTAAAATTCGCTATTAAGGAATCGTAAATGCAATCCTTGATACATCTGCCCCAAAGTTCCCAGTTTGGATTGCAAATTCCAGTGGAGATATGTTGGCACAGAACTATTGTCATTTGGTCTGATAAAGTCAGTGCAAGTAAATATAGGACAGCCACGAGTTTAATCGAAACATGCAATACTAATGAAAGCCTTTCATGTTACAGTAATTCACTTATTACATTGAACGTAAACAAATCAAGAAAAAGTCATTTTCTTAATGTTGAAGGCAGCCCTTTTGAGCAGGTAATCAATTATAACTCGGTGTGATTTACAGTTACTGTATTAATTTTAATTATATTTCAGCTCAGAAGCAAGATTTATTTTAAATTAATGATAGAATGGAAGTACATAGAGATTTAGCAGTTATGTCATATACAATATCAGAAGGTAGCTCCATAAACCATACTATAGTTATTATATTTCCTTTTATTTTATATATCAGTGCTCCTGAAGTGCATACTGAGCCTAGATGTGCAATTAGGCAATGTAACAGTGTCTCTGTTTCTATCCCTTGTCTGCTTTCCCTTTCCTCAGATCTACCTCAAACCTACACAATAATAGTATGAAGTTGGCTGTGAGTTTGGTAAAGTTTGGAAATCACCACCACTCTTATTGGTTCTGAATTTCCAAGTTAGTGCATCTTGACAATTAGCCTACCTGGCTATTTTCTCTCTCCTGATCTCAGAGGGAGTATGTAGACGTAATCAATGAAAGAATGAATAAGTGAAGGAATGACATTTTTCTAAAGCACACAGCTGCTTAAAACTGGGGGGCAGATCTACAAGAAACTAATCCAGCGCGGTGCCGCAATTCATTTTGCTGCGCCGCGCTGCGTTAGTTTCGAAGCACAGAGATGCGACATATTTACAACAATATGTTGCATCTCTGTGCTTCCCCCTGCGCTGGCGCACAAACTGCTGCCATGCACCGGCGCAGGCACCCTTGCACCATGGTGCAAGGATGCCTGAGTCGTGGGGAGATTGTGTTTGTGCAGGAAGGGGCAGCTTCCTGCACAAAAACAATCAATTGAGGTGATTTCCTCTTCCAATGTGTGCTGTGGAATGCAGCACGCATTGTAAGAGGAAAAAAACGAGGAGAAATGAAAACATTTCTCCTCGTTGCACCTCGCTACGCCACCCCCAGGGTGGCGTAGCATGCTGACGCATTTCCAGATTTACGATTTCTCGTAAATCTGGAAATGCATCAGTGGACATGGGTGTTGCGTGGGAACACCCACAGCAACACCCATGTCATGCCCCTAACACGCAAAGTGTTGCGTGAACAGGGGCGATATTTACAAGCACAGGTTAAGTCACGCAGGGTGACTTTACCTGTTCTTGTAAATATCACTTAGCAGGCTGCGCCACCGGTGCGTCACGCAATGTGATGCACCGGTGGCGCAAGGGGCTTGTAAATCTGCCCCTGGGTGTCACAGAACTAAAACCAGTAGCAAAAAGGTGAACTGAAAAAAGGATCCGTGGAGAGAAAAATGAGACAAGTTTTGATGAGTTTAGAGAAAAATGGTTTCAAATGTACAATGTTAGGGTGATATGAGATCTACAGAACCTGGGAGTGATAAGAAATCTGTGTCCTGTTGACCTGAGGGCCCACGCTGGGGTATACCAAGCTACCAATTTCTAGAGATATTTGAGGCCTATGGTAATGACTGCCCTGTAGGTGAGGGTGTGTGCATTGAAATTAATTCTCTTGGAGATGGGCAACATATTGAGGGGCAACCAAATGACATCTGGAAAAGTTAATGTGAGATAAGTTTCACGGCAGCACCCTGGACAACCTGGAGACGATGAGTCATATTTGGGGCTCCAAGCAACCGAGGTTTCCTATAATCTAGTCTGGAGGTTATTAATGCGTGGACCACTGTTTTCCTGGTGGCTGTAGGAATTAAGGCAAATAGTGTCTTAGGGCTTTGAGTAAGGAGAAAGATGTATCAGACACAGAGCAGATCTTTGAAGTTAAGGTAATGCTGAAATCTACCTTAATGCCCAAGTTACTTGCTGACAATGAGAGGGTACGAAGGAGCCGAATTCATCAAGCCAACCAGCTGATTCACAAATACTCTGCAGGGTATGTATTAACAGTGTAGCAGTCCACCACTCATCAAGACAGCTTCCAACCACAAAAAATTAAGCAACCAAACAAGCAACTCAAATGCAAAATGAGTTTACTAGCCCATCTTGCACCTGTATGCAATGACAATGTTCTGTAACCCACCCCCAGATATGGCTGTAGATCAGGGGTAAGGTCTAAATGTAAGCTGGATCACATAGCAGTCTGCAACCAAGTTGCACCCAACTCCAGGGGAGTACACAGCACCCCCACTATATGGTCAAGACATCTGAATCTTGGTTATTAATACCCTGCACCAATACATCATCAATCAGGGATTCTGGAGGAGATGTGTTCCATTGTGGCTCTTTCCTCCTAGATATGATCCTCTAAAGGAGACAACATTCTGCTTTCTAGTATAATTCTATACTAGGTGGCTCCATGGCTACTGGGAGAAGATGTAGCTTGGGCAATCTCAAAGGGCAATCAACAGACCTACAATGTGTCCAGTTTTTGATAGATTGCAACACCCACAAATCTATGGATCCTGCTCAAGACTAGGGAATTTGGCATTTAACTAGACATTATTGGCACAGTCTGCATGCATCCCAGTAGTCTTATCAAGAGCCCCATGATTTTCTGGAGGGCCAGGTAATTTACAAGAAGTTTTTGATTCTCCCATGGTT
Organism: Calotriton arnoldi; assembly: GCA_963921515.1. NCBI lineage: Eukaryota > Metazoa > Chordata > Amphibia > Caudata > Salamandridae > Calotriton > Calotriton arnoldi. Next base: position 819,278 of record CAWUFW010007412.1, on the reverse strand, counting down.
CATTTTGCTTTTATCCTTTCACAGTTTAGTCAAGATAAAAAGAAAGTGACTCATTTCATTAGATGCTTTTCTGGTTCTGTTTTAGTTTAGGCAACTAAGTTGGAGACCAACTCTGATACTTGTTTACAGTCCTATGATGTCTTTTTAGTGGCATTTAAGAAGATATTTGAACAGCCTAAGATGGAGCATTCTGCTGAAGAGGCCGTATGTGATATTCAGCAAGAAATAGTGGATTGTTTGACTTATGTGACTCGTTTTCGCAAATTGACTTCTGAATCTACCTGGGTTGAGAGAACTCAGATGAATTTGCTTCATTGTGGGTTAAGAGAAGAAATTAAGGACAAACTAGTTTGACCCCAGCATTTTTTCAGAATTTATTGATTTAATGCTTTTGAATGAGCATTGGTTACAGGAAAGATGATGGGACATAAGGAAGTTTGAATGATGGAAGTTTGAAAAGTTTTGTCAACTGGAAAATCTGAAAAATACAAAGAGTCATTATCTCATGAAGAGTCTATGCAAGTATGGAATATGAGGGGTCTTGTGACCTATATTGAAATGAAACGTCACCTAAGGTTGCTTTGTAGTTATATTCTGGTGATACAGGGCTTCTGTTATTGAGCTGCTCCGAAAGACCGATGAAGAAACCAGGAGAATTCAAAATCTGATATGAAAAGATGATAGGAGTGCATTTGCTCACTTCTATTATCGTTTCTGTGAACAATACTGAAAATAATCTGTTACTTTTACCAACTGCAATACCTGAAGAAAACAGGCTAGTAATATCCATGCCTTATTAAATAATAGAACTTGTAAAATGTTTCTTTATCAGAATTGGGTTCAGAGGAATGATATTCCAAAGAAGTTAAAGAATACACCCAACGTGTTTGGAACAGTTGATTTATGACCCTTGGCTTCTGGTCCGATTCTGAAATGTCTTCTCCACTGCAAGTGTCTTTTGGTGATCATACAGATGTGACATCTTTTGATCTGATCACATTTTCCAATTATTCAGAATTTTTGAAGTTTTTAGTTAAAGAGGTGTAAAGATTGGTCAACTCAAACCATATCTGTCATGACCTTTGTTCTTCTTAAAGAAGTTATTGGTCATCGTCCGATGAAATAGGAGATGCTAGCTCCACAATTTTATATTTTCTCTTCTGTTTTATTGTTGTACCATGCTTTTTGCCACACTTTTCTAACCCTGAAGCCAGTATTATTATCCCCTATGGAGTATGATTGTGGTATTCCAATTGAATCTGTCAGCTTTGGGCATATTTACTCTCTAAAGGAAAAAGAGAAGGAAATCTTAAAGGGTTATTCAGGATAATCTGAAAAATGGTTTTATTGGCCTATAGCTGTCACCTGCTGGGGCATCATTGTTTTTGTACCACCAAAGATCATGATTAGGACTTTTGATTGACTACAAAGGACTAATAAGATCACAGTTAAGGATATATATCTTCTGCCCTTTATCAAAGAACTTGTGGGATCTGCCCATAGACCTCAAATGTATATTAAACTGGCTTAATAGGAGTCAATCAATTCATAATCTTTATTCGGATAGGCGGTATATCCATAAAAGTACAACCATAAAAAAACTGTTAAAATTATCAGACACAATTTCACATCTTAGAATATGATGAATAAAATGCATTATTTACAACATAACCAATCACAGTTAAGAATTCAAGGGTCTGACATGGACTGACGTGCCCGGATCGCAGCTCTCAGAAAAGTACTTAAGCGGAATACAAGCTCCTCATCGATCATACCAAGCATGCTTGTATAAGCCAGATCCAGGCTAACAGGTTTCCTCTTTTTAAAGTAGGGATAAAGTGTCCCCTTGCTATATTTCATATAATATTTGCAAAAGAATAAAAAGTGCAGGGTTGTCTGTCCGCTAATTCCGTCACATGGGCAGGGTACCAAATCAATTTTGGGATGATAACCAAGGGGAAAACATAATACAAACTTGAGTGTCCCTGCTCTGAGACGGAATAACAGACTTCTTTCCCAGTGACTCATAGGTAAGGTGAGGTAGTTAGGTAGGGGATAGCAATATTGGACTAGTGACATATAACTAGAGACAAGGGTTTTCTGTGATTCCTGAGCTATGCGCTCGGTACTGTAAAATAGGTAAAGTGCATTCCTAAGATCTATTTTCCGTAGTGTTTCAGCTTTACAGGGGTTTCTAAAAATACAACCCTGATTAATGCTGCATAAGCTCTGATAAACTCCGGATAGCCAGGGGATATCCATCCCTTTCTCACACTTCAAACAGTCCATGATGATATCTCTAGTCAGAATAGCTTCCTCATTCTTCCAGACAGACAGCCAAAAGAGAGCCGGACGAGCACGTATAAAATCAGTGACATAATTTAAATTTAATTCTTTATGGCAAACATAATGAGATGTCGAGATTGGGGCGCCCAACAGTTTCCTGCAGAATCTGTTTTCTTCCCGCTGAATGCAGGAACTGTTTGTGGTGCCCCAAATCTCCGCTCCATAAGTAGCTACTGGGACGCATTGCAATTTAAAAATTTTTAAGATAGCTAAAATAACGCCAGTGTTCTTGGGACGGGGAAAGCTAAAAATTGAATTAATGGTCTTTGAGAACTTGCTCCTGGACTGAGAAAGATGCTCAGTCCAGGAGCCGTTCGCAGCAAAGACCACACCAAGGTAGGGGAATTTACCAGTGCATATTAATTTTTGGCTGCCAACGGAGATGGAGGTAAGGGAGCGTTTTTGTGGGCCACAAGACATTAAAAATGATTTTTAAAATTAGCTCTTAAATCCAGACTGTCCATATGTTTAACAAACGACTGTACTAAAATGCGCAATGAGTTTGGGGTGCGACCTATAAGCACCGCATCGTCAGCATAAAGTAACACCGGCAAAGGTTTGCCGTTAATCATAGGCACATCTTTGGTTGCACCTATCAATGATTTGTTCAGGCCGTTAATATAAATAATAAAAAGAAGGGGGCCAGAACACATCCCTGCCTGACCCCCTTCCTACCTTGATAGGCCCTGAGACCTCACCACCTCTACCAATTCTCACTTGTGCCTGAAGGTCCTTATGAAGATAAGCCAGGAAATGAACCAGGGGAGCTTCTAAACCATGACCCAACAGGATAGCCCACAGCTTTGACCTGTTGACAAAATCAAAAGCTGAGGACAAATCCATGAAGGCCAGGTAGACAGGAGTTTTACGAGCAATGGTATATTTCCCAATCACAAGGCTGAGATTCAGACATTGCTCGATGGTACCAACCTTCCTACGAAAGCCTAACTGGCAGCGCTCTAAAATGCCAAATTCCTCTGACCATTCCAGGATCTTGTTATATAGGACTCTGCCCAATATTTTAACAGTGTTATCAATCAACGATATTGGTCTGTAATTAATGGGCTGTGACCTGTCCCCCTTTTTAAATATTGGAACTATAATACTTTTTGCCCAAGTATCAGGGAGCGGGCCCAACATACAGTGTTTAAAAACATTCAGGAGAAGGGGGGCCCAGAAGTCCGGGATCCATTTGATAATATCAATCGGTAACCCATCCGGGCCAGGGGCTTTATTCCCGATAGACTGATGGATAGCCTCTTCTATTTCAGGGAGTGTGATTTGAAGAGTATTGGGGAGACTATACTCCAGCTGTTCAATCTCTCCCTGCGGGGTGGCATAAATATTTGAAAAATGATTTTCCCAGGACTGGCTCGAGATTGTGCAGCTAATTGGTGTTAATAGCTGTCCCATGGATCTAAGATCCCTTACAGCGGTCCAAAATAAGTTACCCCTTTTTCCGTAGCAGCCTGCGATAGGGCTTCCCAACGATCCCTTACGAGTGCCTCTTTCCGGTTAGTAATAGCTAGTTTATACATCTGTCTAGCCTGTATTACATCATGGGAACACCTGGGGTCAGCTGACAAAGCCATACGCAATTTCCTGTTGGCAGCAGAGCCTGCAGAATCAAACCATCTAGGGCCCGGTTTCTTCAAGGAAACGGGCTTTAACAGGAGAGTTTTAACTGCCTGACAGAGTTTAGAAAAACCACCAACTACCTCCTGATGGGGAGCTTCAGATGACAAGCAGGAGGTGATATAGGGTAAATTGTCCTTCACAAGTAATTTAAACAGATCCCCATTATCAATACCCCTCCATGACAGTGTTAGGTTGTCGGTAGATGGAGTTAAATCTTTAGCCCCGCATTCAATTGGAAACATGTGTCGGGGTGCCAATCTGAAAGCGGTTCTAATGGGATTGTGATCCCCCTGAATAGTGGCAACAACCTCTGCAGTAATTAAATGATCCGTGAGTAGAGGAGAGATGAAAACAAAGTCTATTACGGACGAATGTCCCCTACCTCTGAAGGTCGGGTGATGGTTATTGGTGGCATGAGATGTGCCCAACTGCTCCATGACATTAACTAAATTGAGCGAGCTCAATAGAGCTGTCAATTCCGCTCCCCTGCGAAAAGAAGGGCCCGTAGTGTGTGGTTCCGTAACACAATGCCTATCATAAAATTTTGCATTAAAATCCCCAGCCAGAATAATCCCAATTGTATTCCAACCGGATGCCTGATAATCTAGATTGGAAATAAAATCAAAAAGCTCAATAAAACTCTTGTTGGGGACTGATGCAAAATCATTATTGTAAAAGTTAACCAAATAAAGAGAGACTCTTCTCTTAAAGAGTATTACTTGGAAGTTAGGGCTGTTTGTTGGAAGTATCTTATAGCTACCACCAGTCGCTACATTAAGACCAATAAGAAGGCCCCCAGATGGTCGACCTTTATTGTGGCTGGATGCCGGGACACAAGTGCAATGAAACCCTTCAATATGTGAATCGTGTGTGGCCCAGGTCTCTTGGAACATGACAATATCTTGGTCTTTGATCAGGCGCAACCAATCCTGGTCATCGAGCTTAGAGTGCAGTCCTGCTACATTCCAGCTGAGGATGTTCAAATCAGCTCCATTATTAATACTAGTGGGCGGACTTTCGCCATTATCAGTAAAGGTTATAACTGTACTGGCAAGGGGCTGTTCCAGAAGGGACTGCTGGGAAAGCTGAGCGTCCCTGATTGATAATTGTCAGTCCTGTGTATCTAGGTTAGATAGCGAGTTAAACCTATTTGTTATCAAAGGCAAAACAGGGGAGTCCCTTTGAAGATTGTTGAGTGGCTTGTAAAAATAACTCAGGGGAGTGCACTAATATGGGTGTTTTGAGTGGTTGGTTGTTCAAAAATATTCAGTAGATGGCGAACAAACTTAGGTCTGCGAAAATTAAGGACAATGCAGTCGCCATCTATGTTTTTGAGAGAATGGCCAACCCACCCAACTCTTCTAGCCATGATGATATCATTCATTTTGGAAGGGTGGAACCCCTTATGCTTACAAAGCCAATCTACGGCCTTATTACGCAGGTCTGCCCAGGATTCCCGTTGCTCCCCAGATAAGTAGGGAACCCCAGCCAGGACTAACACATATGGGCATGAGGCTGGGGGTAAGTCGAGTACATCGGGATTGGATCTCAGGGAACCGTTACTGGGAACATTAGGGGTATCCCTAGCTGCTCTTACATCACATGCAAGTATGCTGGGACGTTGAACCATGGGGCAGCTGCTTCCCGGTACAAAGTTCAGATTATCTATGTGTCTTTGTGAGGTGGCCCCTCTGTCCCCTTGCTTACTATGTGTTTTTGTCTGGTGAGTTGTGTTTACATGACTACAGTTAAGATGCGGAGTAACAATAATGGGACCTTTTTGAGTAGCAAGACCAGGATGCAACTCTACCCCAGGTGTGTTACTCATTTGACTGATTAAAGAGGGCAATAAATTACCAACATCATTATTGGGTACTACATTACAGGTCATAGTCCTGTCGGCTACATTAATCAGTGCAGATTTTAAACATTCGAACTCCACCTTCATTAAATTAAAGGTCTTATCAAGTGCAATCTTAATGTCACCCAGAGTGGTATCAATATGCCTGGTAACAGAAGGAGAAACGGCAATGCCTCCCTCAGCGCCTATGTTGGCAACTAGATTAATATCATTACCGGCAGAATCGAAAACAAAATCAGTCTGTGTCCCCACTGAGGCTGTTCAGACAACTCCCGGGTTATTGGCACTGTCATGATCGATTTTAGAGTTTTTGGGCTTAGCCTTTGATTTGGGCAACCCATCACTCCCGGTGTTCCTCTTGCGTTTAGATGGCAGTGTTTTCAGTTTGGCGGGCTTGTGGGAGTATGCCCCTCGTGCTCTGGTGTTAATACCTGATGCAGCCTGACTCACGACTCCCGGGCATGGCATTAAAGATGATGTATCTAGTAGAACAGGTGATGCGGCGCAAATTTCTAAAGACGGTAACTTACAAGGAGATGCGCATAATGTCTTTACAGCCTTTGGTCCACCCTTTGGCAAACTAGAAAACAAAGTAGCAGGGTCCAAGGACAATCGGCGCTCCGTAATTTCAATTTCATGGGACAGAAGAGACTCTGCCCTCAAAATGAAGGCATCCAAAGTCCCGGCTACCCCTTTCCGGTTAGACATTTCTGGGGGTCAGTTCGTTCCACCTGTGTTATGGCTCAATAACGCACAATCTAGCATGTGGGGCAATAAAATTCACTTTACCTTCAGTCGTGCCGTAAGAAACCCTGGGTAAAATGCAAGGGGGGTGGCCCAGTCCAGTCTCAGCCGGGCTCGGACGGGTACAGACGGGCCCGCCCTTGGCCCGGGCTTCGCCCGCGCGCGTCCCGCGCTGCGTGTGGCCTATCGAGCCTTATCGCGCCTCCGGGCGCGGAAAGCAGCGTCACGGCTGGCGCCGCCGCTTGGGCTGCTGGGGGTTGAAGTGCCCTCCGGTGGCCGTTCCCCTCACGGCAGCGGGAGAGGAAAAAAGCTGCTGTTCGCCGTTCCCCTCACGGCAGGTACAAAGAGAGAAAATGCTTCCCGCACTGCAAAAGGCCTGTCGAGCCTTATCGCGCCTCTGGGCGCGGAAAGCAGCGTCACGGCTGGCGCCGCCGCTTGGGCTGCTGGGGGTTGAAGTGCCCTCCGGTGGCCGTTCCCCTCACGGCAGCGGGCGAGGAAAAAAGCTGCTGTTCGCCGTTCCCCTCACGGCAGGTACAAAGAGAGAAAATGCTTCCCGCACTGCAAAAGGCCTGTCGAGCCTTATCGCGCCTCCGGGCGCGGAAAGCAGCGTCACGGCTGGCGCCGCCGCTTGGGCTGCTGGGGGTTGAAGTGCCCTCCGGTGGCCGTTCCCCTCATGGCAGCGGGCGAGGAAAAAGCTGCTGTTCGCCGTTCCCCTCACGGCAGGTACAAAGAGAGAAAATGCTTCCCGCACTGCAAAAGGCCTGTCGAGCCTTATCGCGCCTCCGGGCGCGGAAAGCAGCGTCACGGCTGGCGCCGCCGCTTGGGCTGCAGGGGTTGAAGTGCCCTCCGGTGGCCGTTCCCCTCACGGCAGCGGGCGAGGAAAAAAGCTGCTGTTCGCCGTTCCCCTCACGGCAGGTACAAAGAGAGAAAATGCTTAATAGGAGTACCTAATTTGTGGAGCATTAAGGAAGTTGATGAATGGAAGATGGCTTTCTGCACCCCATTTGGACTTTATCAATATTGTGTCATGTCCTTTGGCCTGTGCACTGCTCTATTTTTCAGCACTTTATGGACTAAATATTCTCTAATATGCTGCATCATATTTTCCGGGTGTACTTGGATGATACCTTGTTGTACTATAAGACACTGTTGGAACATCAAGAGCATGTGGGTATCATATAGTTTAGATTTCAGCAACAGCACCTACATGGCAAACCAGAGAAACATAAGTTTGAAAAGATTCTGGGAAAGTGTCTGCTATTTTGTCTTTGTAATCTCAGACAAACATTAAAGAAACCAGTGTCCCTCAATTCACATTTTTTTTCAAATGCTTATGAACATTTGCAGAGACTACTAGTCGTGTTACTTGAATCCTTAAAAATTAGAACTTGAAGAAGGGTTTGTTTGGTATGATCTCATTTAAGGAGCATTGAATGAATTGAAAGAGATACTTTTGCAGGCTCCTATCTTGTGTTATCCAGGCACAACAAAACAGTTCATTGTGGAGGCAGACAGTTTAAAAAATAGGAAGATGGTGGAAAGAAACATTCAGTATTCCATGTACCTCAAGTTTTGTCAGATTCTGAATAAAATTATTCAATGCATGAGAGGGAGGGTGTCAAAAACTATGGGATAGTATTACTCACCCCCCCATGCACAATCTTCTCATCAATAATGTTATTTCAAATGTTTCAGTGATGTTATCAATGATGTTGCAGACAATGTAATGAGTGATGTAATATGTTAGCTAATTAGTAGTGCATGTTGAGGGTGCAAGTTATACTTACCTTAGGGCACAAGCCATAGTTACTTAAGATAACTATAAGTGTTGAATTTTAAACTGTGCATTGTCACTCAAAGTTTTACCTAACTATAATGTTACTTCAACCTTTGTTTTTTTCAGAGAATGACTACTGTTTTTTAATGTGAAATAATATTTTATTACCATACATAAAGCCAACCAACCACCGCACACAGCAGCCAGGCAGTGCCACCAACCCCCTGCAGGCAGCCATCACTTGTGCATGGTGTAGAGTTGACTGAAGGGACTAGCCTGCGAGTAGCCAACCTACGGCAAGCACAGCCTTTTGGCATGCACATCGTGCAGTTGGTCTCACAGGACCTTGCCGCACTCAGGTAGGCTTAATGATTTTGTCAAAGAGCCACAACATCAAAATATAAAAAGTGAGCCTATTTACTTTATGAAGGGGTGTGCATATCAGTATATTTAAAGCATAGCTATAATTTTTCTCCAAAAATATTTTTAATCAAATGTATATTTAAATAATTCTTACAATGCAATGTTTATTATTATTGATTATTTTGAAAATGTTTAAAAACATTTTCATTAAAAAAATGTCTGTGAAGCTTTTTACATAGTTTTTATTATTATATTTTGTAGGTGAAAAATGTTAAAATAAATATTCAGAAACATATTGCCCTGACAGCGAGCAGAAAGCCCACTAGACCACCAGGGATTATGTTTGGAAGGGGGGAGCACCCCCCAACAAAGGTTTAGTTCTCCTCCCCTCCCCCAGGCCCAGGGTCTTTCTACCCCCCCCCCCCAGGAGCTTACTAGAGGTTCTTACATCCAAGCTGCCCCACCAGGGAGTCACAGAAAGCCCCTCCCAGGTATCAGGCCTAAACCCCCACCCACCTTTACAAACCCAGCTGTCTTTTTGACTCCCATTGGGGGCATATAGGGGTGTTTTCCTCCAATCTGATACCGGTAGGGGACAGAAAGCCCACTAGACCACCAGGGATTATATTTGGAGGCCCCCCCTAGTAATAGGCTGATGCTCTTTCCTCCCCTCAGGCCCAAAAGACTTTCTGCCCCCCCCAGGGGCAGATTGAAAGTTGTTACCTCCTATTGCCCCTTGGGGGGGCAGAAAGCCCACTAGAAACCAGGGATTCTTTTGTGCCGAAATGAGTGGATAAATGAAAATGCTTTCCCACTTGTGTGACAGGCACAATTCAAAAGACACACAATTGATGAACGGAATGCAGAACAAATCAAAACATTCACCCTCAGTCAAGAGATCTAGGTTAAATCCATCATTCTTTTGCTCACCATGCCACCCCAGTTTAGACCTGGCCATATGCAAATCAGTCTTGACCCTGTGCCTCATGGGAACAGTCCAGCCCGAACTGCCAAGCCAGGTCCTCCCTGGACCGGAAACAAGCATCCTAGGACCGGTTTCGGGGTTTCACCCCTCTTCAGCCAAGATAGCTTGATTCCAGTGGCACAGTGAGCCCGGGACCCACGCCTGGGCATACCCGGCGCACTAGGGCGAGGAAGCAAAAGACACACAATTGAAATCGGCATGGTGAGCAAAAAACCGATGGATATAGGCCCAGATCTCTGTACTGGGGTGACTGTATGACATTGTTCTGCATTCTGTCCATCAATTGTTGTTTTTGCAACAGGCACAATTCAAACCAGGGTCAATGAGAGTTACTGCGTGCAACTTCCATTGACCTTGGTTTGATGCTTGCCTGTCCTTTGCACTAGGTCCAGCCACACAAGCAAGGTAGCATTTCTATCGGGATAAGTAGGAGGATGCTGGGTGGTAGGAATTTGGTGGATTCCTTCTCATTCTGGAAGTTTACATCACAGAAATGCAAGGTCAATGTACAATTTTAGACTAAATTTGAAGTTTGCAGGGCATTTTTGGTAAGAAAGGTTTGTGAGATCCACATGGGCATACTACCCTAGACTCCTTTGGGTGTCTAGTTTTCAGAAATGTCTGAGCTTGGTAGGTTTCCCTGTGTTGCTGTCGATCCCTGGCCAAAAATATGCCGCTACCCGCAGTGCTAAATAAGATCATTTTTATGACAGGAAATGCTGATGTCTCCGCATTGTATTTTGGGGCCTTTCGTGTTGGGGCACTAGTCCTACCTACACAAGTGACGTACCATTTGTAGTGGAAGGCTTGTGGGAATGATAGGTGGATGGAAGTTTGTGGCTCCCTACAGAATCCAGATCTTTCCATCATAGAAATGTGAGGACAATGTGTGTTTTTTTAGTCAAGGTTTGAGGTAGGCAAAAGCTTCTGGGTAAGAAAACTCTTTGAAAGCCATGCAAGGTAACCCATCCTGGATTCCCCTGAGTGTCTAGTTTTCAAAGATTTACAGATTTGCTAGATTTTTCTTAGGTGCCGTGTGAGCTAGGGCCCAAAATCCACAGCTAGCCACATTGCAAAAAAAGGGTCAGCTTTCATTTGAAAAATGTGATGTGTCCATGCTGTGTTTATGGTCCTTTCCTGTTGAGGCTGTAGGCTTACCCATGCATGTGGCATTCCATTTTTATTGGAAGTCTTGTGGGAATACAGAGTAGTAGAACATTTGTTATTACCAATTGTCTTTCTCTGCATTTGTGCCTTCCAAATGTAAGACAGTGTGTAAGAAAGAAGACATTTTGATAAATGCCCTCTCAATCACATATTAGTACGGGTACCCAGAAATTCTGAGATGTACAAATAACCACTGTTCATAAACTCTGTATCTGGGGTCTATTTCAGAAATATGTAGGCTTCTTTGATACCCATTTTTCACTGTTTACATTTTACCATATGAATTGCTCCATACCAGGAACACAATGATAAACCATTGCAAGGTGCACTTCAGTTGTTGGCTCTTAGAGAATCTACAAACCTGTGTATTCCGACAACCAGAAGGGTCTAGTGGACATAATGATATATTGCTTTTGTTAATTGACCATCGTGACAAGAAGTTACAAATAAAAATGTTGTTCCCAATGGCCATTTATTCGGACTCATTTTCAATGTTTTTTTATTTTAACAGTTTGTTTGAGAAAACCTTGAGGGATTTACACAAATAACGCCTTGCTGAATTTAGAAATGTGTACACTTTTCTGAAATGTATAGCTTTCCCAGATCACCCATGGGTTTCAGCCTGGTTACCATCACAAACTGGAAGTAGGTTGAAAGCACAAAATTTGGAAAAAAACAGGCTGCGTCTTTGAAAAATGCCAAAATGTGGGCAAAAATAGTTTTACTCGTTCAGCTGTTCATGTTCCAGATAGCGGGAAAATTGTAATTTTAGCATAGCAAACATTTTGTTGATGCAATTGTTAGGAAAAAAAAGAAGCTTTTTATGAAGCACGTTGTTTCCTATTTTCCCCCCAAAAAACAAAGGGGCAGATTTACAAGCCTCTTGCGCCACCGGTGCGTCACTTTTCGTGACGCATCGGTGTTTTTTTTTTCCCGCAAAATTTACAAGGTGACGCATTAACGGAGATGCGTCCCGTAAACGGAGATGCGATGGAATGGAACTGCGTGAGAATCTGCTGTGTCACGTAAGTATTAAAATATGCAAGGTAGGCGTTCTGACGTTAAAACCAACGCATTTTCGACGCAGGCATATTTACAACAATTCACTGCGGTGACGCATCTTTTGGATGCATCACGCAACGTTGAAATTGCAAGCCTACGCCTCCTAAACCCACACGCAGGAAATGACGGAAGTACCACATAAATAGAATAGAAGTCCAACAAAGCAGTTTTGCAGCAGATCAGACAACATGGACCTCCTAAAAAAGCATCCCCAGACCAAATACCACAACCTCAACCTCTACCATCACCACAAAGGCAGCGCAGAAAAAGGGAGCGCATCTACTGGCAAAGGACCACCCTCATTGGACTCCGTGATGAACAAGTAATCAAAATGTATCGCCTCAAGAAACCCTCCATTTTGACCCTGCTGCATAAGATCTCACCACGGCTACAGACACCAAATGACAGGGTCAGCAACATTCCACCGCAGACAAAGCTACTGGTGGTGTTACACATGTTGGCCTCAGGATCTTTCCAAGCAACAGCAGCACGAGTGGCAGGGGTCTCACAGGCTTCTTTCTCTGCCTTCCTCCCTTCTGTCTTGGATGCCATCATTCAGCTCACACCACAGCACATCCATTTCCCCAACACACAACAGCAGCAGATGGACATTAAACAAGGCTTCTATGCCATCGCTGGCTTCCCACATGTACTTGGTGCAATGGACTGCACTCATGTCTAACGGGTACCACCTGCAGCAACTTCTCACCTATACCACAACAGGAAGCACACACACTCCATCAATGTCCAGGCCATTGAAGACCATCGGGGACTATTCATCAATGTACTGGCAAAATATCCTGGGAGTGTGCATGATTCATATATATTCAGAAACAGCATCATCAACGACCGTTTCCAAATTGGACGATATGGCAATGGGCTCCTTGTAGGTAAGCATCGATCAATTAAAACATAACTATACTCTGCAAGATTAGCTGGCCCTCTGGCACATTACGTGCCCTTGTGTCAGAATGACGCAATAAGTGAATGTGAAAATGCCAACCAACATATGCACTATAATCACATAACATACAGTCCAAAGCTGCATACATACATAGCAGCATAACAGAAAGTGCTAAGGGATAACAGATAGAAATTCAAGCGAATATCCCACAAAAACTCGTGAAGACCAATAAGTCACACTGTCCACATATGCACACATCTCTTCTAATTCAATTTAACCAGTGAAAGGTGTAATGCATTTTAAAGCATGCATGGAAATAGCTAACCAGCCAAATAGAATGTGTCCGTGCATTAAGGTGTCCGTTAGTGTATAAATATATTATACACAGGATGCATGGAACAGTGCACCATGGGACAAAGGTGCCTGTGCAGGTCCAGGTCAACCAAATGTGTGACAATGCAGGGGCAAAGACATTGAACCCAAAAATTTACTAAATGTGTTGGATCACTATGCCTTGCAACTGACTCACTTCTGCACGGGTGTGCGCGCATGCGCAGTTTTCTTAAGTAGTATCCGAATGGCGAGGAAGAGGAGGAGGGCAGCCCGGGGACGCCGCGGTAAAGAGGTAAGTGTTTTTTAATTGTTTTAAATTACTGCTAACGTATATCTTAAATAGGAGGATGGAGGGGGGTGGCGTAGCGGAGCTACACGGAGTGCCACGGAGTTTGTTGCTAACTCCGTGGCACTCCGGGTAGCCCCGCTACGCACACTACGCCCAGGGTTAGTCAAGTTGTTACAAAAAACAAGGGAACCCAATATGCTATTGGTCAGGGACCTTGGGTACATTGACTATTTTAGAGGACAGTGGTCCCTAGACAATTAGATGAAATTTTAAGTTAAATATAGACCCAGTCAGTACTATATTGTCTGTCCAGCCGGACAGTTTTTTAATATACAGTGATTGTATAAAACCATTAAGACGAGAATTTACAAGCGGGACACAGCCTGCGTCCTGCTGACTTACATTTTACAAACAACATAAAGGAAGGGGGTTCAGGCAAGAAAACCGTGTCTGTAATTACATTGGATATAAGTACAACAGACAAATTACGTTGCGCACACCATTACAAATTAAGCATTATAATATAGCCAATGTATATGGTGTACAGTTGTCGACGACGTTTCGATCCCTTTTTAAATCAGTGGGATCATCTTCAGGACATTAATAATGACATGCCTGTATAAAATAGCTCAATTACTTAAACCATACAATGAAGGCGAGAAAGAATTGGGGAAAAGGAGGGGGGGAAAAAAGGAGAAAAAGACAAAAATTATGCAGAGGGAGAGAGTGATACACATAAACTGATTCAATTTATTTCAAGTGACGTACATGAATTGGCCGTGACCAAGTAAGCCTCTAAGTATTACCAGAAAGAGGTTCAAGGAAAGATGTGAACCAGAATGTATGTGGCATGCTCTGGTGAAAGAGGATCTAGTGACTATGAAAAAGGCCGTGTCTCGAAAACAACCAAGTACGCGCCGATACGTTGCGTGAATTACAGTGGTCTCATGAGGAGAAGGCCATGTGAGAAACTGTCAAGGATTGCTAATCGTGATGACCACACAAGTAGATGCGCGAGGAAAGAAAGAAAGCGCACGCTTACTGCGAGCTGGTGTGCCTGTCAATTCAGAGGCAGATGTGGGGGACACCATCTGGCGTGTTTAATCAGCGCCTAATTATGAAGGGAGAATTAAGTTAACAGAGATTACAAGGGGGCTAGATTAAAGGTGCAAGGCATGGGAGGTCCTTACCAACGAGGATTAGGTGAACCGCGATGACTGCGGGGACCGCAAATAAGGGAGCAACCTAGAAGAGAGGGTTCACATGAGTGGGGCTACCACAGCAATGGGGCTAAGTATAACCAGCAACAAGCAAGGCAGAGCTTACCTTAATAGGGAGCGTGCCAGAGTTGCAATGGAGCCGCTTCTCCGTTCTCCGTGATTAGGCCTAAGACAAATTTCAAGGACAATTATTACTTAGTGAGGGAAATAAGTAGGGGCGGTGATAGAGTCTAAAAACCTGCTCAATTGGATTACTTACCGAGCGAGTCAAGGCTTCAGGGGCAGTCCCCGCGGGAGTGCGAGCGCGAGCAGATCCTCAGCGCATTGGTAGCAAGGGCCATGAAGGCGGCTAGTAATATTACAATCAGGTGATCAAGGGAAGGTCATGTGACCAGGTGCTAGTATAGCTGATTTCACTACCTAGCTTGGCTGCCATGTTAGAATTGGTATAGGGCATGCAAGGACATCACGAAAGTGATGAATTGTGTACCATTTGAAACAGAAGTCGAAACATTATTCATAAGGGCAATGTATGCATATACAGCCGATATAATGCAAAATTACATTACGAATTTAACCAAAAAACAACCAAGGAAGATAAGGTCTAAAATAGAGTCGGATATTTTGCAAGTTGTAATTGTGTACCAGATCAAGGCTTAAGGAACATTCCCCGTCAGAGTGCGAATAACTCCCGCGCATGAGTAGCAAAAGGCCATGATAGCGGCTGTTAATATTGCGATCAGCTGATCAAGGGTTGGTCATGTGACCGGTTGTTGGTATTGCTAGAAGGTCTACCTAACTAGGCGGCCATATTTGAGTTGGCAAAAAACATATAAGGACACCAGTAGGGTGAGGAATTGTATGCCTTTACAGCCAGTGGTTAATACATTTTTTTTAAAAGGGGCAATGTTTGCATATGCAACCAATATAATACAAAATTACAATTCAATTTAAACAAAAACAACCAAGGATGGCGCTCCATAACGATAAGGCCTAGGGTTGGAATGGCCATATTGCAAGGTGTAATTGTGTACAGATAAGGTTCATAGTGCAATATGATTGTGAGCATGAAAATGCAGTGACATCAATATTAAAATCCATTATAACCATAAAAGCAGAATTTTAACAGCACATCTTATTGATGGTGGACAATTAGAGCAAGGAGGTCCAATCTTCAAATCGGTTTAGACCCGTATGTATCCATTTCAGTTCCTCTTTATTGAGTAATTGATGAATATCGCCTCCCCTGGGAGGTGGTTTAATCACGTTAATGATAGTCCATTTCATATCATTTTCCGAGTGTCCCATGGCATTGTAATGTTCAACTAATGGGGCATTTGGCGTGTTGCAACGAATCCTGCTGCGATGCTGGCAAATTCGTAAGCGTGCTTTCTGAGTTGTTTGCCCTATATATATCTTGTTGCATGGACATACAATGGCATATATGATGTTACATGTGTTACAATTCGAGAACATTTTTCGCTCAAACTTAATTTTGGCATATTCAAAATCTCTACCTTCTACTGTCAATTCACACACAATACAATCCCCGCATTTAGCATGTCCAGTTAAAGGAGGTAGGCCCCAAAGATCGTTCAAAGTATTTTTGGTGTCTGGGGGCGGTAGAGCCGCTCGTACCAAATGATCTTTAATGTTTTTGGCTTTGCGAAAGGCAAACAAGGGGCGTTCAAGATTCAGTACTCCTGCATTCAGTACTGTCCAGTGTTTGATGATACTTTTACGGATGGCATGTGATACCGGTGTGAAAGTAGTGACACATATCATACGGTCCTGTGTTTTCTTAGTCTTGGGTTCTAGGAGGACATCTCTGGGACAATACCAAGCTCGTTTGAGTGCATTGCGGACTAGTCTACGTGGATATCCACGGGTAGTAAGCTTGTTGCTGAGAATCTGTGCTTCCTGAAGTAGTCCTTTTAAGGAAACAATTTCTCCTAATACGGAGGAATTGGGAATACGGTAATGAATCCCTAAGGGCGCGGGGATGGTGGCTGTCATATCGAAGAAGCGTGTTGCGCTCAGTGGGTTTTCTGTATAAACTTGTTATTAGATGTCCCTCATTGTGTTGGATATTCAGGTCAAGGAAAGGAATGGTGAAACTCAATGTTAAACACAACATCTAATAATCACAAACAGAAATCACAATCGAAATGTATTCAAACATGATGTACAACACATGCCATGTATACTGAATTCCCACTAAAGTTAACACATGCATTTTACTTTCCACTTACAGCTGATCAAGGATATGGTCTACAGAAGTGGCTGATGACACCATTTGGCAATCCCCAGACTGATCCGCAAAAGGCATACAACCATGCACATTGCCGACGTAGAAACATCATGGAAAGAAGCTTCGGAATGCTCAAGTCCGGGTTTCGCTGCCTGGATTTATCAGGTGGAAGGCTACTCTATTAACCAGAAATGGTGTGGAAGATGGTCATGGCATGTGCAATACTACATAACATATGTGTCAAAACAAATGTGCCCTGGGATGAAGAGGAAAAGCCCCCTGAACAAATGGATGATGGTGATGACAAATATGAAGCAACAGGGACGAGCCATACTCAACACTAGTGCAGGGATAAGACGTCACACTCACATTGTCACCCAATTCTTCACATGATGTAGCAATTCTACATTTGTAGCAATATGCACTAATGTCACAATTAAAAAAGCATCAGAGGATCACCTTTGTGTTCATTTTGTATACAGGTCATATGTGTCAAATACATAATATGCAAATAGCTCTATCAACATGTAACATCTCATGTCATAAATATTCAAAATGATCTGTGTATGTAACACGTGTGTACAAATGGTTTTGGGTCACACATAGACAAAAATGAAAATGA
The DNA here is from genome assembly GCA_963921515.1 of Calotriton arnoldi. Taxonomy (NCBI): domain Eukaryota; kingdom Metazoa; phylum Chordata; class Amphibia; order Caudata; family Salamandridae; genus Calotriton; species Calotriton arnoldi. Next base: position 801,716 of record CAWUFW010007412.1, on the reverse strand, counting down.
AGGTGTTGCATCCGCTTGTGTGTGCACCACATTGATACAGATAGGACATGTACATTCATCATGCCATCAAAATCTACAGATGTGACACACAGATTGCCATATGTGCACCACCACATGCAAATGTCAAACTACATCAGTCTTCACTAGCATGTCCACCTGCCTCAAGCAGTGACTGTCTGAATTGTTCAGGAGAGGCATTGACATCAATATTACACGTCGTCACACATCATGCCCATATGCAATCTCATTACATCTGCAACAGTGCATAGAATGCAACAATGTGATGTGTCACATCACAAACATGAACATCTATCATGTAAAGTGGCAATACTGTGCACAACTCTCACTAGGAATGACAATCAATCTATGCATGCGTATGCAAGGACATTTGCTGAGTCAAGCTGGGACATGAATGATGCACAGACATGCAACATACTTGCAAACACATGTTCTTCTTTGTGTTGTACTCTGTGCATGTGCACAAGCTCATGGCATCCGTTGGCAGAACAACGCCTACACCATGGTCCAAGGATGGCTGTGTGGTGAGGATGACATGCATAGCTGCAGAAAGTGGCAACTCCCATCACTCAGAAAAAAACTTTTAGTAAGAAAATTGCTCAAGATGTGTGATGTGTGAATCCTCACATATTGGAAGAGTGAAAATGTATGTGTATCAAAAAAATGACATCTAATTGTGGCTTGAGACATCAACGCAGGTGTCGTGTACCAATTGAATGCAGAGATGCATGTATTCATGCACATAACTGTGGCAATTCAAAAGTGGACATGTGTGTTGTATGCAAAATCCACACCAATACCCATGTCTACCCCCAACATGAAAAGTTACCAGGAGAGGTGGTATCTGACACAAGCATATGTGAAGACACACAGGGTGCCTGGCTGTGACATGGTAAGGAATGTCCTGCAGGTTGTGCTGATGATGCATGAGGCAATGTTATCAACCTGCTGTGCAAGTTGACTGTAAAAGTAACACATACAAACCAAAAAATCAATTTCGTGAAAACTATGTGGCTTATTTACAAGCCCCTTGCGCCGCCGGTACGTCACTTTTTTCCATGTTCAATGTGACGCACCCGTGGCGCAAGGGCCTTGTAAATAATTTCTTTTGTACACATATCCCATGATGTTCGTGAATGTCTGTAACAGAAATTAACTCAAAACATCACAAATTTATGCATCATGTTGAAAATGAACACATATATGTGCCTTACGTGACACATAACTTGCACAATACCACACATCTTCACCTATTCATCCATAAATCAGGGTTGAGTCACTCAGACACCCAAAACATGTCGCATCTGCCCATACAATGTTGCAAAATTCAAAGCGTGAAGCATCTTCCAATCAGGGTTGAGTCACTCAGGCACCCTAAACGTGTCGCATCTGGCCATAAAATGTCACAAATTTCAAAGCGTGAAGCATCTTCCAATCAGGGTTGAGTCACTCAGACACCCAAAACGTGTCTCATCTGGCCGTAAAATGTCGCAAATTTCAAAGCGTGAAGCATCTTCCAATCAGGGTTGAGTCACTCAGACACACAAAACGTGTGGCATCTGGCTGTAAAATGTCACAAAATTCAAAGCGTGAAGCATCTTCCAATCAGGGTTGAGTCACTCAGACACCCAAAACGTGTCGCATCTGGCCATAAAATGTCACAAATTTCAAAGCGTGAAGCATCTTCCAATCAGGGTTGAGTCACTAAGACACCCAAAACGTGTCGCATCTGGCCGTAAAATGTCACAAAATTCAAAGCGTGAAGCATCTTTCAACCAGGGGTGAGTCACTCAGACACCCAATATGTGTCTCATCTGGCCGTAAAATGTCGCAAAAACAAAAACCGGTAGCAACTGTATAAATCTAGACACAAATTTACAAACGTGATGCTTTTCATGTACAAATGCCTGTTACCGCATGAGGCCTAACGCAACAAAGATGAAACACGCGCAAAAAGAGAAACGTCACGCATGCAGATGTGAACTGAAATGGCAATTGAGTCGAAAACAGAAGGCATCATCTGAAATATGACGCAAAATGTCAAAACGTGTCGCATCCAAGCAGGAAATGATGCAATGACTCAGCAATGCTGAAAACCAGGAAGTACACAGTTACTTTTACTTTCTCTTACTATTCCTAGGAGTGTGCTTGGTGGAGGAGGCTGTTGTGGAGTGCTCTGATAGTTTTTTTACTTTGTACTGTGTTTTGTCTGTATTTTGTGCACTTTAATCATTTATTTTTCTGTCATTTGTCATTGTAAAGTCTTTGTTGTCTAAATTGTTGTTTCTTGGGGGGTGAGTGTTAATGTGGGGTAGATAGGTGTAGGTCATTCATACAGGTGGGTTTTACTTTTTTTCTGACAATACGTTTCCTTTATATTTTCTGTAAGGTTCATTTTGATTAACAACATAAAAGTTTGTCATGTCTGGCATGTCCAAAAACCTGTCCCACAGACAGTTTGGGGGCCTTGTATGGCTCATTTTTCATTTACTGCCCCGTATGATCAGCACGGGGGCCAAGGTGAGCAAGGGCTACTCACCATCTGAACGGAGGCAGAGGTGGGGCAGGGTCCAGCACCACATGGCCTGTATATTTGAGGTTGAACGCACAGTCCACCAACTTAAACACCGCTGGCAGGATCTGGTCAGCAGAGAGGGAGACTTGCTGGACCATCTTGAACTGGAAGTCGGTGGGCCAATTGGTAACTAAATTTCTAAGAACAAATTTGTAGTTTGGTAATAGGTTCACAGCAATGGCATACATTGCTCGGTATATATTTTAAATGAGAATCAGTGGTGTTGCAATGGTCTCTGAGGAGATACATCATAACATCAATGTCCAAATTGCATGTTGTGCGGTCACAGTTACATATGTCGTTAAAATTTCAATTTGTTTGGAATAAGAAAGGTATATTTGCACATTCACAAGTACACAGTGCCAAGGGTGGAACTCTTTGGGGCAGATTTACAAGCCCTTGCGTCACTTTTGCGCCACCTTTGTGTCACTTTTTGTGACGCAGCGACGGTGTAAACATTGCGGACCATTTACAACGTGACACATCTAGGGAGATGCATCACGTTGTAAAGCCTTGCGCCACATCATACCTGCGTCAGGTATAATGTATGCCGGGTGGGCGTTTCATCGCAAAAAAACCTCGTAGAAGTGACGCAGTGAAATCTACAAGATTTCACTGCGCCACTTCTAGGACGCCACTGCGTCAAAACCTCACGCCTGCTTGGAGCAGGTGTAAGAAGTGACGCAGCACAATGAGTATAGGTGTCCCCATGCATTGCTGGAGTAGCATCGTGCTTGCGGCACGACTCCAGCAATGCGTGACTTTTGCGCCAACAGATGCGTCAGAATTGCTGACGCATCTTTCAATCCTTGCGCCATGGTGCACCGTATAGTGAATATGGTGGATCCATGGAGGTGCAAGCGTTCGGCATGCTGCCGCAGGGAAAGTGACGCACCTCTACAGTTGCCCCACTTTTTTGTAATTCTGCCCCTCTGTGTGATGCAACAATAAAGCTTTTTGTGTCATCATATCACCAGTGATTTTTGAAGATAACATGTGTGACATTCATTGGCCATTTAAATACGTCACATATGTGTGTGGCACTTTTACCTCACAGCCCTGTTCCTTAGGTGTTGCTGTATGTGTTCACCATCTAACTGTTCATTAATGCACTTGGAATGAAACATAATGTAAGGGCATTTCACTGCACCCCAACACTTGGGTGACATATCTAGGCACCATGTTGGAGAAATGTAATGTTTCACATTAGTTAGAATGTCTTTGGAAGCATGAGGCATCAATCAATCAATCAACCACTCATTGAAATAATAAGAGAGCTACTCACCCGTGAGGGTCTCAAGGCGCGGGGGGTGCAGCTCCGTTCAGTCGAAGAGTCAGGTCTTGAGCGTTTTACTGAAGATGTGCCAGGGGGTGCGCCTGATGTTGATCTGTAGATCATACCAGGTCTTGGCTGCTATGTAGGCAAAGGTTCTTCTGCCTGTTCTTGCTCTGCAGATGCGCAGGGGTTTGGCAACTGCGCGCTTGGTGGATCAGAGGAACCTCTTGGGGGTGTGGAAGGAGATTCTGTTGTTGAGGCATTGGGCTCCGGTGTTGTTGAGGCATTTGTAGGCGTGGCTGAGTATCTTGAGGGTTACTCTCTTCTCTACGAGGAGCCAGTGGAGGTCTCGCAGGTGTTGGGTGATGTGTTTGTGTCGGGGGATGCCAAGGATGGGCCTGGCTGCGGTGTTCTGTACGGTCTGGAGTTTGTGGAGTAGATATTTGTTGCTCCCGGCATAGAGGGCGTTTCTGTAGTCCAGTCTGCTGGTTATGAGTGCGTGGGTGATGGTCTTCATTGATTATGTGGTGATCCATTTGAAGGTCTTTTGGAGGATGCAGAGGTTGTTGAAGCAGGTGTGGGCAACGGAGTTGACCTGTTGGGCCATTGAGAGGAAGGAGTCGAGTATGATGCCGTGGTTTTGGGCGTGGTCCGTGGGGGGGCTACCGAGTGCAGTGGGCCACCAGGAGTTGTCCCATGCAGAGGGGGAGGGTCCAATGATGAGGACCTCTGTCTTCTCTGCATCAGGAAGCTGTTGCTCATCCCGGATGCGACGTCTTTCATTCCTTCCTGGAAGTTGAGTCTGGTGGTGATGGGGTCCTTGGTGAGGGAGAGGATGAGCTGGGTGTCATCCGCGTAGGATACTATGCTGAGTCCGCGCTGTCTGTCGATGGCAGCAAGGGGGGCCATGTAGATGTTGAAGAGCGCGTGTCTGAGTCACGATCCTTGGGGTACTCTGCAGTTGATTTACGTGGGTTTGGAGAGGAAAGATGGCAGTTTGATTCTTTGGGTTCTCCCGGCGAGGAAGGATTGGAGCCATTCGAGGACGGTTCCCTGAATGCCGGCTTTGTGGAGTCTGGCGGTGAGTGTGCGGTGGGAGATGGTGTTGAAGGCTGCCAAGAGATCTAGTAGGATCAGGGCTGCGGTGTGTCCTTGGTCGAGGAGGATGCGGATGTCGTGTGTGGCGGTGAATAGAGTGGTTCCCGGACTGTGGTTGCTTTGGAATCCGGATTGGGATGGGTCGAGGATGATGTTTACCCTGATGAATTTCGTTAGCTGGACGTTGACGGTCTTCTCTGTGACTTTGTCTGGAAATTGTAGAAGGGAGATGGGTTGCTAGTTTTTGAGGTCCGTGTGGTCTGCTTAAGGCTTCTTGAGTAGGGGTCTGACTTCTGTGCACTTCCAGTTGTCGGGAAATATGCCAGTTTCGAGGGTGCCATTGATAGTGCATTGTAGTCCTGGAGCGATGGCAGCGGCTGCTCTGTGGAAGAAGGGGGGGGCTGGGGTCCGTGGGGGCTCCTGAGTGGATGCCTTTCATGGTTGATGCGGTGTCTTCAGTGGTGATTGTTGTCCAGGATGAGATGGTGGGTTGGCTGGCATTGCAGGTGGATTGGGTGGTTTTGGAGTCCGGTGTCTGGTTGTTGAATTGGTCATAGAGGCACTTGATCATCCGGTGGAAGTAGGAGCCGAGCTTGTTGCAGAGGTCCTGGGAAGGGGTGATGTCTGTGGTTTTGCTGGGGGTGTTGGTGAAGACCTGGATGATGCTGAATGGTTCCTTGGTATTGCTGGAGTTGGTGTTCGGTATGTGGGCGGTGTTCGTGTGGGTGCGGTCGGTGGTGAAGGTCTGGTGGCAGTGGTGGCAGGAAAACTGTCCGCGGGTGGTGCTCTGCGTCGCGAGCTTACAGTTGTTGTTTCTTCATATCCAGGATATCCAGGATCTCTGGCCCTGGTCGCGTTCGGATCACGGACGGGCGCATATGGGCTTGCCTTTGGCACGCACGCTGGGCGTATCCAGTGCGTGGACATGCAGCAGATGCCATTTAATAGGGAAGGGGGGGAGGGAGGAGAAGCTGGGAGGTGGGAATCAGCAGGAGGGAGGGCCCGCGGGGGCAGCAGCGGCGGGATGGGGCCGGGAAGCAGGTAGAGAAAACAACAACAAGACAGGCACAATACAAGGGCAACAGTGACAATCAAGGCACAATCAGGGCACAAAATAGAGGACAACATGCTGCAAACTACTATTGTGACTTATCATGTCCAAGAATGTGTTCATATGTGCATGTACAAACCAATTTAGAGAAGCAGACATCCTTCCATCACTGTGCAGGTGTGTCTGAGTAAGCTCATGTCTGATGATTCTGGCAAAGCACAGGCACGCTCCCAGGGATGCTACACATCATTGTTTAACTCTCAGTAGACGGTGCTGTGGAAGTGACCCAGTATTTGCACTGTCCAAGTGTCAGTGGCGCAACATTGCTGTACTTGATGTTAAGAGAGTTACCTGGTCTGGGAATTAGCTGCATGTGTCATGACGATATTCTTTGCCAAATGCATAGACTGTATATATGTCCGGCATTCACAGCTAATTGTACATCTGTTCATGTTTCATAGGTGGACCCCAGCCCTACACACAAGGGGAGGTAGACACATTTGAAGACCCCAACGCTACCAATGAGTATCATTCATCATTGATTGTGATATTAATGATGTGCAAGGATCAAAAATTGACTATGTCTGTGGCGACCTATAGGAAGATCACTAGATACAGCTGTTGTCTCGACTTGGCTTACGCTATTCAAGTTAAAATAACATGAGGCAACACATTGTGAATGGTGTACTGCGTGAAGACATGCCTGGACCAATGAAAATCCATGAAAGTGTCAGACATGCCTTCCCTCAGTCCACAATGCACAATGCAGTGCCTATTGCCACTTTGACTGGAGTAGCAGAAGCCAAGTGGAGACAGCAGCATCAGCTGTATGATGTTTTGAGAGGAAGGCAGTCTTACAACAGTCCTCAATACACGTGAGTGGTGGTGTTGTATCCAGTTGTTTAACAGGATGGTGTGCAGGGGTTGCAGTGTGGGTGCAAGGTTAGAGTCAGCTGGGCCAGGGAATTACACGGTTTGTAATGCATTTTTGCTGAGAGTTAATGTAACACCCCGGAGTACAATGAAGCAAAAATGCCCATGTTCAGTGTGCATCCTTGACATCTGTTTCCTAATGATTATGCAAAAGAACATGTGAGCATGTCTAGTTGTCTAACTATTATTTGTCATACATGCTTCAAATTTCTGATGTCTTGTTATTTGAACTTCGTAACAATCCGGCACATTCAATATCTGTGAATAGGCCATACTGATTCGTATGCAACTGAGCTCTGGGAATGTCAGTCTTGTGTTATTTCATGGGGTATTCATTGTGCAGTGTTAAGGACAAGATTTTATTGTGTCATGACGCAAATGGGGCACAACTTGTGCAAAAAGAAATGCCTTCTGAGTCCTGACTGTGTGAGACTGAATTCCTCATGCACAAATTAATCATTGGTCCATTTACATGAGGACCAAGTAGCTGTAATCAAACTTTAGCAATATTTTTATGTGTTGTTGAATGAACAATGGACACAATACCATGAACCTATGTTCCTGGTAGGGGCATGTATGCCTAAATCCTAAGACCATGTGTAGTTCACCCTGCTAGTCCTACATGGCATGCTGCATGTCAGTCAACATGAGTAGTGTCATTCATTAGATGTGGCATCATTGTTGCACCACAGACCACATATGTGCTTCTTACATAGGCACTTGCTACGACAGTGCAAATGTGTGAAATGAACATACATGCGTGTCAAATAACTTGCAAATATTAACCTCAGACTAAACACACAGTGACACTATCTGGTCACAGCAGTAGTTGCAGCTTAAGGATCACTGACTACATGAATGTTACCTGGTGAGCAACATAATGTCAATCTTTGAAGAAATGATCTGGGGACATGATATATGTTAACTGGTTTCTTATGTCTCTGAGTGTTGAGATTATTTTCATTCTTTGGAAACAAGGATTTACTTAGGATCATGAGGTTTAGCTGATAGCACAGTATGTGATGCGCAAACTTAGCAGTATGCTTCTGGTGTGTGTGGCCCACAGTGATCAGATGATTGGCACAATTTTGGGAGTCATCTTAAAAGATTGAATGCATTGTCTATCTACATTTGTCAGTTATGTACACATTGACTGATACATGTGTACTTCTTTTCCAAAAGATAACATGACTGCAGAGGAGGAAATGAATTTCCGTATTCGGAAAACTAGATACTCACACATCTGTGAGGTGGCTAAGGGCTTCCGATGGATGTCTCGTCTGTATGACAAGCAGAAGGCTGCCAAGACAAGGGTTTCAAATGTTCCTGCAAAGAAAAAAACCAATGGTAATGGGAAGGTGTCCTCAAAGGACATTGGAAATGGAGGTGGGACTGTTCTGCAGAAAGGAACATCTCAGGCACCTACACCAGCCCCAGGACCCGGAATAGCAGCGCCCTCGACATCTGGACAGTCTTGCAGCCAGGGGATGTCCAGCCAAGACGTTGATTATTTCAAATTGAAGATACGTGGCCTGGAATGGTTGCAATGTTACAAAAAATGGACTACATGCAGCAGTGTATGGACCATCTAATGAGCCAATTCTAGTGGCCACTTTGTATATAGTTTTTATAGCTTCTTTTTGTATTTTACTTAGGATTAGTCATTGTGTAGGTGTAGCATAGTTAGATTAGGTAGGGTTAGGTAGGGTAGCTAGGTTTTTTATATTCTACATAAGTTCCAATGTTAGTTATTATCTATTTTAATATGCTTTTGGGTGGGTGGGTGATCTAGTGTGTTGTTACTTGTTTCTTCAAAAAATAAAAAAAAATAAAAAAAATGTATATGTGTTTTACTACTTTTCATCTTAGTTTATGTATAGGATAAGTATGTGTATGTCTATTGTGCATTGGTGTGTTAAGGGTGGGTGGGGGCTGATGTTTAGTGGTCTAACATGATTCATGTTTAGCTTAGGATAAGTTAAGTTAAGTAAGGTAGGTTACCCATAGTTAGGATAGATAGATTTTTAGATAATGTTTTAGTTTTTAAGATAGTTCAGAATGAGTAATATAGATAGTTTGTTACGGGTTTTTCTTACATATTGTGGGGCAGATCTACAAGAAAGTGCCGCAGCGCAGCACCGCAAGCCCTTTGGCTGCGCCACGCTGCGGCACTTTCAGAGCACAGGAATGCAAAATATTTACAATGATATGTCGCATTCCTGTGCTCTCCCCTGCGCTGATGCACAAACAGCTGCCATGCGCCAGCGCAGGCACCCTTGCACCATGGTGCAAGGATGCCTGCGCCATGAGGAGATTGTTTTTGTGCAGGAAGGGGCACCTTCCTGCACAAAAACAACCACTACAGGCATTTTCCGCTTTCAATGCGTGCTGTAGAATGCAGCACGCATTGAAAGAGGAAAAAAATTAGGAGAAATGAAAACATTTCTCCTTGTTGCGCCTCGCTATGCCACCCCTAGGGTGGCGTAGCATACTGACGCATTTCCAGGTTTACGAACCCTCGTAAATCTGGAAATGTGTTTCGTTCCATGGGTGTTGCGTGGGAACACCCACAGCAATACCCATGGAGTGCCCCTTTCACGTAAAATGCTGTCCTTGTAAATATGGGGCAGGAAAATGCGCTGTCAGTGCGTCACAAAAAGTGACGTACTGGCAGCGCAAGGGGCTTGTAAATCTGCCCCTTTATTGTTAATACATTTTTGTATTTTTGCAAAATTTTATAATATTGATTGATGGTCAGCGGTTCAAAAGTTGCATGTCTGCATCATTGGGCACATGGGATGTTACCTCAATTTTGGGTTTGAGTGAATATTTATTGCAAAATCTAGCAGGTTGCTGCTCCATGATGATGTATTTGTACATGTGTTTCCAACACTTGTGAATCAACTGTTTTGTGTAAACACTCTTGTGACTTGACATACATATGGATATGATTTAAATCATGGATATGCAGAGAAAACTTGTTTGTGTATGTATCACAAATCAGTGTCAACTATGTTTAGTGATGATATATTTGGGTACATAGGTGTTGTCTCTTACACAGATGGACAGGACGTACACACTACACATTGTCACTCTAGGTGTTGTTGAAGCTATTTCATGTTCATGGCCAACTAGTTATTGTGTTATACATAGTAACTTCATACCACTGCCCACCACTATGTCTGTATACAGGACAAGTTGATTGACACTAAGGTGTATGTAGTACCCAGGTACAACTTTGCACACATCTTGTTTACTGGCTTGACTAATTTAACTTGCTGTACATGTTGATTCTATTAACACAACATCATTTATGTTCATATTGCAATATTTGAACATGGATTGTAATATTGACAGTGCAATACCTAACAGACATTGAGCAAGTCCTTACACACTCTTTCACGGGTGCCCAGATTTATTTACACACAACAAACACAGTGACATGGTGAAATATATCAAACATAAAACAAGGTGACATTGCTCTTGTCACACAAGTTGTGAAGCTGCACTCATGTTGACAGAGTTGTGAGGATTTGAGGAAACAAGTTCTTTAAACTTGGTTGCGTGAGTTTGACATTGTTGTTTGCACAATGTTTTGAACTTCAGACATGATGAAAGTTAGGATTTAGGTGCACAGGTGTCAACGGTTTTGAGAGGAGATTGTCTCTTGGCAATGTTTGTCAACAATGGAGAGAAAGTTCTCTTGGTAAACAACACCTGTGACACAGTGTGATTTTAGTGTCCTGTCTTCCGCTTAAATTGAATTGCAGTAGTGTCATCCTCATCAGAACATTCGGATTGTTGCTCAGTTGGCTCTGTAGTTGCAGGGTGTGTGGGACTAGTCAGACCAACAGCAGTGGCAGAGAAGGTGTGAGGTACAGCTTATCCTGTGTCGAGTTGTTAGCCATTAGCGCATTTATCATGATTTGCTGGTTTTTGATGACAGTTAATAACTCACTATGAAAGCCAGTCATTGTTGCAAGGTAAATGTCCTGCTTTTGCTGCATGTCTCGAAGGATATCATAGATATTTTGAAGATGTTTTGCCACCTCCATGCTGCCACTTTGTGTTGGCATTTGTTCATGCCTCTGACTCATTATTGACGATATGTTGGATAATGATTGGGCAAGACCAGGGGTTGGGTTGTTGATGGCTTGTTCCTGAGCCATGTTTACAGATTCTGAGTTCAGGCTTCTGAGTATGGCCTGCAGTGTACCACCCATACTCTCGACAGCCACATGCACCTCTCTGAGTAGGTCATGTTGTAGCCCAACAGCTGTTCTTTGGAACTGTATCTGCGTATCCTCAAAGTCAGTGGTTGGATGTGTAGTGGCAGATACTGTGTTGGAACTTTGTGGTGTTTCTGCGGGAGCAGCTTCCACATTGTTATCACTCTCTGGAAGTGGAGTAGGTGACCGTATGGTGTCCAGTATGTCATTCAGAGTGTCGTTGTCTAATTGTGGAAGATTGTCGTCCATCTCTTCAAAATCATGTGTGTCATCCACATGTTTAGATGTAGTAGGTGCATCTTCTGCAAAAAGATGGTAATGTGTTACTTGTGCCTGCATGTTTCATCTTTGTGATGTTTTGACAAAGGCATCACGTTTTTTTCAAACAATGATCTCTGTGTCACAGTCAAGTGATCTATGTTGTGATGTAGACCGAGGATCAAGACTTATCCCCACTTCCATCATCATTGCACCACTTATTGTTACAACAGTGGTGCAGGGCATTGGTATTAATCTTTAATGACCCGTGGACATACACTGCCTTGCTAATGTTTCTCTTGGTGGTATGTACACTTTTATGCTAACACTGTGATGTCAATTTCAAATTAGTGTGTGATTTCAGTGTGTTGGCCTCCTTTGCAGCACCCCATACTGCAACCCTTCAGATATGTTGGCATGCAACGTCTTTACAACATTATGGTGATTGAAGATTTACATATTGCATAGGCACAGAGGGTTTTTGCTATGAGCACCTTGAACCACCAGTGCATCAATCTTTATCATGTTAACAGTGACACACAGGCAGGACAAGCTGCTTGTTGATCCCCCCATATATTTGTATGCATGCTGCCCAATCCGGCAGCCTTGCAACATGGTGCTGGGATGCCAGCTTGGTGGTTAGATTGTTTTTGTACATGAAGGGGCACCTTCATGCACATTAACAATATGTTGGTGTTAATTTATCTTCCGATGCATGCTGTGGAATACATTATGCATTTGACTGGAATAAGTACACTGGGCACATAAGAAAATTCCTCCTTGTTCCTCCTCAGTACGCTAGCCATAGGGTGGCATAGCACTCAGGTGCATTTTTGGATTGCAAAATGTTCATTAATCTAAACATGCATCAGTGGACATGGGTGTTGCATGAAAATACCTACAGCAAAACACATGTCACACCACTGACATGCCAAATGTATAATTTGCAGGTTATTAATATTTACAGGCATAGGTTCAGACACACAAGGTGGCTTTACCTGTCCTTGTTCAGCACACACAAGTGTACACTACAGGTGCCTCATACAACTTATTGCTCGGATGGGTCAACAGGATTGTGAACATCATTTATGAAGTCCTTGTGCCAATGGTCCATTATGTCCCCTACGTAACCTCGACAAACAGCACCCCAGGAAGACCACCTGGTTCACCGCTGACCTCCAAGTATCCAGGCGCACCTGCAGACGTCTCGAGAAAAACTGGAGAATCAGCAAATCCTCAGAAGACCAGACCTCCTACAAGAACGCCATGACAGAATACCAACAACGCATCAGATCCACCAAAAGGACGTTCATCCAGAACAAAATCCTCGCCGACTCCAGCAACTCCAAGGAACTCTTCAGCATCATCCAGGAATTTACCACAGCGCCACCACGGACATCACCCCCTTCCCGGACCTCTGCAACAACATTGGCTTCAATCTGAAGATCAAGAGCCTCCACGACAATTACAACCACCAGACACCTGACTCTGAAATCATCCCATCCTTCAGCAACGCCAACCAGCCCATCATCTCCTCCTGGACCCCAGTCCACCATCGAAGACACCGCATCGACCATGAAAGGCATCCACTCAGCAGCCTCCACGGACCCCTGCCCTCCGCATATCTTCCAACAAAGCTGCCACAGTCATCGCTCCAGAACTACAACGCACCATCAACGTCACCTTCTAAACCGGCATCTTTCCCAATGACTGGAAACAAGCAGAAGTCAGACCCCTACTCAAGAAGCCATCTGCAGATCTCACGGACCTCAAGAACTATTTACCCATCTCCCTCCTCCCTTTCGCAGCCAAAGTCACTGAGAAGACCGTCAACGGCCAGCTAACAATATTCATCATAGAATACTCCATCCTCGACCCCTCCCAATCCGGATTCTGCAGCAACCACAGCACGGAAACCGCCCTACTCCTCGCCACAGACAACAACTGCACCCTCCTTGATCAAGGACACACCGCAGCCCTGATCCTACTCGACCTCTCTGCAGCCTTTGACACCGTCTCCCACCGCACACTCACCGCCAGACTCCACAAAGCCGGCATTCAGGGAACCACCCTCGACTGGCTCCAATCCTTCCTCGCCAGAGGAACCCAGAGAATCAGACTTCCACCCTTCCTCTCCTAGCAAACAGAAACCAAATGCGGAGTACCCCAAGGATCATCGCTCAGCCCATTGCTCTTCAACATGTACATGCCCCCCTCGCCAGCATTGTCAGATAATGCGGACTCAGCATAGTATCCTACGCCAACAACACCCAGCTCATCCTCTCCCTCACCAAGGACCCCATCACCACCAGACTCAACTTCCAGGAAGGAATGAAGGACGTCTCATCCTGGATTAGCAGCAGCTGCCTGAAGCTCAACCCGGAGAAGACAGAGGTCCTCATCCTCGGACCCTCCCCCTCTGCAAGGGGTAACTCCTGGTGGTCCACTGCCCTCAGCAGCCCCCCCTCACGGACCACTCACAAAACCTCTGCATCATGCTCAACTCCTCCCTCTCCATGACCCGACAGGTCAACGCCTTCACCTCCACCTGCTTCAACACCCTCCGCATCCTCTGATAGGCCTTCAAATGGATCCCCCGTGAATCAAGGAAGACCGTCACCCACTGACTGGACTATGGTAACGCCATCTACGCCGGAATCAACAAGTCTCTACTCCGCATACTCCAGACCATACAGAACACCACGGCGAGACGCATCCCCCGACACGTACACATCACCCAGCACCTGTGTAACCTCCACTGGCTCCCCTTCAAGAAAAGAGTAACCTTCAAGATACTCACCCACGCCTACAAATGCCTCCACAACACTGGACCCCAATATCTCAACGGCAGAATCTCCTTTCATGTGCCAAAGAGGAACCTACTATCCGCCGACCTCACCCTCACCATACCCCCGCGTATCTGCAGAATAGGAACGGGTGTAAGAACATTCTCCTACATCACGGCCATGACTTGGAACGAGCTGCCAATCAACATCAGGCATGCCCCCAACCTGCACATCTTCAGAAAGACTCTCAGGACCTGGCTCTTCAACTGACCAGAGCTGTTTCCCATGCTTACCCCCCTCCCCCAGCACCTTGAGACCCTCACAGGTGAGTAGTGCTCTTATATTTCCCTGATTGATTAACTTTCAGTTTTCCAAAAAGTGTCGTACCGGTGGTGCACGGCCCTTCCTAAATGAGGCCCAGTATATCTGCCCATCAGAGATAGACATGGCAGGTCTGTTTTGACATTTGCTAAGTGTGATTGTCATATGTGATTTACTTACATTGAGATTATTTGGGATTGAGGACAAGTCCCAGTACACCAAGATGCACACATCAGACTGTGGCACAGGGACATTTCTAGCTGAGATCACCACCATGACCCATTTCTCATATAGGTGCACTTATTGTGACTTACACGTTGACTGCTCTTGACCTTCTGAGGCTGCACTCTCCTGTCCCGATATGCCAGTGACCAACTCCTCTGGTATGACAGCTCCTCCAGGACATCCAGAACCTCCTGTTCTGCTGGGCTACCTCCTCCGGTTTGTGAGGCTGCCTTACGGTTTGCCGCAAGCTTTTCTTTTGTTCTGTGCTTGCAGTCGTGCCAGCGCTTTTTACAGTCAATGACAGTCCTCTTAGCTTGTCTGACACTGTTGATCTTCTGGACAATGCTCTGCCATATCACCTCCTTTTTGGCAAGTGGTAACTTCGAACTCACGAAGAGCTGGTGCTGGTAATTGGTCACCTCAGTGACCAGTATTTCATTTTCCTCCTGACTAAAGTTGGATTTGCGTTCCCTCTTTGCCCCGGTCTCAGCCTGTGCATCTGGGCTTTTGCTGCGGGTGGTTGCCTGAGGGTCATGACTACTGCAGTGTCCTTCCTGGTCCATTGCAGACTCCTATGTGGTCCACAAATTTTTTGGGGGGATTTGCATGGATTTTTGGGTGCTTTTTTGCCGCTTCCCGCAGTGCTGAGAGTCACAGGGTGCTCGGGCTGGCGTTGCGTGACGCAAAACTGCCTTATGTGAGTTTTTTAGCAGTTGCGCCATGCAGACATGAGGCAGTTTTGCAGCACCTACGTCAGTTCTTCTGATGCAGGCTGCCGCTTTGAGCCACGGTCCGCAAAGATGCTGATTTGGCGCATCCGTGAAGATTTGTGTTGCCGCAGTGGCGACGCAATTTTTTTGAGGCATCGCTGCGTTGTGGCAGCAATGCATCACTTCTTGTAAATCTGCCCCAAAATATTAGGCTATTTACATAGTCCCCTCCAGGGGAATCCACAAACCCTGGGTACTTTTGAAATCCACAGAATGTTGAGAAAAAGGACACAAATTTGGCATGGATATCTTATGTGGAATTTTTTTTTATAGAGGCCTGGGCACAAACAACCCCAAATAGCCGAAAAAGGGCACAGCATTCTAGAGGGAAAAGGCACTTAGCAGCAAAAAGATTAAAGAGGAGCGGACATGTTCCCCTCCTGAGCCACCTATAGGCCCTGGGGACATCATCCCCTTAGGCCTCTGGTGAGTGATCCAATGCCTATCTGGGGCTTCCACAAACCATTATGTTGTAGGCCACAGGGAGAGCCCCAGGATGCCTGCTGCCCCAGCTGGCTCCACAGTCAGCATCATACTGGGTGCTGGCACGAGCCGGCACCCTTCCTTTGCTCCCACTTGGGCAGGACCAGCATTTTTCTACTGCTCCCACCGGGTAGAAGCAAAGTGGAGTTTCGTGCTCGGGAGAGGGTGGGCAGAGTTTGCCCACAATATCTCAGGCAGGGAAGGGACCCACAGTGTACTGGGATGGGCAGCCTGGAACACTGTGTAGTATCATGCGCCAGGGTTTGGGCTTCCTGCAAATGGATACCACAGCGTGTATGTGAATGTTTTTTCAGGCGTGGGGACTCAGTCCCCAGGTCCTAGGATGGCTAATGCCACATTTTTGTTTATGGGTGGCAGCCAATGAGATCTCCTCTTGAGATCTGTTGGCTCCACTGATCCTCCATGGCATGAAATATCTATATTTTTATATCTATATCTTATAAACCTTACTGTCTCTGAAACTACTGAATGGAATTACATCAAATCACAAAAAGCCTGTTTTCTGAAACAAGATCCTATTTTCTGACAAATCTGGTGCCATTCTGTTCAGCCTTTTGGGATGTAGCTGTGTCCTCTGGAACAATTAATCTGGAAAGCACATTTTTGGACCCCCTCTTTTTCTCAGCACATACTTGGCAGATTGATGGACCACCCGAAAACTTTCCAGAAAGGAGCTGACGGTGCAAGAACATTTTTTCTAAGTTCCATGAAGATTCATCAACAGTGCGAAAAGTTTTAGCAAACCAAAAAATACTTTTCCGATTTGGTGTAAATCCATTCAGTAGTTTTTGAGAAATTAAGGTTAAAAAATACAGATATCTGGACAGTCCAAATATGCTCTGATTGGTCAATTCAAAGGGGACTAGTCAAATCAGATTAGTTGGTTTCAACCTGTACAATATAGTTTGGCAGCCATTACCTGACTCAGGGACCTGGACCCTGTGTCCTGTAAATGAATGAAAGAAAATAAGTAGAGGGGCAGAGTGAGCACACCGAGACCCCAAAGGGCAATTGGGGGTCCCAATGGGACCCCCTCTTTATTGGCTGGCCATAACATGGACAACATGCTGTGGCAGCCGTTACAGCACTCTGGGACATGGAACCTCATGAAACATGCCAAAAAGTAGATGGGAGCCTACATTCGGGGTCCCCATTCCCTGGGGTGTTTTCACTGACCATGTCATGAGTGATGTAATATGTGAGCCTATAAGCAGTGCATTGAAGGGGCCTAAGTTATAGTTACCTCAGCTAACTATAACTGCAGAATATCACTGGTTTTGTACAAGTGAAACCTGAGCCTAACTATAGCATCCCTGTAACTTTTGGGTTTTTCAGTGAATTTCTAAGGTTTTTTTAAGTAGTGGTCACGTTTGCAGAGTGGTGGAGAAAGGGGGCGGGCCTCCAACCAGCACACAAGAATCCCACTGTGTTGGACTTACTGGAGGTACCAGTCGGGCTTTTTAGCCCCCAAGGTCACTCAGCATGCAAGAGGACTTCATTCTCCAACCCTTAGTGTGCCAGGAGACACATTTACAGAGTGGTGGAGAAAAGGGGGCATGACCTCTTAAGACCTCTTAGCAATCCCCCTTGTGGGACTTACTGGCGGCACAAGGAGGGGTTGTTCGCCCTCAAGGACCTTCAGCAGCAACAGGACTTCATCTCCCAACTAGTAGTGCACCAGGGGACGAATTTGCAGAGTGGTGGAGAACAGGGTCGTGGCCACCGTCAACCTCTCTGCAATCCTGATGTGTTGGTCTTACGGGAGGTAATAGGAGGGGTAGTTAGCCCCCAAGGACTATTAGGAGTAAAGTGGACTTCATTGCCCAACCATTAGTGTGCTAGGAGGCGCATTTGCAGAGTGGTAGAGAAAGGGGGCATGGCCTCCAAAGACCCACCCTCAATCCCGCTGTCTGGGACTTAATGGAGGTAAAAGAAGGAGTTCCTGGCCCCCAAGGACTCTTAGCATTTGTAGAGTAGTTGAAAAAGGTGGCTGGGCCTGTGCTGACTTACCGGTCCCACATTTTAAAATTTGTATGGAAGGGGGGCCCATGGCCCCCGTTCTCTGGGCCGATTGTGGCCCCGGGGACCCCATCCCCCAAGGCCCGGCCTTCATTTTATATAATTTTTTTTAAAACTAAAAGGGAAGGGGGCCGAGTGTCCCCCCTACCAGGCAGATGTCCACCCAAGGACCCATCCCCTGGGGCCCAGCCTTTTATTTAATTTTTAAAAAAAACAATAAGTGAAAATGGGCTGCCGAACCCCCCTACCAGGCCGATTTTTGCCCCAGGGACCTCATCCCCCAGGGCATGGCCTCTAATGAGGGTGCCCTGGTCCAACCCAGGGCACCCACTCATCAAAGATGGGGACTGCTGGGGAGCCTAAAGGCCCCCAGGGACCTCATCCCCCAGGGCATGGCCTCTAATGTGGATGCCCTGGTCCAACCCAGGGCACCCACTCATCAAAGATGGGGACTGCTGGGGAGCCTAAAGGCCCCCATGGTCCCTGCCTTTAGGGAGCTGCTAATATGCAACTCCCTGTGTGTAAAAGCAGCTGTGCTCCGCTTTGAGCAAGTGAGAGCAAAATGCTCTTGCTTGCTCAAAGCGGAGCATAGTTTGCTATGGCTTGGTGGGAGCGGGAAGCTACTGCCAAGCCATAGCAAACAGCTATGTCCGGTGGATGGGCACCCCAGGAGATAGCAGGAGTGGGCCTGGAGGCTGGCAGTACCCAGGGCCACAAAGGACCCCCTCCATTATAATATTTGAGCACTGGTGTGGTGGCAGTCCCAGGGGCTGCAGGGGGAAGCCACGCGGGCCCCCTGCATTTCTATGGTACTTTCCACGGGAAGGTGCTGGTCCCTGGGGTTGCAGGGGAGGCCATGCAAGACCCCCTGTACTTCTATAGTTCATTGCCCCAGGGAGGTGGTGGTCCCTAGGGCTGTGGGGGGCCGCACTGGAACACCACATTCCTATAGTTCATTGCCTCTGGGAGGTGGCATTTTACCGGGCTACAGGGGCCATGCAGGTCTGCCACATTCCTTTAGTTCATTGTCCTAGCAGGTGGCGGTCCACGGGGCTGCCATGGGCCGAGCGCCCCCCTTGCATACTATTACATATGTACCTTTGGACTTGGCCCCCGGGGGCTTTTTTAAAATGCAGAAGCTCACACTTGTGTTTTATTGTTTTTAAATGCTAGAGGGATACCAAGACCATGGCTTGTGGGTCAGGGTATTCCTATTCCTATACTGCCCCCTTTTCTTTATTTTCACTTTGTTTTGGGACTCAGTGAAGCTGAGTCCCAAGATGGCTTCCAGCACTTCCTAGTTGAAATGTTGCCAGCCAGTTAGAGCTGTGCATTTCCCTGCATGAGCTCGTTTTTTTCATGATGGCTTCGAGGCCAGAGATATCACTAACTTTTTCTTCTTAAATTTCTCAAAAAATACTGAATGGATTTGCACCTTTCTGCCACATTTGGTGTAATTCTGTCCAGCGGTTCGGGCTGTAGGTTTGACAACTGGTATTGAAATGGGAAAACACACTATTTTTTAGCCCCTTTTTTCTTGGCCCCAGGTTAATGGATCACTCCAAGCTTCCCATGTACAACAAGACTTATTATCACACTTTTTGGAAACGTTTTTGAAGATTCATCAACCCGGATCAAAGGTATAGGCAAGTCTTTAAACGCTTTCACATGGAAACTAGGTCCTAACTATCACTACCTTCTGGCAACGGCCAGTAGGTAATATATATATATATATGAAATTCCTGGAACCGGTTGTATTAGTTTATTTCACCAAGTGCAGCAGCAGCATGAAGTGGTCTACGCGTTTCAACTGTAGCCTTCCACAGAGCCATCAATATATATTTATATGTTACCTACTGCTGGTCGCAAGTAGGTAGTTATAGTTACGACCAAAGTTTCCATGGCAAAAGCGTTTTTTGGTTCACAAATACCTTTGGCGCTACTTGATGAATCTTCATGAACTTTTAAAAAATCTTCCCCTTTTTGGTTCAGCTACTGGATTGAAAGTTTTGGGTTGATCTGTCAATTGGGGGACCGAGAAAAAAGGGGGGGTCCCAAAATGCATTTTCACCACATTATGTCTATGGGGATTATTAATTTCATGAGCATGACAACAGCCCAAACTGCTGAACGGATTCACACCAAAGTTGGCAGATGGTTAGATGTTGGTCTATGAAAGCATGCTTTTTGTGATTTGGTGTACATCCGTTCAGTAGTTTCAGAAATATTAAAGTTTTTTAAATATCTGTATACGCTAGTCCTTGCAGTGGACTCACGGATCCTACTAAAATTTGATTGGCTGCCAATACTTCAACCAGAAAGTGTTGGCAGCCATCTTGGGACGCGGCTTGAAGCTGAGTCCCACATAAAAAGTAAAAGATAATGAAAAGGGGGCAGATATTGTGGGGCAGTCTCTCAGGGACCCCGGTGGGGTTAAAAAGTATTTTTTTGTGTTAAATGTTGCAGCAAATTTGCAGGTGGGTGTCCTTTTCATTAAGCCCCTGGGTGGGCCAAATCCCGGGGACATGTATTATAATAATGTGGGGGGGTGCCCATGTGGCATTACCCATGCCGCGGGGACCACAACTCCCCAGGGCAACCACAAAAACTGATGTGGTATAGGCTCTTATGGCCTCCTTTGCAGCCCCACGGACCGTCACCTCCCCGGGGCTTTATCAATAATGGAATCGGGAGGCCACGGGGACATACTGCAGCCGCAGGGGTCACCACCTCCCCAGGGCTTGAAACTTGAATTATGCAGTGGGGTCTCAAGGAGCCCCCAGAGTCCCCGGGGACCACCACCTCCCAGGGGTTTTATACAAAATAAATGCAGGGCCACGTGGCCCACCCGCTGCCCAGGGACCGCCACCTCCCCAGGGCAATGAATATAGAAATGAGGGGGGCCACTCGACCCCCCCCCCACAGCCTTGGGGACCACCACCTCTCTGGGGCAATAAATGATATCAATGCAGGGGCACGTGAAGTCCTCTCGCAGCCCTGGAGACCACCACCTTCCCAGGGCTTAAAATAGAAATGAGTGCGCTGGGCCGTGCAGCCCCCCCATAGCCCTGGGGACTACCACCTCCCCAGGTTTTAAAATAGAATGAGTGTGGGGGCCCACAGACCCCCTGCAGCTCCAGGGACCACTACCTCTGCAGGGCAAATAGTAATAGAAATACAGAGGCCCGCTAGGTGCCCTGTGCAGCCTTGGGGACCACCACCTCCCCGGGGCTCAAAAAGCATATATGCCATGGGGCCCTGTGGACCACCACCTCCCTTAAGCAAATTCGAACAAAGTAGGGGGGCCGCATGGCCCCTCTCCTGGAGCCCTAGATGTCCATGTGGACTGCCACACCCCAGGGCCGGCTCCTGCAATGTCCCAGTGTGCCCACCCCCAAGACATTGCTGTTTTCTATGGCTTGGCATGAGTATCACTCCCAACAAGCGATGGCAACTACTGCTCTACTTCTAGTAAGCAAGAACAAAAAATGCTCTCACTTACTTGAAGCTGAGCAGAATTGCTCTTGCACACATGTTAGCAGCTCCCTAACTGCAAAACCAATGCCGGCTCCTAATGCCGGCTCCCCGAGAGATGGGGAGCCGGCAAGGACCGCGTGGCATTCAGGCTCCCCGTGGTCCCCACCCTTTAAAAAGTGGATACCCTTGGTGGGAACAGGGCACCCACACTACAGGCTGGGCCCCAGGGGATGGGGTCCCTGGGGCTGGTATTGGCTAGGGAGGGGGACCGCTCGCCCCCCTCCCTTTAAATAAAAAAAAAAGAAAAGGTCGGTCCCAGGGGATGGGGGATGGGGTCCCGGGCCGAAAACTGCCCAGAGAAGGAGGGCATTGCAGGCCCCCTCCCTTAAAAAAATGAAACAAAGAAACCTCCGGCAAGTCACAGAAGGCCATGCCCCCTTCACCACCACTCTGCAAACGCGCCTCCTGGCACACTGCCAGTTGGGGTATTAAGTCCCCTTGAATCCAGAAGGTCCTTGGAGGCCAACAAACCCTCCTGTTACCTTCAGTAAGTCCCACAAAGCAGGATTGCTGAGAGGTCTTTGGAAGCCACGCCTGCTTTCTCCACCACTCAGCAAACATGCCACTAATTCATCTACTCACTCATCCATACAGTCACACACCCCCTCACCCACCTACACAGATACTCAGACAACCATACAGGTACTCAGACAGCCAATCATTTACCAATATAGCCACTCACATACCCACTCACACACCCATACAGCCACTTAGACCCCAACTGACAGACAGATACAGACATTCACACAGCCAGCCACTCCCCCATACATTCACTGAGACACCTAATCACTCACTTATACAGTCAGTAATGCACCCACAGAATCATCCATACAGGCACTCATACTCCCACTGATTCACCAATACACCTTGGTATATATATTTAATACTCATAAACGTTTTAAAAACACTCCCAGTCACCGGATGATATTATCAGTGATGTCATTTGAGATGTCATGAGTAATGTCACTGACCATGTCATGAGTGATGTAATATGTGAGGTCATAAGCAGTGCATTGAGAGGGGTGCGGATTATAGTTAGCTTAGCTAACTATAACATCTGAATTTCTCTGATTTTGTACGTGTGAAATGTAAGCCTAACTATAACGTCCCTATAAGTGTTTTTTCAGTGAATTTCAAAGGCTTTTTTCAATGTGAAGATGCCCACCCAATCAAATGTTTCGTTTTTTTTCAAACCACTAGCACACATGCATTTTCACTGTCTTTCATAGTACCAACTGTGATATTCAGCTACGGACCTGTCCTGTGTGCTACTCGTCCTTACTACAAAATGCTGAGAGTGTCGATTGTAGGCCACAGCTATGTCTATTGGGCTGCTGAGGCTGCAAGAAAGAGAAGTATTAACAGGGACTTGGGTTTGGATAATGTGGACATTACTTGGATTGGGCAGAGATGATTAAAGCTTCATCAATTAGTGCCTTTGCTTAAAACAAAGCATTGTGGATTCTCCAGCCCCTGACCTCATGATTGTGCACTGTGGTGACAATGACATAGGCTTATTGACTGGGGTAGAACTGGAAATCCTAATGAAGGATACCTTTACTGAATTGAGGATGCTTTTCCTTCACACTGTCTTGGTGTACTCCAACATGTGCCAAAGGCAAAAATAGAAGTGGTCTAATCACTGCACACTGATTGACAAGGCCAGGAAGCATGTCAATAAAACTGTTCCTGCTTTCTTCAGAGACTATAACATGGGCTCTATCTACAACAACAACCTGTGTTATCACATGCATGGAATCTATAGAACTGATGGAGTTCACTTTACAGACGAAGGGAACAGAGTGTTTCTAAGCAACCTGAAACTCTGCATGCACTCTTATCTATAACTGCCTTATACACACTCCCAACATAAAGGCTCTTGTCAGAGCCACCGAGAGGCCCAAATTTTGTTAATTTTCTTGTTAAATAATTATTTTTAAAATTTTTGAAATTCCTGATGATCGCGATTATGTTGTGAAATCACAAAACAAATACAGACATTTAACGACCACCACCCTGTTCAAAAAACTTTTAACTTACAAAATTCATTCTAACTATTACAATACACACATTGCTAACTTAAAGAACATGTTTGTATACATATATTTGTAGTAACTTTTTTAAAAACTGTGTTTGAACCCTACTTCCCGTTTTCACAATTACGGCCAGGTTCACGATGATTTCGGTAACGGCGACGATTGTGCCTTTTTTAAGAGGTGTAAAACACATATGTGCACACATTTTACAGTATTTTAGACACTAGGGGTTAATTACTGCACTGTTTAAAATTATATTTTTATGGGGAGTTTGTACAAAAACAATCTTTTAAACCAATTTTCCATTTTTGCGAGTACTCTGAGTATCGCGATGATCGCACCTTTTTTTATAAAGTGTAAAACACATATATGCACGTATTTTAAGAGTACGGGCCTCATTTACAAGAAAGTGCCACAGCGCAGCACCACAAGCCCTATGGCTGCGCCACGCTACAGCATTTTCAAAGCACAGGGATGCAACATATTTACAATAATATGTCGCATCCCTGTGCTTTCCCCTACGCTGGAACACAATTGGCACCCTTGCACCATGGTGCAAGGATGCCTGTGTCATGGGGATGATTTTTTATGTGCAGGAAGGTGTCCCTTCCTGCACATAAACAATCTGAAATGGTGTTTGTCAGCTTCAATGTGTGCTGCATTAGCACACATTGAAGTTACAAAACGTCATTTTTTAAATGATTGTTTATGTGCAGGAAGGAACACGTTCCTGCACATAAACAATCATAAGAGGTGATTTCCTCGTTCTATGTGTGCTGCAGAATGCAGCACGCATGGAAAGAGGAAAAAAATGAGGAGAAATTAATACATTTGTCCTCGTTGCGCCTCCCTACACCTCCTGTCAGGAATCGCAGCAGGGATCCTAAAAAGGTTCACCAAATTGCCAATGTAGCGAGCAAGAAGAGTAAAAAAGACAAGGCCAGGGTTTGTTACCACCAACAAAGACTCAGGAAGTTATCTTGGAAATCTTTAGTGAAACGGAAAATTCTCAAGAAGACCGCATTCTCCGAGGAGCAGGTTAGCCGTCTAGTTGTTGCTGCAGGCAGGCGCTCGAGAGCAGCACACTGTGTGAAGCGCGTGTGTAACCGCTGTGTCTGCGCACTTCACCGAAGTCTTTAGTCAGAGTAGTGGCTTCTTTGTGATTCTTCTCAGTTCGGAAGTATAGTGTTCAGGGAAAGTTTGCGTCACGCATGCTCGACGGATTAGTTTAGGATTAGCGTCTTGTGGTCGTCGGGAGCGTAGTAGAACTAGAACAATTTCACCCTCAGAGAATTCAAATTTTTTTTTTGAGCTTTTCCAGTTAGAGTAAGGTGTCAAGAAGAATAGAAAATTGTCTTCAGTATACTTACTCGACTTCGTTTGTGGAGAGGTTTTCTTCATCATCCGAAGATTGTTCCGGTCATGCAAGTACCTGAAAGACAAGAATAACAAGCGATTAATTGCAGTATCTGAAATCTATTGAGTAGCAAGTGCCATGTTCATAAATATATGATAAGATATAATATTGTATATGAAATATTCAGCTAAGGTTGCTTAGATAAGAGAGTCCAGATATAAAACGAATAAGCTGTAATTACATTCAGAAGAATTTCTAGTGAGACTTTCTAGTGGCAGTTTCATCATCTACATATTAGTCTCTTTCGATTACATGATTTCATAAATAGCCAATTGAAGAAAAAAGCAATATACATCTCTCTCTATAGAGACGACAAGAAGAGAAGCTCAAGTCAGTGGAAAAAGGGGTATGTTAAGAGAAGGAATTAATTAGAGAGAAATATTATTCTAGAGAGTCAGGGCAGTAGTGTATATAATGGTTATTGTTGCCTTTCTCTTGCAGTGTGCGAATTAATCCAAGAACATAGTTCTCCCAACAAAATTAGCAGTACCCAACAACAAAGGACGAGGCAGACTCTTCTTGTTGATTTTTTATTTTATCCAATTCCCCCTATCCCTCCCAAAAACCCTTAGACCCCTGTTAAATATCAAGGGGGGGTTTGAGGAGTTATTCGAGAGGGGCATTGGGACTTAGCTTTGTTCTGCTCCCGTGAATTCTGGGAACTTGCGATCACTCTTGACACCTCCCCAGGCGTAGCATTCAGACACATTTCCAGATTCATGATTTCTCGTAAATCTGGAAATGTGTCAGGTTCTATGGGTGTTGCGTGGGAACACCCACAGCAACACCCATGGAATGCCCCTTTCAGGTAAAGTGCTGCATGTAAAGGGGCCGCATTTAAAATGATAGGAAAAGCCACGCGGGGTGGCTTTTCCTGTCCTTGTAAATATGGGGCAGAAAAATGCACCACAGGGGCATCACAAAAAGTGATGCACAGGCAGCACAAGGGGCTTGTAAATAAGCCCCTAGGGGTTCATTAGTGCAGTGTTTAAAATCATATTTTTCAAGTTAGTTTGTATAAAATGAATCTTTAAAATCGATTTTCCGTTTTCGTAGTGACGCCGCAAATCAATTTTGGACACATTACTTGTGTCACCAATACCCCCATTTGTCAAACATGAGGTAAGAGTACCTCTACTCTGACCCCTTATGTCACTTAAAAAAAAAGAAATTCAGCCCTGAAAGCCGTCCCCGATACATAAAATGGCGGCAGCAACTTTCTGTTCAGGTTGCGTCCAGCCAATCACAGCATTACCATAGGCAAGTTTTCACGATTTACCTCGATCACGTCACGATGTAACTGCAAGCACCGTGAAACTGCTGCAACTTTCTGTTAAGGTTGAGCCCAGCTAATTACAGCATTCCCGTTGGTGCGTGCATTCGTGGTCTACAGTGAACTCGTCGCAATTTAACCACGATCACTGCAAAACTGTTGCGATATATCTGCCGTCAAAGATATCACTATACGTTTTGGATTTAATTTCTCGAGAACTACTGAATGGATTTGCACTAAATAACAAAAAGCACAATCTGCGTAACAACATCTACCTTTCTGCCAAATTTGGTGTAATTCTGTCCAGCGGTTCTGGCTGTGGTTTGACAATGAGTTCCTATGGGAATTAACATTACAAACGCACCCTTATTTTGCACCCCTATTTCTCGGTCCCCAGTGCACGCATCACCCCCAAACTTTCATTGACATACAGAGCCTACTTTTTGGGGAAAATTTAATGCAGATTGTTCAAGTGCCCCAAAAGTTATAGGCAAGTCAAAAAATGCGTTTCCTTTGGAAACTAGGTTCTAACTATAACTACCTACTGGCGACCGCCAGTAGGTTATATATAAATATATATATTACAGAGCAGCTGTAGCCGCTCTGTAGTTATAGTTAGTGTGACCAGAGATAGGGATTTTTTTATTTTTGATCCTTGTGTGACGAATGTCCACGAACGTTCGCAGACCTCCTTCCATCGTTATTTTTTGGGAGGATTAAAAGTTTCATGCCATTTGGTCAAGAAGGTGCAAAGAAAAAAGGGGGGTTACAAAAAAGCATATAATCCAATGCATTTTTCATAGACTTTTGTATTTAGCGTAGCGTGAAAACCATCACCTCGATTTTTGTTAAAATTGGCAGTATTACATAGAAGCGGGGGGCAGATGATTCTGTGGGGTAGTGTGCAGGGAAGTTATGTATGTAAATGTTAAGTTATAAGGTAATTTTTGTGATATCTGTGGCCACTGTACTTAGTGATGACAAGGGGTTATATTATTGGCTAATGCACTCTTTTCTAAACCATAAAGGAAGCCATGTTACTTTACAGAGCAGTTTGCTTATGTTTTGGAATACATCTCAACAATCACTTTATAACCAAGCTCTGTATTTTGCTGATAAGTAATAGATAGTTTCCTGGTACCTCAAAATGATTGTTTTAAAAAGGACCCAAATATTTTGATATTTACTCATCTTCCTTCCAGGTTGGCTCTTAAAAGAGCCTTTGATTACAAGTGTCTAATTTGAATTAACACATGGTTGAGCAGAAATTTACAGATGTTATTAATGACCATATTATTTCCATCGGAGGTAAAATGGACACCATCAGCACATTATAGGTCAGCTTGTGAAAAGATGAAGTTTAGGTGATATATTTAGGTGATAAAGAGAAGACATGTTGTGATCTCTTAGGAAGGTAGACATCGCTTCGTTTATATGTCTGTGCGTTTTCTCATACATTCCTGCATTTGCTAATGAGTGCTGTTGGAATAAAAATTATGTTTTCGCATTGTTTTACATAAGTTAGCATTCGCGGCATTTTGTGTATAGGCGCCATTTTGTATCGTGATCTGAAACTAATTCTTTGCTATTTCCGAGAAACGGCCTTCTTTAGGTTATGTTTCTTCGGAGTTGAGTTCTGCCACACTAATGAATGCACTGTTCTTATTAGCGCATACCGTTCTTCTTCAGATGTAGGCCTTCTCCCACTTGTCTAGTGGCGGGCACAGGCAGAGTAACCTTGACTAGATAGATAATGTGTGCCCGGCCTCAGAATCGAAAACTTACTTCTTTGTAATTTACTGTCCAGCTGCATCTCTCTGGAAAATTCCATTGTAGGCGTGCCTTCATTGGTTCTGAAATGTACATAATGTATTGTTATGCTTGTTGATGTCAGTCCTTCTGCAGCACTCCTTAGCGACTGGGCAGACAGGGCTCCGCTCTGAGTCGTACTCTGAATAAACAGATATTGGTTTGTATTCTCTACTGTCTGATCAGACTCTTCATTTGTATGGAAGGCTGAGAGGTGGTCGCGAGTGACCTGAGTGACCCTAATCGGGCCACTCCCTTCAGTTAGCGCCCGATCAGGAACTCCTTCGGGTGAGTGGCCCTGCACCTTCCGCGGACGGGGAGGGAAGGTCGAGGCCATCGTTGGGTCGGACGGACGGATCAGGGATCCCTGCACGTAGAGTTCCTGATACTCAGAACTACCCCTTCTGTCCTGCCGGACGGTGCCTCGCCCAGTGGTCATCCTGACTGGAGTCCTGAACGGTGAAACCCTTGGATCTGACCGTTTGGTCTGAAGAGTCAGCAGTGGAGAATAGATTCGTTTGACCTGTATATATCAGGTGAGTTTGTTTTGGTTCTTTGTGGATATGGTACCATTTTGGTTTGTATTTGGTACGGTCTAAGGACCGTCTTTGGGATAAAAGCAATTGCAATTGTTTTGCTAGGATTAAAATAGTGAACTTGTCTTCTTTTGAGAATGCCTAGTGTCAGTAAACTGTTTTTCTTGTGCTGTCGCTGTTGTTTTACTGATGCTCGATTGAAAGAAAGTCAGCCGGCGCCTCCAGAAGGCACGCCGAATTTTGATATGTATGTGAAGCATGGTCTTGGCCCTATTATGTTTAGTACAATATGGCACAAATATACGAGGGACAATGCCGAGTTGCAGTGGCCATTGACGGGCACTTTCGTTGAACAAAAGATTGAGTATTTACAGGAACAGTTGTTTAAGAAACGAAGTAGGCAGTCTATGTTTGATTCCCTCAGAACATGGCAGAAAGCAGCTAGACAGAAGCGGTTGAAGGCAGAAAAAGAGGTCCGGAAAGGAAGAATGCAGACGTTGACTCAGAAGGCTGTAGCATATGATAGGGAGAAACAGGAAAAGGGTGTTGAATGTGAAGATAGAAGGTTTTGATTACACATTGATAAATTGTATGTGGTTCAGGAAGAAGATGACGCTTTTGTTGAAGAATTATTAGTTACCCGACCCCCGCCTCTATATGGCCCGCAAAGAATATATCCCATTGTTCCGATGCCCTCACAGCTGCCTGTTACAGTTGCTTCCACTGTCTCTGTCCCCATATTTACTACTGTTGTTTCGACGTCTCTGGCTTCAGCTCCTCCTCCTCCTCCTCTTTCTTCTGTTTCTTTGCTGTCTGTGGCAACTGTGACTGTTAGTACTCCCGCCGTACCTGATGTCTCAGCTACCCTTTCGCCAGCTCTTTCCCCCATGACACAGCCCCCAGCAACGAAAATGCCTGTTGCTTCTGTTGCGCCTCCCACTGTGGTTTTTCATCCTCCGACATTAGTAAGTAGTGGGACACCAGTGCATGGATTTGAAGACAGGGATTGGACGAAATTTAAGGAGCGCATGGGACCGTTAGTTAGATCTGATGTGGGAGATGAAGAAAAGAGGGTAATAGCTAATCAGGCTGCACAGTGGGCCTGTAACCCTATTTATAGTGTAGAGGATGTCTGGGCGACTATGAACAATTTTGAGCCCTTTATACAGCAACATGCCCTTAAACACATGTCTGCTACACTGATTGGTCTCTGGCAATAGCACTTTGAAGCGAAAGCACCTCAAATTTTATACGACATAAGAGATCGAGTGTATATTAGTGAATTGGGGCCAGAGCAGGTTTTTGCTAATGTTACGATAATAGTAGAATAGTAGCATATAGGGGAAGACTACATGAGAAAAGTCCCAGGTCAGTATCTCAGTTTCCGATGAGAGAAGTCCATCCCATATATCACCCCGAGATACCGGAATTGACAGATGGTCGTGGTAATGTTATTCGAGCAGCAGTGGCGGCCAGGTTCCAGGAGCAAGGGGTTTATACTCCATGAAAAAGAAGTGAGATTTTATCTCTTAAAACTCATTTACCAGATTCTAGGAAGAATCCCGCTGCTTATTATAAAGAACTGACTGAAGCTGCTTCTTCAACGGTGATGACTTTTGCTGATATTGAAATGTTCTTTGGTCTTCTCGTTCCGGTTGATATTTGGAGGCAGGTTCATACTCAATATCATGTTCCGGAGTTGGGTGGTACTTAGGATCAAATTAAGGCATGGGATCAGGAAAGAAAGCCCGGTGATAAGCCTCAAGCGGAAATTTTGGCGTTGCCAGGCCGCATAATTACATATATGCATTCTCTTCATCCGCCGAGAAAGGTGGATTGGGATAAATTGTCAGCCTGTCGACAAAAGAAAAATGAGAGTGTGTCAGATTTTTTCACCCGATTTGAAGGTACATTTTTGGATTATAGTGGACAGGATTTGTCCGTCGAGGGAGGTTTTTGGTTGTTTGTTAATAGATTTGTTTCTAACTTGCTTCCTGAAATGGAGACTCAATTGCAAGCTTCTGAGAATACCTGGTCCACCTCTTCTCCCTCTGTTATTTTGAATATGGCACAATATTATGAGCAATAATGAGGAAAAGGAGAGGACAGAGAAGAGACATAAGGATTTAAAGATGAAGGTGTTGTTACAGCAGGCTTTTAGAGGGAATGGGAGAGGACGTGGTGGTCCTGCACGACAACTTCCACGCACTAGTAGGCAGCCAACAACTACGCCTTTGGGTCCGAATCAGTGTGCGTATTGTAAAGAGGAGGGACATTGGTGTAGCGAATGTCCGGTGCTTTTGTAGAAGGTAGCAGTCCTGAGAGGACGAGGTTCTCGTGGACGGGGTAATGGAACAGGAGGGGCTGATAGGGCTCAGAATGCTGTAGCCTCACAGGGTCATTCTGATAATAATTACTTTGATGACCCTCGTGATGGACAGTATTACCATGATGATTATGACATGGAGGAAGTGAAAGGAATGTCTTATAGTTAGGACAGCCAGGGACAGAGTGAGGGACCAGTTCTTATACCTGTAGACCAGCGTGGTCCTTATGTAACAGCAGAACTGCAAGGTTCAACTAAGGATATTTTGGGTGGACACAGGTGCGACAAAAAGTTCTGTTTCTCGAAATATGGTCCCTGAGGCGGCTCTGTCTGGCCATAATAATGTGTTGGTTGGTTTTTCTGGTGTATCGGTTGTGAGCCCCATTTCAAAACCTCTTGTGTTGACTATTGGTCCTTTCACTGTGGATTCGCCATTTTTGTTGACATCTAATTGTGGTGAAAATTTGATGGGTTTGGATTGGTTGAAGAAATTGCATGCCACTATTTATTGTTCTCCAGCGGGTGTCTATATGACAATGGGTCCAGATGTAGCACTCGCTAAACAGTGTTTGTCCAAAGATGCACCCCTTCCTGTTGAATTTAAAGATGTGCCACCGATTCTGTGGGTGACAGGTGACACAGATGTGGTGTTTTTGCAGATATCGCCGGTTTTGATACAGGTTAAGGATGGTGCTATTTTGCCCCATCTCCCTCAGTATAAAATACCGCAGGCAGGAGAGCGAGCCTTATTGCCAAATATACAAGATTTGATTAAGAAAGGAGTGGTTGAGGAGACGACTGCTAATATTTGCAATAGCCCTATTCTTCCAATTCTTAAAAGGACGCCCTCAGGTTCCCCTGATGACCATGAAGATGTTTATTGTTTCGTGATTGACTTGCGTGAAGTTAATAAAATAGTGGTCCCTCAGTTTCCAGTGGTCCCAGACATTACTACTCTTTTGACAATGATTCCCTCTACTGCTAGATTTTTCTCTGTCATTGACCTGAAAAATGCTTTCTTTAGTATTCCTATTCATCCAGATTGCAGGTATTTGTTCAGGTTTACACTAGCTGGTAGGAGTTTTAGGTTCTGTCGAGCTCCTCAAGGCTATACTGAAAGTTCAAGTATTTATAGTCAAGCTTTAAAAAGTCAGTTGGATTCCCTATGGCTTCCCTCAAGTAATGTATTGGTGCAGTATGTTGATGACTTACTCATTGCTTCTGACACAGAACAAGGTTGCAAAGACAGTACAGTTAAATTGTTGTTGCATTTGGCCCGATATGGACGTAAGGTTTCTCTTTCTAAATATCAATATTGTCAACAGGAGGTCACCTATTTAGGTCACCTACTATCGAAGGAGGGCAGGAGATTGACTCCTGAGCGCATCAGTACCATTGTTAAAATGCCCGTTCCGCAAACCCAGAAAAATGTGCACGCTTTTATAGGTATCACTTCCTACTGCCGGCAGTGGATACCTAACTACTCTTTACTAATTAAACCTTTGCTTGCTCTAACCACTAAAGATGTGCATGAGCCCCTACCTTGGACGCCCGACTGTCAGCAGTATTTTGAGCAATTGAAAACTGTGCTTTGTTCGGCTCCGGTACTTGGCACTCCTGATTATAGAAAATAGTTTGTGTTGTACGTCCATGAGATGGCTGGCTGTGCGCTTTCCGTTTTATCACAAAAATTTGGAGATAAGCAATGTCTGGGTGCTTATTTCTCAGCTGTTCTTGACCCTGTCGCAAGAGCCCTCCCAAGCTATCTAAGAGCGGTTGCAGCTGTGGCCGTTTCTATCAGACAATCGGCTGGACTCGTACTTGATACTGACCTCACGGTCATGTTACCCCATGCTGTGGATACGCTTGAATAAGACTAAGACCCAGCACCTCACCAGTGCATGTCTGACTAGTTTTGAATTAACGTTGTTTGCTAAACATATCACGATCAAAAGATGTGCCACTCTGAATCCAGCCACATTACTGCCCCTCCCTTCTGAGAGTGATGAGATTGATAAACATGATTGTATCTTCCGGACGGAAGAAGAGACGAAAGGACGGGTAGACTTGACTGATGTCCCTTATCTGACCTCCAAGTGGAACTATATGTCGATGGCTCTTGTTTTAAATTGCCAGATGGCACCTCAACTGCTGCGTAAGCTATTACTATGCTACATACAGTAGTTAAGACATCACAAGTTCCTTACCAATCGGCCCAAGCTGCTGAGCTTGTTGCTTTGATACGAGCTTGCAAATTGAGTGAGGGATTGGTTGTCAATATTTATACTGACAGCCAATACGCCTTTGAAGTCGCACATAACTTTGGGCGACTCTGGGCAGAGAGAGGGTTTCTTACCTCACATGGCACCAGGATTCAGCATGGGCACCTCATATTGAGGCTTCTGTCTGCTTTGACACTCCCTAAGAAATTGGCTATAGTAAAGTGTAGTGCCCATCGGAAAGTCACTGATGATGTAGGTAGGGGAAATGCTTTTGCCGATCAGGCAGCTAAGGAGCAGCCCGGACTAAAATGAACAGAATGCTAGTAGCAAGTCCCGCTAAGTGGGTGCCTGAAGTTACTATGCTTGAGGATACACTTGAGAATGTGAAGGAGATACAAAGTGAGGCCACAATAGAAGAATTAGCATTAGCGCAAGAAGGCACAGCACAATTGAATGATGAGGGATGTTGGATTGACAAATCAGGGAAGCAGAGATGGATGTTGCCAGATGCATATGTTCTCCCTGTAGTTATGATGGCCCATGGTCCAGCCCATATTAGTGCTAAGGGTATTTGCAAGTTGTTAGACCCTGTATGGCAGAATGATAACATTTCAAAGACTGCTGCACATTTAGTGAAGTATTGTATGGTGTGCATGATGCACAATCCTGGAAAAGGTACCCCTACCCCACCCGGTAATTTTGCATCACCTACTTTCCTTTTGAAGTCCTTCAGATGGATTTTATAGAATTGGATCGGTGCAATCATTTGAAGTATGTTTTGGTGGTTGTTTGTGCTTTTAGTAAATGGGTTGAGGCTTATCCCACTAAAGACAATACAGCCGTTACGACTGCAAAGGTACTCCTGAAGGAGTTCTGTCCTCGTTTCGGCTTGCCCCGTTTGATTTGGAGTGATAACAGAAGTCATTTTAATGCCAAGGTCATTCAGTTAATATGTGATGGTTTGCACATAAAGCAGAAGTTTCATGCTGCAAACCACCGGCAGTCAGCAGGTTTGGTTGAGAAGTACAATGGTACTCTCAAACTGAAAATGGCAAAGATTCAGGAGACAACAGGGTTACAGTGGCCAGATGCTTTACCATTAGCACTTTTGTCAACAAGAACTACAGCACATTCTAGGACAGGATTGTCACCGTATGAGGTCGTGTTTGGACGCCCGGCAAATGTCTGGGGCGTCCCACGTCCTCGGCGGTTTACTGATATTGAGTATCCCTTGTTGATCGATTACCTTTGCCAGTTAACTGAAAATCTGCATTCGATTCACCAACAGGTCCGGGAAGCCCTACCAGCTATGCCAGAGGGGCCCAGACATGATATTCAACATGGTAACAACATTCTTGTTTGAAATTTTCAGCGGAAGAAGAGTTTGGAGCTGCGGTGGAAGGGGCTACTCCAAGTCTTGCTGGCAACCCTCACTGCTGTCAAAGTTTCTGGTCGTAAGAATTGGATTCATACATCACACTGCAGGAGGGTCCCTCTCCCTCTGTCCTATGACCAGTGGACGAAAGATGGAGTAGGGGACTCTGAGTGTGAGATGGTGCCTCAGTTTGTCCCCTTCAGTGACGCCAGGCTGACCTAGACCAAAACGGATGAGGAGAATGATGAAGTGCTGAATGCAGCAGTACCTTCAGAAATACGGACTATCCAGGAGCCCCTTTTCACTGATCCCTCTGTGCCTGGAGTCACTAGGCACAATTTGCTGCCTCGGCTAAAGAACAGTGCACAAAAGGAGAAGTCAGATTAGTTAGGGATGGACTGTGTAAGTTAGGGTGTACTTTGCTATAGTACCAATGGATTTAGTTTAGGGCGAGGTGAGATTTGTACACTGTTTGGACATTGGACAGGATAGATTAAAAGTATCCCCCTGGGGGTACTTTATCCTGGTCAACGTGGGAACCCGAGCTTAGGACAGAGCAAGCTCCACCGCCGGTGCTCAAGAGCGCCAACGTTTTGATGAACTATAGGAGCCTGTACCAGTGAGGCTCAGATGGACACTGGGAACTTGTATCATTTTCTTGCTGGCATTTTGGTCCTTTCCTCCCTTTGCTTTATCGTTTATCATGCATCCCTTTGGTAGGATGGTTGCTGACGAAGAGCAGCCAGTGATTCCCCCTGTTCCTATACGTACATTCTGGTCTACAAAAAGAAAAATATTGTGTATTGTTCTTGTGGTATTACTGCTATTAATTTTGGGTGGGGTGTCCTGGGTTTTGGAATGCGATCAGGATGTACCGTCATGTGCTAAATATAAGGTTGTTTCTAAAATGCGCGCTAAACGGACAGCCCCGAGAAATGTCTTTCTAGACACACATAAAAGATTCTTAGGAAAAGGTACAGCTTGTTATCCCACTGAATCTGTTACAAGTTTATGGACTGCTCACCCATTGTCGTTGGTCAATTGTACGTATACCCGCCCAGCCCAATTCGTAGAGGTAAGGGGTGAGTTTGGACTGGGGTATCCCCATCCTTGTCTATATTACAGGAAGCCATGAGGAAAGGGATATCCGGGTTGTGACAATAATACATATTGTGATAATTTGTATATGAGAGAGCAGAACATTACCTTAGTGGGCTGGCATTACCAAGATTTAACGGTTACTCGAAAAGCTGGATATTATCCCGCATGTTGTCCGATAGTAAACAGTACTGATGCATTCTTGTATGTCAATTGTTCTGGGATAATATTGTTCAAAAATACGATGTCTCTAGAGAAAAGGAAGGATCCAAGTATGGTAGGGATGAATACCAGATATGCCCCTGTGGATTATCAAGGTCCACTTTATGCACACCCGGGATTTTATTTTTTGTCTAATGGTACTTACTTAAATGTTCATAATGGTACAGATGATGTTGCTTTAGGAACGGTGCTCCCTTTAGGTGTGCCTTATAAGTACGGTAAGCCAAACATACAGTGGGTAAAAAGAACATTGACAGCAGAATTCTGCGATGAAGTGACAGATTTGGAAGTCAATAATTATAGTAATGGTATCACCTTTGGGTATATTCTCTCCTCCATTATTACCTTTGGTGGTACCGCTATGGCCAGAGGTGAAAGAGCTAGAGAATATTTTGGATGTAAGTTACAGATACTGTCGAACTCCACAGTGGCAGCTCTGCGTGACATCACCACCCAATTAGAAAGTATGCGAATATACTCTGAGCAGACCAGATATGCTGTTGATTTTATTCTAGCTAAGGGCGGTGGTGTGTGCCCAGTAGTAGGAGACCAGTGTGTAGTCGGAATAACTAATATGGAAAAAAATATCACCCAACACATTTTAGACATTCTAGAAAACGTGAAAGGAATGGAGAGTGGGAATTGGAGTTGGTCATTGTTTGCTGGATGGGGTTGGATCCTTGAAAAGGTGATCTATTTCATCGTGATCCTGATTTCTTGCTGTGTTTTGGTCCGGTGTCTTCCCTTATGCTGCTCATATTGCACCAATCTCCTTTCTCCTAAAAGAATATCAATTCATGATACTAATGCAACAATCATGCTTCAGAAACCTTATGCAGATAGACAAGGGTATTTTCGAGACCTCTTCCCTCGTTACCGTTTCCCCTCCAGATGCTGAAAATATGGAGTGCTCCTAAACGTATTCATGGTTTGTTGAACTATATGTTTTTCTTATTATTACACAATAATTGCTTAGCTCATGCTAAAAGGAGGGTCTGATGGAATAAAAATTATGTTTTTGCATTGTTTTACGTAAGTTAGCATTCTCTGCGCCATTTTGTGTATAGGCGCCAGTTTGTATTGTGATTGAAACTCATTTTTTTGCTATTTCCGAGAAACGGCTAGGTTATGTTTCTTCGGAGTTAGGTTCTGCCACACTAATGAGTGCACTGTTCTTATTAGCGCATACCTTTCTTCTTAGATGTAAGCCTTCTCCCACTTGTCTAGTGGCGGGCACAGGAAGAGTAACCTTGAAAGATAGATAATGTGTGCCCGGCCTCAGAATCGAAACTTACACCTTTGTAATTTACTATCCAGCTGAATCTCTCCGGAAAATTCCATTGTAGGCGTGCCTTCATAGGTTCTGTAATGTACATAATGTATCGTTATGCTTGTTGATGTCAGTCCCTCTGCAGCACTCCTTGGCGACTGGGCAGATAGGGCTCCGCTCTGAGCGTACTCTAAATAAACAGATATTGGTTTGTATTCTCTACTGTCTGACCGACTCTTCATTTGTATGGAAGGCTGAGAGGTGGTCGCGAGTGACCAAGTGACCCAAATCGGGCCACTTCCTTCAGTGCTTCCATTTTATCCTTTGGCAAATGTTTTAAAACACAAAACTGGTGTGAGGAAATGGAGTCATTAAAGAAGTAAACGTCCTTTTCATCTCTATTTCAGTTCAGTAAGGTGACTGTCAGAAATGGGGTCTCTAGTTGGCAGTGATTTGCACCCTGTCCAAGTAGGGATCCTCACTCTAGTCAGGGTAAGGGAGTCACACTGCTAAGATGACCCCTGCTCACCACTTCGGTAGCTTGGCAAGAACAGTCCGGCTTATCTCAGAGGTGATGTGTAAATCATTGTAGCACAGTGACAACACTACAAAATTAGTCCACACCAGCTTAGAACAATAGCCAATATTTATCTGAATAAAACAAGTCCAAAATGACAAAACTCCAACATATACAACTAAAGATATCACATTTAAAAGGTTAAATAAGTTCAACCATAGAAATCATTGGATGCATTTCTTCTAGCACATAGTACCTTGGATGCGTCAAAACTCAAAGATGATGCAAGGCACAAGGGAAGTGAGGTGCCAAAAAAGCAAATCGATGCATCGGTTCCTTACTCCCAGGGGAGGTGATGCATTATCTCCTTGCTGCCAGGGAAAGTGATGCGTTGGTTTCATACTGCTACACAGGGGAGGTGATGCGCCAGTTGCTTACTGGAAGTTAAGGTGACGCGTTGATCTCCGGACACGCGGCCTTGGTACTTTACTGTTTGGAAACATCGATGAAGAAATTGGCGCCCAGGTACAATGCATCAAAAATACAGACATGTTGCGTCGATTCCACAGCAGCGAAACAGCTGTGGCTGTTCTTCTCATGCGCTGTGATGGAAAGCTGTGGCCTTCAGTGAAAGCCATGATTGGTGTGCCGATCGCAATCCACGCTTTGGTGCTGGCAACAGCGTTGTGTCAAAGTTTGTAGAGATGCATCAATAAAAACAGATGCTGGGAGTTGATGCTTGGATTGTCTCCTTCAGTTCAACAGATTCTACTTCCAAGGGCCCAGGAACTGGATTTCTACCTACTTGGCAAGTCAGAACTGGTAGGTGAAGTCTTTGATGGCCCTGATACTTCCTAACAGGAGGCAAACACACACACAAGCCTTTGGAGAACCTTGGAAGCAGGAAACAGAAATCAAAGTCCAGTCCTTTCACTCCTAGGACAGAAGAAGCTAGCAGCAGGCCAGCACAACAAAGCAACAGGCATAGTGTCAGTTCCTCCTACAGCATCCTGCTATTCTTCCTGGCAGAATGTCCTTTAGTCCAGAAGTGTTCTGATTTGAGAGAGTCAGAGGTCCAATACTTATATCTCTTTCTGCCCTTGAAGTAGGTAAACTTCAAAGGAAAGTCTTTGTAGTGCACAAGACCCTGCCGTTCCCTGACTTGGCTCTAGACACACTACAGGGGGGTGGAGGCAGCTTTGTGTGGGGACAGGCACAGGCCTATTCAGGTGGCAGTGAGAACTCCTCCCACCACTCTAGCTCAGGAAGGCCCATCAGCCTGGTGATGGCCCATTAGGATATGCAAGGCACACCTCAGTTCCCTTTGAATAACTGTCTAGAGTGAATCCACAAGAGCATAACTGTCATCCTAACCCAGACGTGGATTCTACAGAGAGGCAGAGGCACAGAATGGTTAATTAAGAAAATGCCCACTTTCTAAAAATGCCATTTCCAAACATGCGATTTAAAAACCAACTTCACCAAAAGATGTACTTTTAAATTGTGAGTTCGGAGACCCCAAACTTCAAATCTCTATCAGCTCCCAATGGGAAATTACACTTAAAAGATCATTCAAGGCAATCCCCATGCTACCCTATGGGATAGATAGTCCTTGCTATAGGGAAAAATGAAATTAGAGGTATTTTACTATTAGGACATGTAAAACCCATCAGTACATGTCCTACCTTTCAAGTACACTGCACCCTTCCGATGGGGCTGCCTTGGGTCTACATTAGGGGTGACTTACATGTAATAAAAAGGGAAGGTTTGGGCCTGGCAAGTGGGTGCACTGGCCAGGTCAAAATAACATTTATAAACTGTACACATTTCAAAAGTGTACGCACATACATTGCAGTGGCAGGTCTGAGACATGGTTGCAGGGCTACTGATGTGGGTGGCACAATCAGTGCTGCAGGCCCACCAGTAGCATTTGATTTACAGGCCCTGGGCACACCTGGTGCACTTTACTAGGGACTAGTTAATGAAATATGCCAACCATGGGTAAACCAATCAACAATACAAGTTACACAGGGAGCGCTTGCACTTTAGCACTGGTCAGAAGTTGTAAAGTGGCCAGAGTCCTAAACCTAGCAAAAATTAAATGCAGCACACAGTCAAAAGCTGGAGGTCAGAAGCAAAAAGACAGGGGAAATCAAAACATGCCAGGTCTAACAATGAGCAATATCATTGTTTCCACAATTAATAATTATTAAAATAGGGAAACTCGAGGGGGTGTGGCCGAGCAGTCTAACCAGCTCCGGCAGCCCAAATAAAATCATCCTTCACAATCCTCACCTGAAAACGCACCGAATGCTCCCAATCCGCAGGTGGACAACGCGGAACATCCGAAGCACCGGAGGACGCCGCTGATCCGCGAGTGAACCCATTTCCTGTTTCGCGGCAGCCACATTATATAATTCAGCGGAGCACGTCCTACGAGGGAGCCTGCGGGCACAGTGCGGGGGAGACATCTGGAACCTCTTAACGCAAGCCCAGAAGAGGTACAGCGACATCCTTGCTGCCGGCGGCTGTTGTTGATGGCCTGTGTCGGCTGCTGCTCTGTGAGTGCAGGCCGCGGCTCCCGCGGGGCTCTGCATACTGCCTGGGGCGGGGGCAGCCGGAGACGTGTCGGCGCCGAGTTCCTTCGACGCTCCAGGTCCCGCTGTGACTCGGCAGGCGAGGATCATCGTCAGATCAGCACTGACTGGGGACGGTGGATTGCCGCAATACCGGACCCAGCCACTGCGGATTGAAAACGAGTGTGGCCCAGGTGGTCAAGCGGGTGGAACCTGGGCCCTGAACTACCCTGGCAGTCTCCCGCCTCCTCAGTGTGCACACGCAGACAAGATTAAAAACGCTTCGCTATGCATGTATTTGTATAAGCTGTGGTCCCCCGAATTGCTCACAAACCCAGGGCTGGACAATGGTGCGCGCCACAATGCTTGGTAAATCCCTACAATGAGAGATATTGCACTGGTGGTGCCCTACAGGATGCGCGAGGCGGATGGCCTGACTGGACACTAGCGGCCACGTACGCCGGGATGCTGGATAATATGGGTCCATACCCAGCAAAATATAGCGATTAACATGCTGTAGGTCCCCGAGGGGTGCGGCGCCCACTAGGGGTTGGGGTGGGTGTCTCCCAGCTGCGGAGGTGGCCAGGTTAGGTCCTGGTGCAGCTTGTGGCTGGGGGCGCTCCCTCCTGCCAGCATCTACGGCTACCCCTCTCATGATCACTGGCAAACAATAAGAAGAACCCGGGGACAGGCGGCAGGACTTCTAAGAAGAATTATGGAATCTTGATTGTAGGCCAGTGGAGGCCACCCATTCTTATAATGACAAAAGATAAACTCCTATCCACCTCTGCATGCCAGAGCACTATGGATAGATATACCGGTACAGGCACGTGTGGTGCGTAGGCAGAGGGAACCTGGGAACCTCCGAGGCTCCACCAGACACTACTGCCATCCTTGCGGTGATTACCCAATCCAGAGCAGAGCTGGAGGCCCAGATTGGCGCCGTGGGGTCAGACATGACACTCCTACGACAAGACCTTCGAAGTGCGGTGGAACGATTGACTGAGGCTGAAACCAGAGATTCGGGGGTTGAGGATGCCATCTCTATGCTACATGCAAAGGTCTCCACTCTGGAGAAATTAACTAAAGGGCTTGCAACACGGGTAGAAGATGCAGAAGGGCGGGCCTGGAGAAACAACATCCACCTTGTTTGCTTCCCGGAAAATTGCGAAGGTGGCGGCACTGAAAAGTTTGTGGTGGACTGAATCCCCTTGTGGATCCCAGCAGGTACACTCTCTCCCTGCTTCATAGTAGATCGCGCACACAGAGCTCTTCTTCAACGGCCGCCCCCAGGGGCCAGACCAAGGCCCATTATTGTGCAAATTCTAAACTATTGCGACCGCAGCGTTATTCTTAAACAGGCCAGGATGAAAACTAAATTATTCCATGATTCACATCGAATCATGATATTCCCGGACTATACAAGACTCGTCCAACAGCAACAACAATCATTCAAGGCTGCCAAGATGCGCCTCCGTGACCTCAAGATCACTTATGCACTGCAATTTCCGGCTCGATTGCAGGTGGTGTACAATTCCCGCACAATCTTCTTTGATACACCGGAAGAAGTCTTTCAGTGGACAGATGAACTGCGATATCTCAAACCACACACACCCCATGCCATGACACAGAATCATCCTTCGGTGAACAAAAAAGCGAGCAAAAATCACCCAAAGAAAAAAGACGACACCGCTCTGGCTCAACATGGCGTTCCAAAACCACAAATCCCGATCGGGAGGGTCCATCCACTAACATCCCGACCAACCACCCTAAATGATTCTGGACACAGACCAGTGCCGCATCAGGGATTCTCCCATCTCTTTGTGAAAACTATGGTGCACAGGTGCTTCATACTGGGCTAAATTATATACTGTTCGGTATTCCTTAAAATGGAACAGTTTGGGTGTTTTGGGACCCATTGGAAGGACACGAAGCGGGTCCCCCGTTGGAGCATGCACTAAGGACCATTCACAACAGATGCTTCATTCGTTATGAGGTATTGGGGTGGGGGGAGGGGGAAGGGAAGTTTTACCCAGTTTAAATTTATTTTTATTTTAACCCATTGCCATGTATTCACCAACTCTTGGATTATCTACTATAAGTATATGCTACTCGGATCTACACTTTTACATGTAAGTGGCGACATGCACAGGTGAAACCCCGATTGGCCAATTACCGATTGTAAGCTGGAAAGTGTGGGGTATCCTCGATAAGATTAAGAGGAGTGGGGCCCTCCGACAAGCCAAACTGCTGAAAGTAGATATTCTGCTTC
Source organism: Calotriton arnoldi (assembly GCA_963921515.1). Taxonomy (NCBI): domain Eukaryota; kingdom Metazoa; phylum Chordata; class Amphibia; order Caudata; family Salamandridae; genus Calotriton; species Calotriton arnoldi. The sequence continues at coordinate 759,167 of CAWUFW010007412.1, read as the reverse complement.
TGCAGGAGACACAACTTATGGGTACTAGGCACCCTGTCTAGCCAGGTTTGGCTTTGCACAAATATTCCACGCAGGCTTCACTCAAGGATCCCGGGGGGTGGCAATACTAATACACCGGAGGATAGCCTTCATACACTCCCGCACATGGGTTGACCCCCATGGACGATATATCCTTATTCATGGGACCATTTTTGGCAAGCAAATAGTCATTCGTAGTATATACGCCCCCTCACACACAGCTTTATTACCAAATTACTAGACCTGTGGGGAGTTCTACCTGAGGGGCTGGCGGTCATGGGCCATGACTGGAACGATGTCATGTGTACATCGAAAGATAGGAAACGATTCTCCGGGTCCTTGGATCACCACAAGGAATCCAAATTAAAATCTTTCACTACAACGGTGGGATGGATGGATACTTGGAGAGAGCACCACCCATACGATACAGGACACACATACTACTCCCCAACACATGACTCCCTTTCTAGACTAGATTATATTTTTATTCCTCACAAATACATACAGAGATTGGCAGGTGCCATAATTCTGCCGCGCGGACTATCAGATCACTCCCCGATCATGATTTGGCTCTTAATGGGCCCCCGTCAGCATCCTTTCCAATGGCGATGGTCCCCATGGCATCTACAGAACCCACATTATCGCACACATATGCACACTGCGTTAACAGAATTCTTTAATGTAAACACGGATACCGCCACAACCACAGGGATTTTGTGGGAAGCCATGAAACTAACGATCCGCAGGGTGGATATTAGCTATTGCGCGGTGGCGAGGAAGCGTTGAAAGCATAATCTCACACAGCTAGAAGACCGTCTCACTGCGCATCAGAGGCAGGATCTAGATAGCGGAGCATATGAGGCACGTAGACAATTATGTTTCATTCAACAACAATACCAGAGTGAGCTCCTAGAAGGGGCACGTTGTGTATGGCTGGCATCCCAAAGCAGGATCTGCCAGTGGGGAGATAAATTGTGGAAACCCATATATCACCTGTGTCAGCAGACTACAACTGTCACCCTGCCCCCAGCCATTAGGGACACTGCGGGGAATGTTCTCACGAACCCTGCAGAGATTGCACAAAGTTTTGCATCCTTTTATCAAGCACTATATTCGCCTCAAGAACCCATCAGCCCTTACCTTATTGAGAAGTTCCTCGATGATATTCCCTCGAAAACTGTACCAGATGACGTATGGGCGAGCTTAGACGCACCCATAAAATTCGAGGAATTAACGAAAGCCGTTGCAGAGCTGCACACTTGCCGAGCAGCAGGTCCTAATGGCCACCCCAGTGAATTCTTTAAAGCTTATATAACACTACTGGGGCCCCATCTCCTCAATACCATTCTAGATGCAGCCGAAGCTGGCTGCCTACCAGCAGACTAGAGGCATGCTGAGATTGTGGTTTACCCTAAACCCGGTAGACTCCCGGAACTGCACACCTCTTATCGTCCTATATCTCTTTTGAATATGGAAGTGAAGCTGCTCCCCAAAATCCTTGCGGATAGACTACTACCACACATATCAGATCTGGTTCACCTTGACTACGCCCGCTTCATGTCCGGCCGCTCCACTCGCCATAACATCAGAAGGGCTCACAATGCAATAGCAGCAGAGGATCGACTCGACCGGCCAGCCGCACTCTTATTGGCAGATGTGGACAAGGCCTTCGATTCGGTTAGTTGGATATACCTATTCACATAACTTAAGAGACATAAATGTGGTCCGCGTTTCATTGCCTATATCCGCCTTCTATATACAGACCTGACTGCGACGATTCGGATTGCGGACTGCATATCGGCCCCCTTTCCGATACAACATGGCACAAGGCAGAGATGCCCTCTCTCCCCCTTATTGTTTGCATTCGCGATTGAACCTTTGGCAATTTGGGTCCGGAAAAATGCAATGTTCCGAGGGTTTGAATGGACACCCGATATTTTGGATTGTATCGCATTGTACGCAGACGACGTCTTATTTTTCCACACGGATCCCCACAAATTGGGCCCCAGAATATTACAGATAATGCGGGTGTTTGGGGAAACATCAACCTCTACATGAACGTAAAAAAATCAACCATATGGCCCCTACGCTGCACACTCGGACAAAGCACCTGGGCCACAAACCTGACATCCACCACAACCGGGATGCAGTGCCTTGGTGTCTATCTTACAGAGGACCCTACAATATTGTGGGATCGTAACATCGGTGCTGCAACCGACAAAGTGCAATCAGATATATAAGCGGGGTCTGGGCTATCTCTATCACTATATGGGTGGTTCGAGATCTTTAAAATGATTTCGCTCCCGCGGCTCCTATACCACCTACAAAATCACCCCTTTCCTGTCCCCCCATCCTGGTTTCGTCAAATCAATGCTATACTCGGACAATTCCTGCGGGATGGAGGCGCCTCTCGAGTTGCTCTCCGTACCTGCTTCCAGTCAACATATTGCAGCGGAATAGCAGCAGCCGATATGCAGGCCTATCATGCGGCATCACATTTGCAGGTAATCAATGATTGGTGGTATGGACCGAGGGATGACCCGGCTTATGCAGTAAGAGAGATGGCTCCTCGATGACCCTATGGTTACGTCATACTTATACAGCTGACTAAATGTCCAGACCCTACCACCCGCTACCGAAGTGGTAATACTCACATGGCGACAGGCTCTTAGGCGGATGGGTTGGTGGGGCCGCCTTACACCGGTAACTCCCTTATGGGGCAATCGCCTGTTATCTCACCTCGCTAATATGCAGGTCTTTCGGGGATGGGACCAGATAGGAATGTCCACCATTGGAGATGTAATGCACAGCTTAACCTTAAATCGTTCCAAGAACTCAGCCACGAATATTCTATGCCAAACACACTATTCTACAAATACCTGAATTTCCGCCATGCTATCACACCACATATAACCCAGATCGAATCCCTTCCAGACTTCAGCCCACTTCAGGGTAAACTTCTGACTGGAGAGCTGGGCGACCGCAAAATCTCTAAAATAAACCAATCTCTCATCACAAACAGTACCACTACATTAGAAAAACTGAAAGCCTCCTGGCAGACAGATATCGGTCCCCTAGATACCGATGATTGGGTCGAGGCCCTAGAGTCCCCGCGCGGAGCTGTCATTTCCACGAGATTGAGAATAATTCAATTCAAGATCCTCCATAGAGCCTACTCGATATAGATTGTGGCGAGCCGGTCTGATAGAATCATCTATATGTTTCAGATGTCGGAAAGATGAAGGCACATTAATACACACAATATGGTCATGTCCAATGCTTGAGAGATTCTGGTCCGGTGTTATAGCATGTTTGTCCAATGTGTTGGGGTGGGTACTCCCCAGATCTCCAAGACTTACCCTGCTTCACATAACAGACGAGATTGGGGGTAATAGATACAAACGCCATCTACTCTGGGTGGGTCTCACCATAGCCAAAAAGGATATTGCATGATTATGGAAATCAGATAAACTCCCAGCTATCCGAGCAAGGAAAAAAGGTATGGACTTTTTTATGGGATTGGAGTTGCCGGTGTTTCGAGCTAGGGGATGCCCCCAGAAGCACTCGAAAATTTGGAACCGATGGGCTGAGTACCGTGGACTAAAACTTGCAGATCACCCTTTGATTTCAGATATCATAGACTCCATGCCTTAAACAAGGAACCCAACAACGTGACTCGTGCTTAGTCGCTCCTGATGGGCTTCAAGGCTACCCGAGGATTGACTCATACAAATACAATGAACACGGCCTGGGTTTAAATGTTTTGTTTGACCAGTTAATATGTGACATGATAAATATATACGGCCTTCTGGCCATTGCGTGTTTAAATGGAATAAAAATGTGTTATGAAAAAAAATAGGGAAGCTCACAATCAGTAAGAGAAAAAATAAGAGGTATGATGTTATTCCACCTTTTTTTAATGAATTTTATTTAACTTTGATATAAGTACAAAGGAACATTGAATGAAACAACACCCCTGTCATATACAGTATCAACATTTCTGTCGGTACATGTTCACATCATTACATTATAGCATTCCACAGCATACCGTACTAAGCATCTATATCTGTCCGAGTGTTATTTACATGAGTACGCTGTCTTGACAAAGCGGTTTGGTGGTAAATTGTATACACTTATAGCCGTTAATCTCTTAGCTCCTGCAAGAGTTTTCATTTACCGGTGCTTGCTACAGTAATAGGGACTTGTATACATTTTGATTTATATCAAGAGTAACTTTCACTTGGTATCAGTTGCACCATTACATTCCAGTGCTATCCTGTCCATCTGGGGTGCCTACTGCGTCGTCTGATGAAGACAGTAAATATGTCTTCAGGGGATCCCATATATCTCTCGGCCTGGAAGTGGGCGGGAGCAATTCTGCATAGTTAAACAACTGCTCCTGCCACATTGTGAGATCTTGCAGCCATTCCTTAAATTTGGGGGCTCGGCCCCTCCCTCATCTGCAAGCCACTTTTCGTTTGGCAATTAGGAACCCTAATGCTAGGTATTTCTTATATACGGTATCAACTTCGTCTGTGTACCCAAGTAAGGCTGTGTTGGGGGATATCTGGAGTGTTGTACCCACCATATGTGCCATGCCCTCAAATATCTGTTGCCAGTATTAAAAAATTACAGGGCCTTCCCAGGCTAAATGAAAAAAAACAGCTCCCCCTCTACCACACCTAGAGCATTTGTCATTTTCTCTAAGCTTAAATTTGTGGAGTTTGACCGGGGTATAGTATAGTCTATTTAGAAATTTATAATGGATCAGTCTCAGCCTGCCATTAGCTGTAATGGCCTCTGTTTGCTTACAACAGAATTCCCACTGTTTGTCTGATAACTGTATACCAAGGTCTGCCTCCCATTGTAGACGAGATGTCAATGCACGATGTCGTTGCTTTTTTCTTGTTGTGATAAATTAGCGACGTAACATTTTGAGGTGGTTCAGCTTGTATAAGCTCATGGAGTGGTGAGAGAGTGGGGGGTTCATGAGGGAATGCCTGTGTGGCCACCTCAACACTTTGTCTGAGTCTAACAAACATAAACAGTTCCATGGCTGTAGTTATGTTTTCGCCAAAGAACTGTTCCTTAGACAGAAATTGTCCGTCTATATACAGGTCCCCCCATGTCTCCATCTGAAGTTTTTCTAACAGTAATCTGCATTGCCATTCATAGGTAACCTGGAGATCTGGGTGACAAATTAGAGACAGTCTAGGAGAGTACACTATCGGCCTATTGAGCTTAGTGGCAATCTTCCTCCAAGCGGAGTTAGTGCATTCAACAGTAGTGGGATCATGATCTTGCTTTTTAGGGGGGATGGAGATGAGACCCGAAAGGGGGGTGGGGCCATGTATCCCATTTCTACCGCTAAGTGTGGCATGAAGGGGGGTGGGTGGAACCAATGTGTGGCGTAATGTGCTTGTGCGCAATAATAATATAGTTCAAAATCTGGTACCTCGAAGCCTCCCTGTGAGAACGGTTGTGTCAATATTTCCCAACGAAGTCTGGCCTGTTTGCCTCCCCACACCAGACGAATTGTTTGTGTTTTCAGTGCTTTAAAAAATGGTTTCCCCGTATTATAGGGAATATTAGTGAATAGATAAAGAAACTTGGGCAGTAGTATCATTTTTACCAGGGAAATCCGACCTGCCATGGATAGTGGCATAGCTATCCATCTCGTGATAGACTACGTGACGGCTTCCAGGGTTTTCCCGTAATTGGAGCGCAGTAGTTCGTTTTTGTCCCTGGTGACTTTAATCCCTAGGTATTTGACCTCCTCAGTACATCATGTTAGGGAATAGTCATGTGCGTATGGTGCAACCGTGTTGGTCAGCAGAAAAATGGCTGATTTATTCCAATTAATATTTATACCTGAGTATTCGCCAAATTTAGTAATTTCTCGTAGGAGCGGGTTTAGGTTATCCTGCGGATCTTTGAGGTAAAGTGTAATGTCATCTGCGTACAGTGAGATTAAAAGTTGTCTGGTCGGATATACTAGCGCACGTTCCTTATGGTGTTGTCTCAGTTTAGCAGCCAATGGTTCTATGGCTAGGGCAAATAGTATAGGGGATAAGGGACAGCCCTGACCTGTACCTCTAGTGATTGCAAATGGGGAAGAGCGCATCCCATTAAAGAGTACTGTAGCAGTTGGCTGACAGTACAAAAGCTCTACCCACCTGATGAATTCAGGGGGCATTCCCATATATCTCAAAGTCCCTATGAGATAATCCCACTCCACGGAATCAAATGCCTTCGTGGCATCAAGAAATACTGCCACCGCGGCACTATCTGGGTCAATATTTTGCATAACAGTAAAGAGAGTCCTGAGGTTATGTGATGTCGCTCGCCCTGCGATAAATCCGGACTTATCCGGCAATACCAGTTTATTCATTAATAGATTCAGTCTGTTTGATAGGACCTTGGCGAGAATTTATGTATCACAATTTATCAATGAAAGTGGGCGGTAGGATTCACAGTGGTCTGAAGGTTTACCGGGTTTGAGTAAGGAGGTGATCATAGCCTCTCTTATCGTAGTTGGGAGCTGACCTTCCTCTCTTGCCTCATAAAATACTGCTTTCAAAATAGGGACAAGTTGGGCTAAATACGTTTTATAAAACTCAATAGGCAGTTCGTTAGATCCCGGAGCCCGGCCGGATTTCATTTGCATGATTGCTGCCGTGATTTCGTCCTCCTCTAGATCTGCCCGTAGGAACTTCCTCTGGGAGTCTCCCAACCATGCCAAGGCAATATCTTCGAAATATGATGGGAGATCGAGTGGTTGTTCCCTATGTGTAGTATATAAGGTTTTGTAATATATTGTAAAAGTATGTAACTGGCTGGTGATATTTCTACATGTCGCTCCCTCTGAGTCCTGAATTTCTGCAATGTAATTGGAGAAATTAGGCTGTCGGACGAAGTCTGCAATAGCTTGCCCCGGCCGATCCCCCTCACCGTATTTACGTGCGGCGTGATAATTACTTCTGAATTTACATTCACGCTCAGCCGTTTCATTGTATTCCGTCAGTTTGTCTCGAAGCTTGACTCTTGTGGTTTTCTCCCTGGCTACACTACACAGCTCTTGCTCCAAAGCTTTAATATCTGCTTCAAGTCGGCTAAGATAGTTACAGATATCTTTTAAGATGCCCCCTCCCTTAGCTATATAAGACCCACTGATGGTAACTTTAAAAGATTCCCATACGGTGGTAATCTTGGGCACGGAATCTGTGTAACGCTCAACAAAATCTTGGATTTCCTGTCCGATTTCAGCCTTGAAGACAGTGTCCAATAAGGTCGTTGGGTTTAATCTCCACTTAATGTAGGGGACCTGGCAAGTCGGAAGCGACAACACCATCTTCAATGGGGAATGATCTGAGTATGTCCTTGCTAGGTGTACCACTGAGTCTACCCAATGTCCCATGCCTTTCGAGATTATCCAGTAATCTAGCCTAGACCAAGTTTAGTGCACGGCTGAGTGATGTGTGCCTTCCCTGGCCAAGGGATGCAAATATCGCCATGCGTCTAGGAGATAATTGACTGTGATGAGTCCTGCTAGTTGTCCTTGTGCAGCAATATAATGTTGTGTGGTTGGGTGGGACCTATCTAGTGCTGGCGACACTGTCGTGTTGAAATACCCTCCCCAGAGGGGGTACATCGAACCCACTGAAAGTATTTTACCCCACAGGGTAGTAAAAAAATGGGGATTGTCTACAATGGGGCCATAGCAATTGGCAATGGTGACCTCTTGGGAACCTAGGCGTCCCAATATTGCCCTTGGGGTCGAGTAGTGTACCTCCTAATACAAATGGTGTATTCTTTTTAATGAGAATTGCAACACCCCTGGAGTATGTGGAATAGGATGAAAAACACCGATGTGATGACCATCGGGAAGCGAAGTTAGGGGTAATGGCAGGGTCCAAGTGAGTCTCTTGTAATATAGCAATCTGTACCTGGTGTCTATCCAGATAACCCTACACATGTCGCCTTTTGCATGGGTTATTTAACCCTCGGACATTCCATGATAGACAGTGAAGCTTAGCCTGCATCATGGAGCATGTGGCTATCCAATAACCAAGTAACCATGGATCTACTTTTAGTATCCTTGCTATCTAGGCTGTGAACCTGTATCGAGTTGTAGTAGATATCAATGAATATTTGACACTGTGTCTGACAGTTCCTCCCTCCCACCTCCCACTCCGACTTCCCCAACTTGTCGGGCATACATTCCCACCCCATCTTAAATTCTAAGTGAGAATACAACAGTATACATGTCACACTAGCATACATCTCTAACTACGTAGCTCTAAAGTGTGTGAAAGTACAAAGGGGGATCACCCGTGAAGGTAATATTATGGGGCCCACGCCTTCCCGTCACCCCTTAGTACCCCGCCTGTCTGGGGACTGGCACTGAATGAACGAGTGCAGGGGGGGAGGGGCGGGTGTCCGGGCTAAGGGTTGTGTTCCGCCATCAGTAAGCCAAAGACAACCAATAACAACAACAAGGGCTGACATGGTATGGGCCAAAAAGTATCATGAGTCTAGTATTACCTTCCGGATAGCGTCTCTTCAGGCCCACCAGGCAGTAATAGCAATGCCCCAAAGTGAGAGGAAGTACCTTTACAAGTGTGGACGACGCTTATGATAGTGATACTTATTGCTTAATTACAAAACATTACCGCCTCAACTAGGATGCCATACTCAGTCCAGTTTTGACAGTGGTGACGTAGATCTGGATCTGATTGAGGTTGCCGCAGATGTCGCTCGTAGGTTCCTTTTTAAGAAGTCGCCAACCTGTTGAGGATTTTGGAAAAAATGTTGTTTCTCCTGATGAGTGACGCGTAGTAGCGCCGGATATAACATGGCATAGTCGATGTGTGCGGTTTGAAGCTTCTTCTTTACAGTGGTGAATTTTCTTCTTGCCTCTTGGACATTTTGTGTAAAGTCGGGAAAAATGAGAGGGTGGTATTCTCATACTCGACTACTTTCTTTTCCTGTGCCAGGCGTAGCAGCGTGTCTCTATCTCGGTAGTTAAGAAATCTGACAATCACAGGGCACGGCGGTGCCCCCGGAGTTGGCCGCGCACCCAATGATCTATGCGCTCTTTCAACCACTAGGTGTTGAGAGAATGCTCCCATTCCAAACAGGTCATGGAGCAGCTTTTCGATGAAGTCTTCCTTGCAGCCTGTGTTGGTTGTTTCTGAGAGCCCCAGCACGTGCACGTTGTTCCGTCGGGAACGCGCCTCCAAATCTTCATTTTTGGCTGCAATGACTTTTAGCAGTCAGTCAATCTGAGATATTTGTTCTTTGCTGCTCGAGGCGCCATCTTCCAGTTCGGAAATTCTATTTTCTGTCTCTGTGATACAGTGCTCTTGTTTTTCAATCTTATGGACGATTGTGTTCATGCAGGAATTCATGGCGTCCATTTTGGAATCAATGGACGTGAGGCTGTTTTTCATGGTTAGTAATATTGTTTTCCAGTCTTTGTCTTGACTGTCTGTGGGAGCTTCGGCTTCCGAGTGGTCATCTGTTTGCGTCCGGGTCGTTTTTCACACCTCAAATGGAAGCTTTGACTGCTTTCCGTCCACTCTGCCCATCTTGCACCAATGAAGAAGCTGCCTACTATATTTCGTATTAATTGGCCGAGAGGCTAGTTGAGGTGCAGTACTTAGATGAGAGGTCTATTCTGTCTTCCCAGGATATCACTAAGTTCATACTAGGTGTTAGTTGTTAGGATGTCAGCCCTGTATACGAAGCCTACAAGGCGCTGGTTATGAATATTGGTGGGCAATGTACGTTGTGGCTCCCACTGCTTTGTTAACTCTTCAGTTCCGCTGCTATAAGGGTTTAGAATTAGACCACGTTGTTAGGGATCTTCCGTCTGACGCTTATGATGAATTATGGGTAGGGCGTGATTCAATGCTCCGGTGCTGTGGACCGTAACCCCGGAACCACCAATTGTATTTAGAGTGCTCAACATCAAGTGGACGACACTCTCAGAGACTGGGGCATGGAAGCAGCAGCAGCTGGTAAGCGCTCGAATTGTTCTTACAGCGCCCTAGAATTAACCTTCAAAGTAAAAGGGCCCCAGGAAGAGACCAGTATCTCAGCTCTTGCTCGCGTTGCTGCCGGGGCGGCGGCCTGAGGAGCAGATCCAATTCTCGGCCCGTGTGCTCTCAGCGGGACCAAGGCTAGCAGCCTCCTCACCTGGACAATCGTCAGTGCGGCGCAGTCATGCACATTTGAGACTTCAGACTCTTCATCCCATGCCCATAGAATAGTGTCCGCATTTATTTATGTAGTACGGCCCACTGGCCTAGCGAAGCCAAGGGCACGATTTAGCCTCCTGCGTTGTGTCAATGCAAAATTTCCACCTCCTGCGGTGGTCAGCAATTACGCAGACTGCGTCCAGTATTTAGTCTTTGCTATGTGAAGGTAGCGGGGAGGACCTTGTATCCCGGCCTCCGCTCGCACCGTTATAGGTGCGGTGGCCCCGGGAGCGGGCCCGGCTCTCCGCCCCGTGTGCTCCCACCGGGACCACCTCCGGCAGCCTCCTCACCTCTGCGGCCGTCACCGCAATACCATCGTGCCGCCTCGGGAAATGCCCTCTTCACCCCGTGTCGTCAGATTGGTAATCACGTTATGATATGCGGCACGGCCTACTAGCCAGGCAAAGCCACGGACTCAGGTTCGGCCGCCTTCCCAGTGTCTCCACGACAGCTCTGCCCTCCGTTGCGGCCGATCCGTTGCAGGTGCGATCTCGGTGCTTCTCATTGTGTTTTTCGATGGAATCAAAACAGCATACAATCTGCAGTGTCAGTGGCCCGCAATTCTTTATTTCGGTGCCTTGAATTCATGGCAGAGGATGCAGATTATGATCATTGTTGAGCCTGGACGACACGAGCCATCTTGGTCGTGCGCCCCCTAGTGCCCCTGATGTTATTCCACCTTAAACCTCATTCAGTCACTCATGTGATTTCAACATTTAGCAAAACTAAATTCTGCTCAATTCAACACTTCTTGACAGACTCAAGAGCCCAAAAGAAATATCTGTGGCCAATGATCCACATATGAAACATCTTCTTTGAACAGTAGCATAATCCTTCAAGAAACACTGACTGAATGTAGGAAAGTGAAACATGGATGTACTGACCTACAACACTGTCCAATTGCATATTATGTTTGATAGTACATGTATGAAACAAACAGTGTGAATGGTTATATGTAACATTGGGCTACTAGCACAGCACGAACAGTACTAAAGAAGCACATTACTCTACCTACAACTATTTCAGTCATATTTAAGGTCATATTGCCATGTAAACCAGTACAGGATAGGATTAAAAGGGAAAGCTACCATGAATATGTTATATACTGGGCGCGTTTTTGAAACCAGATGTCAAACAGAGATGAACTTTAATTACATGATAATATCAACTAATAATATGCAACCTAACAAGCACAATTGACTTGTTACACACATTGCTATTGCATTATTATTTCCATTCCACTACAAACGTAGCCCAATATTACTAGAGTCGTGTAAACAGTATTTACATAATCTGCAAAAATGACGTGTGGTTTTACAATGCACTTTGGATGTACAAATATAATAGTAATGATGACATCCAATTTGTTACTGTAAAAATTTACTGTATTAAGGAAACAAAACACATTTGTGTGTTTCATGTACCTCCCTAAGTGGGTATGATGGGTATGCCCACATGTGGCTCCTGTGCTCGCTGTGTCACTACAACCAATGTGTACCGGCATATGACCCCATAACTAGGGCAAAAACAGTTCTGTGCTGCTTATATTCCAGTTCAGGGAGGACCTGGCTTGGCAGTTCTGCCTAGACTGGTTCCATGAGGAGCTGGGGCAACACAGATTTGCATATGGCTGGGGCCAAAATGAGGTGTTATGGTGAGCAAAAGAATGACGGGTTAGAGTGCTATTCTCAGCTATTGCCAGTGGTTATATGTAGTGCAAGCAGGCTCTCATCACCTTTTGTGTGTTTCATATACTGACATAAGTGGCATGGGTATGGGCAGATGTGGGTACCGTGCTCACTTTGTCACTTTAACCAAGCTATACCAGGATGATGAGCCCATAACTAGGCCAAAACCGATCTTAGGTTGCTTGTGTTCTGGCTCTAAGATCACCTGGCTTGTCACTTCAGCCTGCACTGTTCCCATGAGGAGCAGGGTGAAGAATGTTTTTCCTATTGCTGGGTCCAAACTGAGGTGGCATGGTGAGCAAAATAACAATGGGTTGCAGTGTTACCCTGAGCTATTGCCAGAGGTTACACTTACTGCAAGCACGCCTTTTGTGTGTTTAATATGCAGCCCAAAGTGGCATGGGAATGCCCTGACGTGGGTCCCAAGGTCACTGAACCAACCTGTATCCAGCTGACGAGCCCATAATTAGGCAAAACCAATCCGGGGTTGCTTGTTTTCCAGTTTATGGAGGACCTGGCTTGTCTGTTGGAGCTGGACTGGTCCCATAAGGAGCAGGGTGAAGGCTGATTTCCATATGGTTAGGACAAAACGGAGGTGGCCCACTGAGCAAAACAGCAATGGCTTGGAGTATTACGCCGAACTACTGGCAGGAGGTTGACTTATTACAAACAGGCTGTTCAGACATGACTGTTCCCATAATGAGCAGGGTGAAGACTTATCTGCTTATGGTTAGGGCAAAACTGAGGTGGAATGCTGATCAAAACAATGATGGCTTTGAGTACTAGCCCAAACTATTGCCAGTGGGTTGGCTTATTGCAAACACCCTCTCATCGCCTTTTCTATGTTTTGGTTGATAAGTGAAAGCATACATTAGTAACGTAATTGCTACTACTGTATGAACCACACTACGTTAAAAAAATGTCATTTATTATGTGGGTATGTGAACAAATCAACATACTGTTTTAAATGAAGTATCACATTGATTTTTAAAACTTAAAATATAAAATTACTATCCTGTTACTATACATGCCTACATACTGTAACTTTCCTGTCACTTACCTTTCCTTTACTCTTCATTTGGATGTATTACTACCTGCTGCTGTAAGGGAAAAAGATGCAATAATAATCAGCTATAATGAAATGGAAAATAGTCCTAGAAATTATGTTTTTTCCTTCTTTTTGTTTTGTGCATTTTTTCTTTCAAAATAAAGGTCACCCAGACGAAAACTACAAAACCATGCACCCAACAGGGCACCAAAAACAGCGCTGCTGCAAAAAACAAAAACCCTACGGGTTTTAGGGAGGGCAGCGGTGAGCTATGACAAGGTCCAGGCAGATTTTGAAGTCGGTCTCCCCTGCGACTATTACTGTTTGGCAAAATAAACAGTACGACGCAGTCCTCGCATAAGGCTCAACAATGTTCCGCTGCTGCCTCAAAATGTTGGCATCAACTGCTGAGCCAGGTGGTGGCATGGCGGTTGGTGCAGACGTACTTGATGGTGGGAGTAATTGGGCAGTCGTGGCGGAAGTGGACGGTTCAGCTGTTGCGATATTCTCAGATCTGGCAGATGTACCTTCCTCCAGATGGGCCAACTCCAGCTCTCTTCACCTTCCTGCTCAAGCCAAACAGGTGGAATGCATGTCACTAATATGCTTTCGCATTCCTGTCATCCCCAAGGAGTACTGCTATCCACAGCCATGGGATATCACCATTTGACACAATGAGCATGTCACATGCCAGGGGGTTCACTTTTTTCTTACTTGTAGGAAGAGTGAAGAACTGCCACACCACTGACTCTTTAAGTAGCTTTTCCCACTCCAGTTCTTGCTCATCGAAAGCAATGGCCTCCTCTTCCTCCTCCACTGCAGCACGAGCAGCAACTCTGGGTTCTTCTCCTTGAGCCATAATGCCGATTTCCACTGAAACACAGCAGAAGCACCAGCAGCACTGTCATACTTCTGAACAGGTCGAAAGCTCAACAAGAATGATCAGGAATAAAAACAGCTTTTAATTGCTTTAGAAACAAATGTTTCCAGCCTATCAGAAGCTTTCTTAGTATCGCGAAGTACCACAGTACTTCTGAGATAGTACTGCGGTACCGTCACAAAAAATAAAACAAACCCAAAAAAGTATGTAATCACACTACACAACCCACCCCTGCTAACAAACAGTACTTTTATTTATAATAACTAACACACTAGTACTTAAAAAGTTACCAAACGACCATACACACACAATATATTAGGCTACACAAGTGAAGCCCAATTCTACCCCAACAAAATCATCCTTTCACATATTAATATATATATATCTATATATATATCTATATCTATCTATCTATATATATATATATATATATATATATATATATATATTATCTACTGGCGGTCGCCAGTAGATAGTTATAGTTAGGACCTAGTTTCCATAGGAAAAGCATTTTTTGTTTTCCCAATAACTTTGGCGCCAGATGACGAATCATCGCAAAATTTTCAAAACTAGTGGGGCGCTCCGGTCAGCTCCTGTCTTGAAAGTTTCGGGGTGATTTGACAAGTGCCCTTTTTTTAAATGGTGTAAATCCGTTCAGTAGTTGCGAGAAAATAAAAAAATAGAGGTCAAAAAATCAATTTCCCATAGGAAACTTTAGACACGGCTACAGCCCGAACTGCTGAACGGAATTACACCAAATGAGGCAAAAAGGTAGTGCTTGGTTCAGAAAGCACCCCTTTTATAAATGGTGTAAATCCGTTCAGTAGTTCCTGAGAAATTCAAAAAATAAAAGTTTCAATATCTATGGCCGCGGTGGATCCGTGCACCCTCCCGATCACGAGCTTCATGCTAATTGGCTGTCAACACTCCAAACCAGGAACTGTTGGCAGCCATCTTGTGCCTCGGTAACCGAGGCACAAGAAAACAGAAAAACTAAGGCGCAAAACAAGAAAAGGGGGCAGGGTAGAAACACCCTGACCCCCTAGGCCTGCTCAGGGGGTCCCACAAGGACCCCCAGGGCCCAAAAAAGCATTTTTTTTTTTAAATCGGCAAAATGCACGCCGGATCCGTGGATCCGGCCGCGAAACTAAAAAAAAAACGAAGCGCGACCTCCCGCGCTTTGTTTAATTGAAGCCCCCGGGTGGGCCAGGTCCCGGGGGCAGTAAAAAATCCCCCCACACTGCCCCAGGGACCACCACCCCCCGGGGCTTTGCAACAATATTTGCGGGGGCACACGGCCCCCCCGCAGCCCCGGGGACCGCCACCCCCGGTGCTTGTTTTTTAGAGTTTGGGGGCCTCTAAGGCCCCCCAAGCCCCGGGGTCCACCACCCCCCGGGCTTTCATCAACTATAATCGCGGGGGCACACTGCCCCCCGCAGCCCCGGGGACCGCCACCCCGGGGCTTCTTTTTTTTTTAAATATAGCCTGTGTGGGGGGCTCGAGCCCCCCACACGCCCGGGCTGTGCAAGTGAAGGGAGGGGGCCGCGCGGCCCCCTCCTGGAGCCTGTGATGGCCCTGGGGACCGCCACCCCCCAGGGCCGGCTCCTGCAGTGTCCCGGGGTGCCCACCCCCGGGACACTGCTGTTTGCTATGGCTTTTGGAAGAGAGAGCAGGAAACCTGCTCTCTCTTCCAAAATCTAGCAGATTGCTTTTCCACAAGGGGAGCTGCATGTTAGCAGCTCCCCATGAGGAAAGCAATGCCGGCTCCTGCAGGACGTGGGGAGCCGGCGGGACCGTGGGGGCATTGGGGCTCCCCCCACGGTCCCCAACAGATAGGGCCTGCCCCGGGGGATGGGGTCCCCGGGGCTAGTAGTGGCCTTGGAGGGGGGCCACGTGGCCCCCCTCCCCAAAATTTTTTTGGGAAAAAAAAAAAAGGCCGGCCCCGGGGGATGGGGTCCCCGGGGCAATAGAGGCCTCAGGAGGGGGGCCACGCAGCCCCCCTCCTTACATTTTTTTTAAAATGTGGCCATGCCCCGGGGGCTGGGGTCCCCGGGGCCGGAATTGGCCACGGGAGGGGGGCCACGCGGCCCCCTTCCCGTTCAGTTTTTTTTTTTTTTTAATTAAAAAAGGGGTCAGGCCCTGGGGGATGGGGTCCCCAGGGCCCAAAAAAGGAAAAAAGAAGGGGGGCCACACAGCCCCCCTTCTAAAAAAACAACAAAAAAAAAGACGCGATCGTGCCTCAGGCCCCG
Source organism: Calotriton arnoldi (assembly GCA_963921515.1). Taxonomy (NCBI): domain Eukaryota; kingdom Metazoa; phylum Chordata; class Amphibia; order Caudata; family Salamandridae; genus Calotriton; species Calotriton arnoldi. The sequence goes on along the minus strand of CAWUFW010007412.1, from coordinate 743,022 downwards.
CCCCCTCCCTTCACCACTCTGCAAACGCACCCTGTGGCGCGTTTTAAATTGGGGCATTAATTCCCCTTCAATACTGGTGTCTTGTGGTTTGTGGCCTCATGGCCTGCCTTGCTATGTTGCCTTAGGCCTGGCTGCCATGCTGCTTTTCTTTGCACACGTTACTCTAAGCCGTTGTTCTACCGACCTCTGCTCCTGACAAGTTATTTTAGCACTGTCTTCATTTGCTGTCTCTCACCTTTTCTCCTGTTCGATTTGGGCTCAGACTGCACAACATGTACAAGGTCGAATAACAACGTCTCCTTGTTCTTGCTGATTTGGCCAGTCCCTCGCACCTAGACATAACACTATGTACAGCTGCCATGGAGAAATTAGTGTGCTTTTAATATTGCGGTTTGCCCACTCTAGAGACACTTGGAGAAAACCTTTCCAGGGAGAAGAGCTGTGATTGTCTGCTGATGTAGTTTTGCATCTAGAGACTGAGGTATGGGGGTTCGCTAGTCAAAGCCCAGAGGTCTTCTATTTTTATAATAAACTAGCTTCTAGAACGGGGAGGGTGGAAAGGTCATTTAGCCCTATATCCACTGCTTTATGAGATGCTTTCCCCGTTTGTATTCTATGGAGTTGTAACTATGCTGATTATATTATTCTTATGCATTATGTTGATAGTACTGACACGTGTACTGTATCTTAGAGCACGTAAGTTGAAATAAACATTTTAACCTATACTGTGTCTCTTATTACGCACGTTGTGGACAGGTATGAGTGAGTGACGAAAGAGTGTTCTTGCTTCTGCGAGTCCTGAGAGAGAGATACCGTGTTCTGGGTTGTCTAATCATTGGTGCATTGTTGCCAATGGGACGCTAAGGCTAGTTGGGTTGGGGTTTTAGGTGCTACGGCTTATGGTAGGCTCACCACTATATTCCGAGGTCCTATTATTCTGTGCATAGGTCTGTGTGTGTGCAGAATCCCTATAACACTGGGGGTCCCTGGGAGCCAACTAGCCCACCAGGTACCTCCAGTGCGCGCCACAGGGCTGCGTTGCAGAGAGGTGGTGCAGGCCATGCCCCTTTTTACACCTCTCTGCAACGCAGCTCTGTGGCGCTTACTGGAGGTACCTGGTGGGCTAGTTGGACCCCAGGGACCCTCAGGATTCAAGGGGACTTTATCCCCCAACTTAAAACGCCCTACGTGGCGCGTTTGCACAGTGGTGAAGGGAGGGGGCGGGGCCTGAGGTGACATGTGTGCAAACACGCCCTGTGGCGTGTTTTAAGTTGGGGGATTAAGTCCCCTTGAATCCTGAGGGTCCCTGGGGTCCAACTAGCCCACCAGGTACCTCCAGTAAGCGCCACAGAGCTGCGTTGCAGAGAGGTGTAAAAAGGGGCGTGGCCTCGGACCACCTCTCTGCAACGCAGGCCTGTGGCGCTTACTGGAAGTGCCTGGTGGGCTAGTTGGGCCCCAGGGACCCTCAGGATTCAAGGTGACCTAATACCCCAACTTAAAACGCTCCACAGGGCGCGTTTGCACAGTGGTGAAGGGAGGGGGCGGGGCCTCAGGTGACATGTGTGCAAACACGCCCTGTGGCACGTTTTAAGTTGGGGAATTAATTCCCCTTGAATCCTGAGGGACCCTGGGGACCAACTAGCCCACCAGGTACCTCCAGTGCGCGCCACAGGGCTGCGTTGCAGAGAGTTGGTCCAGGCCACGCCCCTTTTTACACCTCTGTGCAACGCAGCTGTGTGGCGCTTACTGGAGGTACCTAGTGGGCTAGTTGGACCCCAGGGACCCTCAGGATTCAAGGGGACTTAATCTCCCAACTTAAAACGGCCACAGGGCTTGTTTGCACACGTCTACCTCAGGCCCCACCCTCCCTTCACCACTGTGCAAACGCGCCCCGGGCGCGTTTTAAGAGGAAGTTTTAATCCCCCTGCCCTATTATGTACTAGGGCCTTACAGAGGAGGTCATGCTAATGACAGGGGTATCCCAACGCATAGTGTTCCCTAGTGTATGTAGGTGTTTTCACTGTATTCTAAGTGTCTTTTAGCATAGCACTCGCTCTAGGCCTGGTTAGTCCGAGTCAGTTACCACCAGTACCCGTCTGAAAAAGTTGTGGGCACAGGATGATTTTGCAACAAGGCCTCTTTCTGCTCCTCTGTTGGTTCTTTCTGCACATGTCTTGCATCTTCCTGCTCTTTTCTTCGTCTTTGTGGACTTCTTTTGCTTCTTTCTGCATTTCTTTTGCTTCTTTCTGTGCGTTTTTTCTTCATTCTTCACATGTCCTACCTCTGTAGGCATAGTTAGAAACTAGCATTTAAAAAACCTTTGAAATTCACTTAAAAAACCATAGGTTTCAGGCACGTTATAGTTAGAAATTAGCATTTAAAAAACCTTTGACATTCACTGAAAAAACCATAGGTTTCAGACACGTTATAGTTAGAAATTAGCATTTAAAAAACCTTTGAAATTCACTGAAAAAACCATAGGTTTCAGCCACGTTATAGTTAGAAATTAGCATTTAAAAAACCTTAGAAATTCACTGAAAAAACCATAGGTTTTAGGGACAGTTATTGGACATTTCACTCGTACAAAACTATTGAAATTCCCCTGTTATAGTTAGTTCAGCTAACTATAACTCGCGCCCCCGCAATGCACTGCTGATGACATCACATATTACATCACTCATGTCATGGTCAGTGACATCACTGATGACATCTCAAATGCGGCGGCGCGAGTTATAGTTAGCTGAACTAACTACAACGGGGGAATTTCTATGGTTTTGTGCGAGTGAAATGTCCAACTAACTATAACTGTCCCTAAAACCTATGGTTTTTTCAGTGAATATATATATATATATATATCCTTAAATGACATTAACAGCATAGGAATGAGTGTACAAACAATTACAACTTCTAAAAGCCCATGAAATCCACAAAAAAGGAAAGGTTAGAAGTATGGTATAGTTAGGTGTTCTTATAATAGTACCCTATTACAATCAAATTTAAACTGCACAAACATTCGAAATACCATAGTTATAGTTCTTTTTTTTACGTCTTTTGTTAAAACATTATTTTCCAAATTTACACTATTGCCACAGTGTAATATAAAATTTCAGCGTCGCTCATACACTCAAGCAAGTCCCAAAACTTAAAGTTCAAATGTTGTTTTGATACAATAAAACAACTCCTTTCTTCATTATATGTATTATACTTCATTGTGATTAGTGATACTTCGATTTTTATAAAAGGGTGTTTATTATTGTTTTAAGATCCACATTTTAATTGTCTAAGGCTTGATTATTTTGTTGTCTCATATTAATGTTTCACATCACACATGCATTTTGCATCGAACATTCTTTTACTGTTCAACTACCACATGTAGTATCATGGTGACAGTTTAGTTGATACCGTGTTAAAGTGACATTTGATTTACAGAGGAGGTTGTTGTATTCCTCTTAGGGTGTCCATAAACGGGCTTTCCAGTATCATGTCCTTATATAGGCACAATTCGCCCTGTCCTTATATAGGCATAAAATCCCAGTCCTTATTTAGGCATTAAACCGTGCACTTCAAATACAGGCATGGTCTCCGACATCCGTCCACCCTAACGTCACAACGAGTTCATGAAGAACAGACCCTTAGGCTGCGGGAGTTTCCCTAGCCCAGGACTATTGATTTCTTCAAGGACTCATATATTATGCATGAACCATTATTCCTTAGGGGTTCATTCATGACGTCTTCCGCTGTCCGACTCACGTCAATGCTAACATTCTTAGGTACTTCTCAGGTATAAATATACCTTCCCTAGCCCCTGTAAATCAGAGGAGACCTCGACTTCAGAGGAGCCCGTTTCCCGGCCTGACGCACTGAGAAGACGCTGTCATCCCTGCACGCAGAGAGTCCAGCTTCCAGTGATCTGACTTCCCTTGCGGGGTGTTGGAGTTCGAGTCTGGCAAGAGATTCCTACCTCTCTCATTCTTCAGGTATGGAGCTGACTAGAACCTAGAGGGACTCTTGGCATACTAGGCATACTAGGCTTAACATACTCTTAGTATACCATAGTAAGGAATACTTCACCTACTTCATACCTCTCCCTACACCTAGGTTAGGTTAGGTACATTGGGGTAGAACTAGATTAGAAACGCATCGTATGAGTACTCGCATTTTTAGTCTGTGTCATTTATGTAAATGCATATATACTAAAAGATAATGCTATCGCAGTATTATTTATTTCTACTGCTCACACTGTACATTATTTATCTCGCATACTGTCTTGTGATCGTAACAGCACATTTTACTTACACCAGAAACAAGACTGTTCAATAAATCTTTTATTGAAACGCCCGTCTGTTCTTTCTGTGTAACTTTGAGGAAAACTAAGCATGCACGATTGAGCTGAGTGAAATAGTTATCTATTGTTTCCACGACTCTGGGACACGTTCTGATTCTAAAGGGAAACAAAGTGGTCATGTTTTGCGGCTGCCAGAAACTACTCCCTTCTTGTCGTCAAGGAGTTTCTAGTGGCCTCTGAGCTAGCTGGCACAAGTAATTAAGTTTAATATACTCGATAGGGACATACTGACCTTAGTCCTATGTCAAACCTATAGGATATATTATTCCAATGCGCAGAGCCTATTAGGGAAATAGGAGCTACACTACATGGCGCCCAACGTTTGGTAAGGCGGAAATTCAACGTTAGATACTGAGTAACTCAGCCGTGCTTTTTCTCTCAGAGACCCCTACCCATATACTCCAAAAGACGTCTGGAGTGGGCAGGGTTAAGTATCCACCACGGCTACATAGGGCAGTACCCTATATATTAGCTGTTTGGTTTGCTCAACGTTGAAGGATACAGTGTTCCAAAAATATTGTGCACCTTATCTTTGTTTCCTTGAAACTTGTTCTACATTTTTCAAAAAACAAAAATGCCTGACTCCGACAATGACGCCGGAAACGGTGGAGCTGCGGCTGATCCAGCCCAAGCAGCAGTTTTTAACTTTACAGGTTTTATTGAAACCGAGGAGGGTGTTATAGACATCCCTCAAAACTTAAGAAGAGCCATCACTCTAAAACTTATAAAACACGGCCTACCACCAAGAGGCGGTAGAGCAGTTTTCGTGATAGAGGCACATGAATCCTTTCAGACAGAGGTATTCTATTCATGGGTAATATTTCCTGAATCCAATCCAGTAACACACATGTTTCACTTCTACAAAGAAGATGATCCACCAGAGGAATACATTCCTTTCGAGGATATTGAAATTCCATTAACATACCAGGAGCATCAGCTCTGGTTTAAAGGCGCCCTAAAACATCACAAAAACATTACCAGGCTCGGTCCACTAGGTAGACCAGGAGCAACATGGCCGATTCTAGCCGGCTACACACCTCATCCTGACATTGAAGAAATGTCAGACGAGGAACTACTTACTCAACTCACAGAGTTAATAAAAATCTACAGACAATTGGTCCAATATGTCATGAGGACTTTCACAGTCCAACCACCATTGACACTCCCAAATCAAACTCCTCAACAGGGGAATACACTAAAAATTACACCACAGACTCTATACGCAGTCATGGGTAAAATGCCCACAAAACGTGAGCAAATTCCATTCTGGATAGCTCAAAAGATTACTCAAATAGAAGCAGTATTTCCAAATACTAGCCCATATGAGAAACACAGAATACTGACAATCAGTTTACCGATGGGGATCACACCACAACTGGAAGACTGCACCACTTGGGGCTCAGTCTTTGCTGCCATCTATACTAAAACACATGGCATTCCGTCAATTGCGGTAATACCTGATGTCCTGAAACAAATTCAAAATGAATACGGGGCAGAGCCTGCTCTAAATTTAGGTATGAAATTACTGAAAAATTTCGACCAGGTCTCAACAATAATATTATCTAATATTAAAGGGGAGGCAGCAGCAGTGGCGATCCGCCAAAAATTAAGGGAATTTGATGTTACAGAACATCAAACTGAGCTACCCAGAATAATAGAACAATCTTATGCAGAATTAGGCAGAGATAGTTTGGGTGGAAGACCAGTGAAGCCGAAGCTATCTGAAAGTCCTGAGAAGGACTCAATTAAACAAACTCCTACATCTTCTAAAAAGAAATGGGAGACTAATAAACAAAATTCAAATGAGAAACGTTCTCAATCCCGAGGTAGGTCTCCTCAAAAGGAGCCCTCTGAAAGGAGGTATAACCTCAGGAATAGGGATAATTTGAGAAAGCCTGACAGGTATCAAGATACTGATACACGTTCCTCTCGTCCCTTTCAGATCTCATCACAGACTTCGGAAAGAAGAGGACGATCGGAACATAGAGAAGAACGCGTGAAATCGAAAGACGAAAAACACGCTCCAAAAACTAAAGCAAAACCTCAATTCTCCAAAAAGAAAGTAGCAGGTCTAAAGATCAGACATGCCGAGAATACTGAGAACACAACTCAAGAACGGAGAATGGGCTCAGACAATGCTGGACAGTGCAGCAGAAGTCACAATAGCTCGCCAGAACCTGAAGGAACTTCTGGAGATAGTGGACTTGAATGAGTACATTACAGTAGAGACTGTAGACACCAGGGTTAGTACTCCACAAAAGTTATATGAAATAACACTCCGGATGGAGGGAGACATACCTAGACAGGTGAAAGCACTTTTTGGGAAAGACTATCAAGGGGCTATGACATACTTCTAGCAGAAAAAGACTGGCCACCACAATTTGTCAGGGAGTGCCCACATGGCGAGGACATTATTATGCCTGCCTTCTCCAACCATATTCCAATTCACCTAAAATATACATATGCCAGGAAATGGGCAGTGGCCCAGGCCCCAGCATTATATAAAAATCATGTAGGATGGGATGAGGACTCACCTCACCATAAAATACATCTGAAACATGAACCAACTGCACAAAGGCAGTATCCTATAAAGCAAGAAGCTAAAAAACAGGTCAGGGAGATCTTAGATCAACTTGAATATCAAGGGGTGATTGAAACATGCACCTCCTCAATGAACAATCCTTTGTTTCCTGTCTCCAAACCAGACAACACATATCGTCTAGTTTTGGATTACAGACACCTAAACACTTGTTCTAAAACTTTTGCAGTGCAAAATGCACATAGCACAGCATTAATGAATAACATTGTGCGTAAAAAATATAAAACAACATTAGACATCTCAAATGGTTTCTTTTGTCAAAACATAGCACCTGAAAGCAGGTACTTAACAGCATTCTCCATAATGGGGACCCAGGGTCACTTTTGTCGACTCCCACAAGGGTTCAAGAACAGCCCAGGGTTATTCTCAGTGAGGGTAACGGAGTTACTACAAATTTATGACAATGAGGCATTGTCCTATGTCGATGACATCTATCTGACAGACGATGACCTGGACAAACACTTGAACAGGGTGAGCACCATTATACTGGGTTTCGCCTCTGAGGGCTACAAGTTCAACTTTAAAAAGTCTCGAATTGCCCATCTCAATGTCTTGTTTTTAGGATATGAGCTTTCAAGTGAAGGCAAGAGCTTGGCAGCTAACTTTCTAGAGAAATGTGCGCTGCTCCAACCTCCAAAAACGCTAAAAAACTTACAATCCATCCTGGGTTTCCTAAATTTTGGAAGAACATACATTCTAAATTACGCAGAAAGGGTTAAACCTCTCTACGCATTAATCAAACCTGATTTTTCGATCAGAAACTGGACACAGGAACACACAGAAATCTTGCGTTCACTACAGGCTAACATGTTAGCAACAAAGCACTTACAAACACGTGTATGTCAACGAAATTTGGTGATCCGAATAATTTCGGGTCAATGCGTATTCACCTACTTAACCTTCAATGAGGGTGAGAAAATACCAATCGCATACAAATCTCATTTGTACACACAAGCGGAAATGCGCTTCAGTTCAACTGAAAAAATTCTGACAGCAGTTCAAACGGCTGTAGCAAAAGAAAGAGCCTTAGCCCAAGGGAAACGCATTATTGTCGTAACCCCGGTACCAGCTTTAGAAGCGGTCACAAAAGCAAGCATTCCAAATGCTAAAGCATTACATCCAAGATGGATACAGTGGGTTAATTCTCTTGCTGCAACAGATGTTGAATATGTTTTTGATCCAGATTTAAAAACACAAGCATTCCTGCAATATGAACAAGAATGTCCTCTGCCCACTGAGATTCTGCCTCTCGATCAGTATGAATTCATAATTTACACTGACGGATCCGCACAGCCCGCAACAGGGAGTAAGCAAGCTTACAGTGCAGCGTGTGCAATCGTTAAAGGTCGCATGCGAAATGGCATCTTCAGACCCATGGTCACAAAAACTCAATCTCTAGGAGATTGTACAGCTCAGCGAGCTGAACTACAAGCATTCAAACTGGCACTTGAAAGTACAGATCGAGAATTCCCCACACTAATAGTGTGCGATTCCTTTTACTGTGTTCAGTCGTATAATGAATATATACAAAACTGGCTTGAAAATGGTTTCAAAGATACGAAAGGTGGCACAATAAAGCATAAAATGCTTTGGGAACAAGTAGTTCAGTTGAAAAATGAACTACCAAAGGCTCACGTGATCCACACACTGAGTCATCAACGTGATGGCGTTCACGTTGCAGGGAATTCATTGGCTGACGAAGCCGCAAAGGGGGCTGTTCAGACGGCTTCCGTAGCTGCGATCACTCGTTCAAAAACAAAAATAGACGGTGAGATAATGTTGGCTGTCAATGCTTCAAGCAAGGGCAGCAGTGCAGCATTACCAAAAAGTTTCCACTCAAGTACTCTTATGTAATTGATGCAAACAACGTTCCTTTGCTCGAATCCCTGGAGTGGGGGATAGGGTAATTGCAAACATGGAACGTAGAGCAGCTTTGATTTATGAAGCACATTTGGGGGAGGGTCTGTCACATCAAGGGATCTCTAAAACAATTTTGACGTTAAAAGAGATGTACTGGTGGCCTGGAATGAATACAGAAATTCACATATTCATCAATAACTGCTTAGACTGTAAAATACAGCGAGAATGCCACCAGACACCATGCTGCGAATGCAGCTGCCCAGTACAGACACCACTGTTAGACAGCATTAGACTATCTACGCGCATGCGTCCCTCTGGACACATGCAATCCCACAAATACTGAATCAAGGTTCCTATGGATATGGCCTCAGCGCTTGGCTGACGCTCGAACTGTTATAAAAGATTTGCGAGTCTTTATCGGCACATACGCAATAGGCACGCTACATTCTGACCAGGGTCCTGCGTTTAGCTCTCGGGCTTACAAAGAAGCCATGGCCAGTCTAGGCATTGCATTGCGGTACTCCTCTCCATTCCATCCTGAGGGAAATTCGGTTGTGGAAAGGAAAAACCGGGACATAAAGCAGTCTATAACAGCTAGGGTATTAGGTTCGGGTGATGGGTGGGTCAAACACCTTGATGGGGTCCAACGCTCATTGAACAATCTGCCAAGAAGTTCTCTAGGGGGGGGTCACTCCATATGAGGTCCTATTTGGGACAAGAATGTGGGTACCAGACCTTGAACACGTAGGCACAGTGGTGGAAAATAAACTGTTTGATATCAAAGATCGTTTGGCTGTTTTACAGGAACTGAATGAGGTAAGAACGAAACAAAGCAACGTATTCCTACAGCCAACCACCACTGGGAAATAACCGGCGGTCCCAGCAAGGCCTGTCTGGATTCCAAAAGTTGGGGATCTAGTCAGAGAAAAGATTGCGGACAAGAAGGAATTTGGACCTTCTTACAGACAACCAGTACCTGTCCTAGCAGTTCAAGGAACAGGAACAGTACTTCTGCCGCCCCTTGCTGGAAGAAAGGAGAAAAGATTTGTGTCCATCGACCTCATCAAACCACAGTATGTGGCCAATACTAAATAGTAGGCCTCGTGGACTCCAACCTAGTAGCAGACGCACTCCTCTCGCTACTATCCAAGAGGTTCAGACTGAAAGACTGATAACAATCGAGAATTCAGCTGTAACAGATGGAGGACTAAGCAACAATGCAATGGAACTCATCCCTCTTAAAAACCAAGTAACAGTTTGTCCAAATACGCCTGTCTACACCAATGTAGCAAGTGATGAACTGGTTCCAGTGATTTCTACCAATCCTGATGTCAGCATTCATTGAGATCTCACAGACGCTTCCGGCTGCTGCTGAGGTACGAGAAAGATCTACGGGCACATAGGTAACAACGGACGCGAACATTGCTGCGGCAATCTATGCTGGAAGCGATGCTTCACATCTCTGTGCAATTAATCTACTACACGAGGTGTTCCAACTGACACCAACTTCAGTGGATGATGTTTTGTCTACAGAAATAGATGATCTCATGTTTACACCAGACCCGTAAACTGACTCTGATTCAGCATACAGTGTTCCAGAGATGCAGTAACAATTTGGCCTTCATTTTTCAAAAACTTGTAACTCTACCAAAATTGAACTTTTTCCCATTTTTTCGAACTAAACATGGCACTTCAATCTGCTTAAAGTAGAACTAGCCTTATAGTACAGACTTCACGGTACTTCCACGGACACTTAGTCATCTTGTGTGTCTAGAACAGTTCATTAATTTTCATGACATGAAATGACTTTGATTTTTGAACAACTTATCGATCATTTTCTGTCACATGTAAATATTACTGCTTATTTAATTCAAATTGCATTTAATTTCGAACTTTATGCCTGAAATGAAAAGCATTGCTTAATATGTACAGTACCTTTTGCATTTTTTACTATGTTTTTTAATGCTTTTAAGAAATATTTTTTAAATATGTGGTACTCCATTTAATGTTTAGCATTTTAAATGTTTAGCTTTTTAGTATTATCGTACACACGAAAGTGGAGTGGGTGTTGTATTCCTCTTAGGGTGTCCATAAACGGGCTTTCCAGTATCATGTCCTTCTATAGGCACAATTCGCCCTGTCCTTATATAGGCATAAAATCCCAGTCCTTATTTAGGCATTAAACCGTGCACTCCAAATACAGGCATGGTCTCCGACATCCGTCCACCCTAACGTCACAACGAGTTCATGAAGAACAGACCCTTAGGCTGCGGGAGTTTCCCTAGCCCAGGACTATTGATCTCTTCAAGGACTCATATATTATGCATGAACCATTATTCCTTAGGGGTTTATTCATGACGTCTTCCGCTGTCCGACTCACGTCAATGCTAACATTCTTAGGTACTTCTCAGGTATAAATATACCTTCCCTAGCCCCTGTAAATCAGAGGAGACCTCGACTTCAGAGGAGTCCATTTCCCGGCCTGATGCACTGAGAAGACGCTGTCATCCCTGCACGCAGAGAGTCCAGCTTCCAGTGATCTGACTTCCCTTGCGGGGTGTTGGAGTTCGAGTCTGGCAAGAGATTCCTACCTCTCTCATTCTTCAGGTATGGAGCTGACTAGAACCTAGAGGGATTCTTGGCATACTAGGCATACTAGGCTTAACATACTCTTAGTATACCATAGTAAGGAATACTTCACCTACTTCTTCCCTCTCCCTACACCTAGGTTAGGTTAGGTACATTGGGGTAGAACTAGATTAGAAACGCATCGTATGAGTACTCGCATTTTTAGTCTGTGTCATTTATGTAAATGCATATATACTAAAAGATAATGCTATCGCAGTATTATTTATTTCTACTGCTCACACTGTACATTATTTATCTCGCATACTGTCTTGTGATCGTAACAGCACATTTTACTTACACCAGAAACAAGACTGTTCAATAAATCTTTTATTGAAACGCCCATCTGTTCTTTCTGTGTAACTTTGAGGAAAACTAAGCATGCACGATTGAGCTGAGTGAAATAGTTATCTATTGTTTCCACGACTCTGGGACACGTTCTGATTCTAAAGGGAAACAAAGTGGTCATGTTTTGCGGCTGCCAGAAACTACTCCCTTCTTGTCGTCAAGGAGTTTCTAGTGGCCTCTGAGCTAGCTGGCACAAGTAATTATGTTTAATATACTCAATAGGGACATACTGACCTTAGTCCTATGTCAAACCTATAGGATATATTATTCCAATGCGCAGAGCCTATTAGGGAAATAGGAGCTACACTACAAGGTTTTTCAGTTTTAACTTATTATTGATAGGTACAGCACTTTAGACTCAACTCTAGAGGTAGATAGACTGGTGTTTTTGTTCTGTAAAGACCAGATGGTGTTTCACTATGAGGATGGTTGGATCTGAATTATTTTGCCCCTAAATCTATTACACACATAGGTATTTGGTTGTTTAGCTACCTCTACAAGATGGCTGCCTTTTGTTTCTTCTCTTATCACATGACACAATTAACGAGGAAAAGGTTTCACACGTCACATTCAGATGTTACATTTTGATGAACATTACAGTTTTTGCTCATCCCTGTATAGTTCACGATTTACTATGGTTTATTGTTGTCTGTTCACGAGCACCCAGAAGCGAATAGTGGAGCAGTTTTGCACTTTAATTGATATCCCGGTCATTCAAAGATTCCTGCCGTGTAATCACATTATTCACATGGCCCACTTGTGAAGGTACACATGCCTTTTATGCCAAAGGTAATGACCGGCATGCAAGATGGAGATTTCACGCCACTTGCTTGGCATTAACTCAGCATGCTAAGTGCAGTGCAGATAAACATTTTTGAATCCACACACAGATCATTACATTCAATCTTAATAGCAGTCATAAAAGGGGTGCATTAAGCCACTCACTTCCTTTCTGTTAGGGAGCTCATTTGAGTGTACACAGCAAACCACATTACTGGTGGCCCTTGACACTCTCAAAGCCAGGACATCATCAGACTGTAGAGGAAGAAGTGCAAAAAAGAAAAAAACAATGCAACACGCCTTCATCATCTATGTGCCAAGGATCTGTATCCAGCAGTACTGTCCCAACCCTGGTGTGATTTAGGAAAGACCTAAAGACACAGCTGGATGACCAAAGTGCCTAACTGATTGAAAGTCATCTGCTCAAGCTCAACAAGGACAAGACAGAAGTAGTGATCTTAGGGAAGAACACCTTAGCATAGGACTGCAACTGGTGGCCGGCTGAACTCAGACCCACACCCAGCATCCACACTAGAAACTATGGCACAATCATCAATAACAAACTGGACATGATCACACAAGTCAACACCGTCACTGCACCCTGATTCCACACACTGAAGATGCTGAGGAAGATCTTTAAATGGCTCACAAGCAGCAATAGAAAAACAGCCACTCACGCCCTAGTCACCAGTAAGTTGGACTACAGGAGCACCTTTTACACCAAGATCACCAAGGAACTCACTGAAAGACTACAAACCATGAAGAACTTGGCAGCAGACTCATCCTCAGCCTCCCACACAAAACACACCACACCTCAGGGAGCTCCACTGGCTCTCAATACAAAAATGTGCTCATTTCAAAGTCCTCACACACATATTCAAGAGACTATGCAGCTTAGGCCCCACCTACCTGAACAGTTGAATCTCCTTGCACCAACCACCTTGACACCTCCACTCCACAGAACTTTTGCTAGCACACATCCCACACATACACAGAACCAGATCAGGACAGGTGATCTCTTACTTTACTCCTAAAACATGGAACGGCCTCACGTTGAGTCTGTCTTTGCCTTTCACCCCGTGGAACGCTCTGTAGCCTTTTTTGTTAGGTTCATGGTAAATAACTTACACAGACATATGTACGTACATACATACATACAGTATGGCTTCTATTCTCAATGCGCCTTTTGTTTGGAATAATTTGAGAACAGAACTTTAAACATTACAAGGTTCAACTGCTAATGAGATTCAATTTCCACAGTAAGTGCTATACTGGCATGAGCAGGACAACCTAATTTTCAAGAAACTCCCTTCAAAATGTACAAATGTTCCATACGCCTGTGGGTTGATACAAAATGTGATAGACTTCTCAAACAAGCCATAGCTGAAGGGTGCTGAACCAAAACCCATTCTTTAAGTATGAGTATGTTTTGATGAAATAAACTCTATAGTCAGACCTAAAGTTGGCTGAATGTGGGATTTGGTTGATAAAACACAATAAGGTGAGAACAATTACAGGAGCAACAGAAATGTAACAATGATTCATAGAATGCTATAAATCTCTCGACTTGTTGGAAAATGAGAAAACGCTGAAAAGCAAGAACAAAAGCATTTAGCAGGCCCTGTGTACCAAACAAAAAATGTTCCACACAAACTATGAGTAGATTCTTATAAGTATATTTTAAGGAAACTGTAGAGAAATGTTACTTTAGACCAGAGTTCAACTGGCTTTAATCACCATAATTGCAAAGCTTAGTAACGAAGTCAGTGAATACAGATATTTCATTTCAAATCACTTGGGGGCCTATTTATGAGCCATTTTACATCGCTCTTGCACCACGCAATATGGTGCAAGAGTGATGTGAACCTTATCGCTGCATTGCCTTACTCTGCCCTAGGAAGGCGTTCCATGGGCTTGCGTGGGTATTGCCACAGAACTCCCATGGTTTTTGATGCATCCCCAGGTTTACCAGAATGGGTAGACCTGGGAATGCGCCAAAAAGATATGCCTTCTCAAATGAGGCATAACGAGGAGAAATGTATTTATTTTTCCTCGTTACTTCCTCTTTCTATGTGTGCTGCGTTCTGCAGCACACATAGAAGGAGGAATATGCCTCCCAGGATTGCTTTTGTGCAGGAAAGTGTCCCTTCCTGCACAAAAACAGTCCTGCATGCAATGCAGGCACCCTCGCACCATGATGCAAGGGTGCCTGTGTTGACGAGGGCTGCCAAAAGGGCACCAGCGCAGGGGAAAAGGCAGGAATATGCCATATTGCCTTAAATATGGCGCATTTCTGCCCTTTTCCTGTCACAAAGTGCAGCGTAGCAAGGTGACTTGCTGGGCTGCACTGCGTGAGATTTTCGTAAATAGGCCCCTAAATTTCAAGGACAATAAACTGTAAGAAAATATCCTGTTAAACAGGATACAAAAGTGATCCCACATTAATGACTGAAAGGATAATGTCTCTGCACGGCTGCCAAAGTTTACATGTGTACTCTGTTCCGCCTCATCAAGATTCTCCTGTCCTGTCACTGAACGGTGAAACGTCCTTCATCAGGGTGGTAAAGGGCTTCCGATTTTAATCAACGGATAAGTTAAAAGCTGGGTGACATTTTGTTAGTAAAGTCATAAAGATGTAATGCACGACATGTTAATACTTCAATATCACACGGCTCAAACAGCTGCCCTGTCTAAACCTGCTTTTCTAACTATGAAGAGACAAAAAAAAAAGATAGTGTACAGATTGGACCCATCCCCGTGACACGCCAAGACCTCAAGCACAAGCGAATGTCCCCCTCAACATGAGAGACGCAAGAGCGCCTGCACTTCAGCCGCCTCTTCATACTTGACCCTGCTGCAAAGTCTGCCTTGCACAGCACGACTGCCATGGTGCTTATCATACTTTAAAGCACTGGACATTTTACTTCATATGGCCCCATAAGCCCTGCCGTATGAAAATATTGTCCAAGGAGGAATAATACAATGAGGTAAAATAAATCTGTCTCAGATGTCAACAGTAGCAAACGCAACATGAAAATGGGCCAACACACACATGAAAGGTGATTAAATAAATATATGTACACAGGTCCGTACTCGTCCTAATAAGCAAAGTAAGAAACAGTAGAATAATTTTGTGGGTGGATCAGTATTTTCATGAAGGCATTTTACACTCAATATCCATTTGATTGTTCCTGTTTGTGACTTGATTTTGAGTCCAACTTGAATGGCTTTGTCTGGAGCCCCTATATTAACTTTTTATGTAATTCAGTCGCTGCAGGTGCAGCAATACCGGAATCATGGAAAGGGGCTGAAATTACAACAGTTTTTTAAAAAGGTAATCGCCAAGACCCTTCCCATTATCGACCGATTAGTTTAATAGATGTTTTACAAAAATATATGCTCGACAAATTTTAACAAAATTAAATGTTTGGATTGAGGAGAACAGTATTTTATCAATATATCAGGCTGGTTTTAGAGCTAAAACAAGCACAATTGACCAGGTTTTTAGATTCCTTTGCATGAGTTGGAAATACACAGTTTTTAAGAAGGGTCATCTGTACATCGCATTTGTCGATTTGAAAGCTGCTTTCGACCTGATCCCTAGAATTCTCCTCTGGAAATCCTTAAAAAACCAAGGGGTACCGGGGGAAATACTCATGCAAATTATAAGACTGCATGAGGATAACTATGCAAAGGTTAGATGGGGTCCGAGGGAGAGCTTACTGAGCAAATCAAAGTAAACAGGGGTGTAAGGCAGGGATGTGTGCTGGCACCCACCTTATTTTCATTGTATGTAAATGTTATTCCAGAATATTTATTGGGCTGCGAACACGATTCTCCCAAGTTAGGTGGGTGCCAGTGCCTGCCCTGCTATTTGCAGATGACACCATTCTAATATCACAAACTCCCAAGGGTTTACAATGTTTAATAGATACCTTTGGTGTATATTGCAAGACTAAGGGCCTGGAAATAAATTCTAGTAAAACAAAATATATGGCAGTTAACCCGCATAAATCTTTTAAAAAGAATTTAACTGTTAAGGGACAGAAGATAGAATATGTGCACAATTTTAATTATCTAGGTATAACCTTGGATACTAAAATGTCTTGGAAAATGCAACTGGAGCAAAGCAAGAGCATTTTGCTCCAAAATTCCCTACCAATAGTAAAGAAACATGACAGTAGTATGTCCAAGGCGGTATCCCCAGCCCTTGAGGTATACAAGTATAGGGCGCAGTCGGCTTCTCTATATGGGGCTGAGTTATGGGGACCTTCAAGTAATAATACTTTTATGGTAGGAGAAAATAAGTTTTTTAGGAACATTTTACACCTTCCAATGCGCACACCACTAATACCAATTGTAATGGACCTAAATGTACGCCGTATGGATCACCAGGCAATCTTAAGACCTTTATTGTTCTGGGTGCGACTGTGGTCAACAGAAGAGCTTGTGCATTATAAAGAAGGGCTGGAGGAAATTTTAAGGCTTAATCACGGAACAGGCTTGCCGTGGTTTAAGCATGTTTGCTGCTGGTTTACTAAACTAGGGTTAAAACATTTCTGGGAGGAGCCTGCACAATTGTCTATGGGTTCCAAAAAAATATTAAAATCAACTTTCTGGGCCTATATTCAAGATAGTGTGCTACACAATTCAACTATAGGTACATTAACAACACGGTTCCTTCTAATGAAACAAACTTGGAGTTTCGAGTCCTTCTTGGATGAGGTGCAGCCCCAACTAGCAAAGTCATTATATATGAAATTTCGATATGGTATCTTGCAAATAAATTCAAACATATCGAAATGGGCTTGCAAGCAAGGGGAAGAAAATACTGAGTGTTGTGCCCTATGCCAGTCAGGTGCAAGAGAAAATGATCTCCATTTATTATTCTTTTGCCCAGTTTATGTTAAAACTAGAAAGAAATGGATTAAACCTATTTGCCGGTTATTGGGCATTAGATCTTGCCATGAGGCAGCAAGAATATTGAAAACTGATACCTCTCAAAAGGTCGTTTTTAGTGTTAGTAGGTATTTGTTTGATGTAGGTTTAATAAGAGCAAAGGAAGGTTTGAAATTTTAGTATATTATACCTGGAATACTATTATTATATCAGCTTTGAATCCGTATTTTAACTTCATTTGCAGTTTAAGATCTAACAAGATAAATTAGTAGAATGACATTTTAACTACGTATATTGTACTTAAAGCATTTGCACTTTTTGTATTGATCCTATTGAGCAACTTAACAAAAATGCTGCCAGCCAGATACAAATAGTTCTTGGCTTTTTATAATGGTATTTACTACTGCTCCTTAATATGTTTTATTTATGTAACAAGTTTGAATTTTAGTTGTTTTTATTTAAATGGCCTAGCGGTACCTTTTGAAATGAATTAGTATTATGATGTTTAAATTGTTATTGTATATCTTTTATGGTTTTTTAAACCAATATAAAGATGAATTGAATTGCAGAAAGTATGTGGAAGGCCATAAAAGCACACACGCGTTGCACTTTAAGCATTTGCACTTTCTAACGAGTGATTCTTAATTAGAAAGTTTTAATTAAAAGTTGCTTGATAGATTCTTTTTATGTCCGTGGTAAATACAATGTATCTTGTTCTAATTCCTCAATGTGTTTTTATTATTTAAATTATTTAAATTTTAACTGCATTTATTTTTTAATGGGTGAGAAAGGTCAGTATTGAAAAATGTATTTCATTACTTGTGCAATGGTCTAGCGATACCTTTGGAATATTTTAGTATTTTGCTGTATAAATTGTATTGTGTATCTTTTATGGTTTTTTAAACCGAAATAAAGATTAATTGAATGGCTGTTCCATGAACATCTGGCATAGACAGAGCAGAGACCAGAACCCACCCACATCAAGCTGCAGAACCAAGGATGTGCAGCATATGGCTGGATCCTCTATTAGATTAGGTGGCGTGGTTGGCAAAAAGCAATAGGCTAGGATGCAATCTTGAGTAATTACTGGTCATTGAGATCAATTTAACCGTTCTACCCATCACTTTTTAGTTTTATTTATATTTACACCTTGGCATGGTCAACAGTAACAGCTCAATGGCAACATATTTCAAACCACGAAATATGCCACATATATTTTGTAATAAATCTGGTAACTGTTGGGGCGTGGCCACACTGCCAGTCGAGATGCAACCTAACATGGAGCTCCTTCAGCCACACTACACCTGTGGCGGTTGGCGGACTCCCACCCTGGCTGGATCCAGATAAATGTAGCGGGGCCCATGACTGCGGTCTGCTGTTGCAGCAGGGAAGCGTCCAGACCACAGGGAACACGGTTGCAGTCCTGTGACATGACCCGCTGAGAGATGCGCAGCTTTAAAGGCTCAGCTGTGACAAGGACCACCAGAGAGCCTGAGGCTGCCCTCATGTCCCACCTGCCATGCTCGGTGGGGCCCCTTCCCCCCCCGCCCCTCTTCACAACAAGTGGCATGCGCTCCTAGGTGAGATCGCAATGTGTGCGGCCTATGCAGCCCTAATACAGAGTCCAGGGGGCCTGAGGCTGGTCTAGCGGGAGTGTTGGGACTACACTGGCATCTGCTGGAGCTGCCACTTACTGCACATGTTCGGCTCTCTGTGGCACTGAGGGCCCGGCAGACTGCCGGGATTGGACTCTGGAAGCTACAAGGATGGTAGGCACAATTATGTTAATTTTCTATGAACATGATGCTGAACTAATTCTTTAATGGCCCTTGCGTGTGGTGGAGGTGAGGTCTGGGGAAAGCCAACAGTGACCTGGGGACCCCGAACTGCAGTAGCGGTCGGTGGTGGGAGTGCCGCCGGGCGCTGACGTGGGGCGGGGGAGGAGCAGGGTGGGGGGTAGTAAACTACGGATTACGGGCGATTACAGGTAAGTACACATATAAATGAATAAAACTCATTTTGTTTCTCGCGCTGCATCGCCAAATGTGATGCAGCGCGAGAAACGAAATTTGTTTTATTTATTTATATGTGTACTTACCTGTAATCGCCCGTAATCCGTAGTTTACTACCCCCACCCTGCCCCTCCCCCGCCCCACGTCAGCGCCTGGCGGCACTCCCAACACCGACCGCTACTGCCGAACTGTTGTGGCAAGCTGGAGTGTGACATACGTTGGTCCCCTCCATGTTAAACTCCTCCTACCCTGCCCAACACCACCTAGGATTACAGGGGAGTGAATGCATGCTGAAACCACGTGGAGCAGAGGTGGACACTACATGCTGCCAGCTGCAGACTGTCGATTGTGACGATTCCTCTTTCACATGTACCACTGTCTGCTCGTGGCCTACCGCAATGGGAACAACTGATACCAGGCAAACTAAGTTGTCGTTCAACACCTGGAAAACACCTCGTCACGCCGCGACTACAACCAACAGTGTTGAAATCGATGTCCCAGACCAGTTACACATGGGCGATTCAGCGACTGCAATCTCTAGGGAAGTTAAGGCCAGTCTCCAATCCATTGATGCCAAGATTGACACTGGCTATGTCGGTGGATGGACTAATGCAACGGTTGGACTGGCACTCAGTCTGAATTGATGGCACGTATAGAAGGATCTTGGATCTAGAAGACAACCTCACCGGCACAAAATTCAAACTAGGCCAAATTGAGGAGTAGACTCTTGCCGTGGCGGTGAAATACAATGACTTAAAAGCAAGATCACAAAGAATGCAATGTATGAATATGTGACACAGTGGAATCTACACTGATAAGATGGCCATATTAGTTGAAACACTCATGACTGAACTGTTTGGCAGCGACAGCTTCTCTAGAATCTTCTGTTCACCCCAGACCCTCCCATGGGGCTCCTCTGCCACCCATAATTATACGAGTTTTGAACCTCTGAGAGTGGGAAACTATTTTATGACTTGGGGAGAGGTGTCCCCTGCAGCGCCAAGAGTCACAGATCTCCATCTACAACGTGGCAGTGCAGGAGGTGCACAAACATTTGGCGAAGTCAGACATATGCTCGGCAACTGCAACATAAAATATGCTATGCTATACCCCGCTTGGCTCCATGTGGAACCCTTTTGAAAGGCACTGTTGGATGAAGGCAATGAAGTAAAGGATATCAGGGGCTGTACAATTTTATTGAGAGAGAGCACATGTTCAGTCTTTGCTTTGCAGATCTGGGCCAGCATCTTATTAATAGTAAGCTCACTTACCCCAGGGAGCTTACTAAGGAGACAGACAGCTGGATCAGCACCACAGTACACAAGAAGGTACCTGGGTGGACATGGTCCCCATCAGAAGAAGGAGGAGGGAGACAAACATAAAAACAAGGAGTTCTCTTAAGGACCCCAAACTAGCGCCAAGGGTCAAGACTCCCAATCCCCACCTAAGCAGCAGAAGAAAGGGTTCCCTGGTAGTAAGTCCACAGGGAAGGCACCCCCTAAGTGCTTCAGTGTCAATAGGTTGGGTACTAAAATGTGGATGCCAAGTGTTCTAAGCGGGCACAGCCCCCTACTGGTGGGCAGACACTGGAGTTGGCTTGTGTAGTGCTTGGGGGTAGGTTATCCTATATAGTTTTGGGGACAGTGTAGAGGTTACCCTAGTGTCCCTGGGTGATGGAGAGATGGTGCAGAGAGCTCACATGCCTAGCAACACAAAGGAATACAGGCAGTGGGTCACCATCAATGGGCAGAGGGAAGAGGCTCTGAGAGGCACTGGAGTCAGCATGACAACTGTCAAATGTCATCTGCTGACCTCAGAGAAGGTGGTCCCTAATGCATTCCACCAACTTTCTGCAGCTGACAACCATGAGAGTCACTAACCAAGGCTCTGGTTCCCTTTGAGTGGGGAGGGGAGTCTCAGGTTCTTTGATAGCCGCTGTGAGTCCATCCATGCCTGTGGATTGTCTGCTTGGCAATGACATAGAGCACACCATGTGGAAGAAGGTGGAGCTCAGGTCCCACTTGGAGATGTTAGGGTTGCCTGAGTGGGTGTGCCTGACTTCATGGTCCATGACCACCCAAGAGGGTAGTCAGGAGGACCTGGAGCCTGGAAGAATGGCCCAGGTGCCTCCCACAAAAAGAAAGAGCAAGGGGCACAGGAAACTCACTCTGAAAACTCCTATGGTTCAGGAGGAGGTTGAGCTTGAGGGTGACACCCCAGAGCCTAAAGGGGAGGACGTTGCCACTCTGGGAAACCTACCTGATCTGACCAACTGGCAGCAGGACAGGTTTCCCACCAGGGAGGAGTTCAGCAGGGCACATAAGGAGTGCCTTAATCTTGAGGGCTGAGACCCTGGCAACCGATGACACCTCTGGTGATCACCTGATTTACTGGGAGAATGATCTCCTATTTAGTGAGCCTAAGGTTCCTGAGCCTGGTGCAACCCATGTGTTGGTGGTCTCCATATGCTACAGGGCCTTCCTACTAGTGCTTTCTCATGATTTACCCATGGCAGGTCATCTAGGGCAGGAAAAGACCTTTAAAGGCTTGTCACGCACTTTTACTAGCCCCAGATGAAGATGGCCTCAGACGTTTTCTGGAGGTCATGCCCTACCTGCCCGGCCAGAGGCAAGTCAGAGGTAGGCTTGGGTGGAGTTTGCGCCATTCCGCTATGCGGAACTCTGCTCAGTGACCAAAAAACTCTGCCGCGCTACGTGGAGTTCTGCAAGTGGCAGAGTGCATTGGGTCGCGCAGTTCGCACTGATTTTTAGCGAATCAAACAGCACCATGTGCAACGCAAGAGGGCGCTTCTTCTTTCTGCCGCTCGAGTAGATTATCTACTCAAGCAGCAACTTCCTCAACTCGAACGGATGGTTTCAATATGAGAGCAGTAGCGGTCATCCGCGACACCTGCGTTGAGAAATCTCGCTGGAAGTTAGTCTAGTGTTGGATTTTCCTCGTTCGCGCTTGTCAACTTAACACGTTTTTTGGATCTCTGCATGCTCCCCGGGGTGCAGAGTGTAGAAAACTCTGGAAACTCTGTGAACGGAGTGGAGTCCACCGCCTAGGCCTAGTCAGGAGGTAAGCACAAGGCTTCCATGCAGCCATTTGCTGACGTTGGCACTCCTTTTGAATGGGTGGGAATCGACATTGTTGGGACTGTGGTCCCCAAGACAGCCCTTGGCAACAGGTTCATCTTGGTCTTGGTGGACCATGCCACCCGGTACCCAGAGGCTATATCTCTGAGATCAGTGACTGCACCTGCCATGGCCAGGAAACTGATGGGGGTCTTTACCCATGTGGGGTTCCCCAAGGAGGTGGAATCGGACCATGCTACCAAGGTTATGACGGCATACATGAAGTCCATGTGGAAGGAGTGTGGGGAAACCTATAAGTTCTCCACTCCTTACCTCTGCTAAACTAATGGGCTTGTTGAAAGGTTAAACAAGACCCTAAAAGTCTTGATCAGGCCCTGTCAGAGCCCTAGAGGCAGAAGTGGGACATCTTCCTGCCTTGTCTTTGTTTGCTTATAGAGAGGTACAGCAGAAGGGGGTTATCTTCAGCCACTTTGAACTTCTGTATGAGCACCCTGTGAGAGTATCTCACAGTCTGGTGAAGGAGGGATGGGAGCAAGGTCCCAGAAAGTCACACCAGGATGTGGTCAGCTACATGCCTTCACTCCATACTCAGATGAAGTGCTTCTGGAAGAAAGTTCACGAGAATCTAGGAGCCAATCAGGAGTTCATGAAATTATGGTATGACGAGAAGGCCACTCTGGTTGAGTTTCAGCCTGGCCAAAAAAGTTTGGTTGATGGAGTCTATGGAGCCCAGGGCCCTGCAAGAGCACTGATCTGGGTAATATGATGTGAAAGAGAGCAAGAGTGAGGTCTCCAACTGGTGGACCTCAAGACTCACAGTAACCCTTTAATGGTTTTGCTCATCAATCGCCTAATACCCCACTTCGAGAGGACCAAAGCAACCATGCTCCTGGTCACGGATGAAGGGGTGGAGGAGGAGAGTATATCTGTTCCTGACCTCCTCTCTTCCAAGGAGCAAGATGGGTCAGTAGAGGGTGTCAGCCTCTCCGCTACCCTGATCCTAGTACAATAGAGAGACTGCTGCAAAAAGTGTTGGGGCGGTTTGGCTCACTCTTCTCCCTTACCCCAGGACTCACTACATGGTGTCCTCATGATATTGATACTGGGGGAAGCATGCCTGTGAAGAGTAAAATCTACAGGCTGTCCGACAAAGTGAGAGCCAGCATTAAGGAGGAAGTCACCAAAATGCTTGAGTTAGGGGTTATTGAGCCCTCAAACAGCCCTTGGTCCATCCCAGTGTTAGTTTCTGTGTGGATTGCAGGGCGCTCGATAACGGTCCCCAAGACTGATGCACACCCCATTCCCAGACCTGGTAAGCACATATATAGGTTGAGAGCTGCCAAGTTCCTTAGCATGTTTGACTTAACGTCTGTGTACTGGCAGATCACCTTGACCAAGGGGGCCAAAGAGAGGTCTACATTCTCTATCCCAGAAGGGCACTTTGAGTTTCAGGTAGGGTTGAAGAATGTCCCTGTCATCTTTCAGAGGTTGGTCAACCAGGTCCTGTCTGGGTTGGTGAACTCTAGTGCTGCCTACCTAGACAACATTGCAGTCTTCAGTTCTAGTTGGAAGGATCACCTGTAACACCTCAGGGAAGTTCTTCAGGCTCTACAGATGGCAGGTCTGACTATCAAGGCCAGTAAGTGCCAGATCGGGCAGTGTTTAGTAGTCTATTTGGTTCACCAAGTGGGGAAGGCAAGGTGGAGCCCCTCCAGGCGAAGACTGAGAACATTCTGGCTTGGGAACCCCCCCAAGACCCAGACAGAAGTGAGAGCCTTCTTAGGCCTCACTGATTATTATAGGAGATTTGTAAAAGGGTATGGCATCATTGTTGCACCCTCAACAGAGCTGATGCCTAGGAACCAGCCGAGACAGGTGATCTGGATGGAGACATGCCAGAACGCTTTTAATACCCTGAAGGAGGCCATGTACACTGCATCCGTGCTTAAGGACCCTGACTTCTTCAAGAAATTCCTTGTCCAGACTGACACCTCAGAGCATGGCATAGGGGCAAGCTCTCACAGCTAAATGAAGAGGGCATGGATCCACCTGCAGCTTTCCTTTGCAGGAGGTTATTTCCCCTGGAGCAGAGGTGGAGTGCAATAGAGAGGTAAGCCTTTGCAGTGGTTTGGGCATGAAGAAGCTGAGACCATACCTGTTTGGTGCTTACTTCCGGGTTCAGAGAGACCACAGACCCATCAGATGGCTAATGATGAGGGGGGAGAATCCCAAACTGTTGAGGTGGTCCATCTCCCTACAGGGAAGGACTTTACAGTGGAATACTGCCCTGGAACAGACCATGCCAGTGCTGGTGAGCTCTCCAGGTTCTTCCACCTTACTGAAGAAAACTCTCAAGGTGTTGGGGAGTTCTCCCCACTTTCAGCTGAGGGGGCATGCATTAGACCTGGCATCCTTGGTGAGGTTTTCCACCTAGGTTTCTGCCTTCAACTGTCCTGTTTGCTGACTTAGTTTTTGCTTGCTTTAGAACTCTGTACACTGTACCACTGCAAACCACTGCCAAAGTGTTTGTGCTCTCTCCTTAAAAGAAGGTAGAACTGGATTATACCAGATTGGCAAATTTAATTTACTTGTAAGTCCCTGGTAACGTGGCAATGGCTGTGCCTAGGGCCTGTAAATAAATTTGCTACTAGTGGGCCTGCATCGCTGATAGTGCCATCCACTTAAGTAGCAGTTTTAAAATGTCCCAGGCCTGCCATTGCAGCTTGTGTTTGCAGTTTTAAACTGCCATTTCGACCTGGCAAAATAAACCTTTTCTCTCAATGAGAAACACAGTGCATCAAATACTTGGACACCCTCATCCCTGAAGGTTTGAATGATAAATGTGAACTAATATGTTTCCTTTAAAAATAGAGATGACACATTTAGACCAACTGGGTTATCAATACACATTACGACATACCTAGTTACACATTTAGACATAGATTATTCAGTTACAGCTTTTCTATATAGTATTTTACTTTTCATGCAAAGGGGACCTACTGATACAAACATCCAGGATAGCCCGCAGTGATTAGCCATCACAACCGGATTAAGATGTACACTTGATTAAGCAGCATGTTTTATGTTTCTACTAAGGGGTATATTGCCATCAACCTTAAGATGTAGATTTGATTAAGTAATATGTTTTAGTTATGGGGTATGCTGCCATTAACTGTATACTATTTTCCACTCCACGAGTAGGTGATGAATCTGTACCCAATGACTGCAAATTAATCATGTTGTTTGTCAGTTGTCAAGTGTACTGTAAAATAGACCTATGAAATCTCCACGAACAAAATTGTTTTGTAATATTGTTGTATAATTTATTTGTACACAATATGGCATTTAGTAATTTTACAAGATTTCCCTTCAGCAGAAACCTTTTGCATATCATTGACTCCATGAAAACTTTTTTCCATGAGATCTTAAATAACTGCTTTAGAGTCTCTCTTCACTGTTCATTGCTCGGTTACGCACATAAGTGTATAGGAGCAGCACGCACACACTAATGAGCACTGGCGCTTTTTCAAAGCAGCATGAACTAACTAATCAGTTACGGTTTCGCACGGTGGCGTAGTAAAAATCACTTGTCTCCCAAGACGGGTAAGCAAACTTTTTTTCATCGGGGTAATTGTAAACCGGGGAATTAAATAACAACTAACAAACACAAACTTTGCTTTCTAACCCAGCCCCATAATCGGAGCAATACAGACTATTCACCCTTAAACGCTAAGGATGCTGTCAAATTTAGCAGTCAGTTTTTTATCGGTAACCGTAACTATGATAGGATTAGCACTTATTCCAAGGAGATTCACTCTCACAGCCTTTATTTCATTTTTTAATTCGGCCTAATTTAACAGAAATCATTTTTGAGCAACAGCCATTTGCATAGCTGCCAAGGATTCAGTATGCTATGTGTGACACTTTCAGATTTTCAATGTAATTATGAGTGACATTTCCACAAATATGAGTGACACTTTTTCAAAAGCAAAATCAAGGAATGAAGAGGAGGGAAAAAGAAATTTCAGAAATAACACCCATCTGAGCAATGGAAAACTCTTAAGTTAGCACCAGAAATAAACGGGCACTAACGTTGTGCCCTTCATGACTGGGCTGCCCTAACAGGATGTGTGAGGCCCCAACAAACTCTTTACCTCAAAGCAAGTGGTCTGCGACCTGGTCGGCATGCCGCTACATGTCCAGCATTAGCGTAGCTAGCGGCCCAGATAAGTGCCTTAATGAGCCAACACACTTGAAAGTCGACACCTAACTGCCGCCGTAGCAAAGAGCACCAGTCTGGGCATTCATTGTGGGGGGGGAGAGGCTGAGAGGCGCATATGCACACACACGGTGCGGCAGCTGTATGGATTAAAGTGCGTTGCCGCAAGCCGCGCTAAAACATAAGGCACATTTTACCTGCATTACCACGCTCCAGAGGCGCACTGTGACAGTAGCTGCTGAATAAACTTAAAATGGGAGGCGAGCAGCAGCCGGGAAATGCGGTTTACGGCTGGGACGCCCGCCTTCTCAGAGAGTCCTCCAGGCCACAATAAACTACTGCAGTTCCTCAGCCCGGCTGCATTCAAGGCTCAGCAGCAGCTGCAGCACTGTAGCATATGCCTGAGCTCCAGCTGTGCTTGCAGTGATTCAATTCAGTGCCAAGTGCCCGGCCTGAGTTCCAACACTTTCCCACTCACTTGAACCAGCGCAGGAGGCGGCAGCAGGATGTTACGTCCTGCGTAGCGGAAATAGCCATTGGACATAGCCTCTCCGGACACAGAATCAGTGTCAAGAGGTAATGAAGCGCCCAGGATGAATATCGATACATTGTTGCCAAGCTCGCTTCAGCCAGCCCCCGAAGCCTACTAGGAGCAGCGAGCTCGTAACAGTGCCACTCCAGCTACTGGTTTTAAAGTCAGCATAACAGCTACAGCTTGACAGCTGAGGCAGAAGCAATGCCGATTATGCGTGACTTGGCATTTCAGTGCGGTGATGCGGATCACCACACTGAAATGCGTTAGTCTAACGCCTGATGTGTGGTACTTGGCAGGACTGCATTTGGACCACAGGCTTATGCAGATGCTCAGAGGTCAGAACTTGTAACGGTTATATAAACACTAAGCATGTATTATAGGTAATACTTAAAAACTTCTAGATATCGCTTTATATCTGGTCACGTTCATCTCTATCTTTTGGCATGGCTTCACAAATCAGTTTTGAGTTGCATGCTGGGAAATGAAGTCTCCTTATAATAGTAAAATGTGCATGTTGAGATCACTTATCTCGCAGATGGCATAGTCATTTACTGCACTATTTCATGGAGTACAACCCTTATCTTCATTGTGGCACACCTAGATGATGAGTCATATGACGAACTTTGGACAAATGAATTGAGTTAAAGAATCTAAGTATTTCATTTCTTTGATTATAGTGACCCCTGATTAAGGGTCTTTTTGACCCAAAATGCATTGGGTTTGTTTGAAAGGATGATCAAAAGAAAATTATTTCATGTTGGACGACACAAATGTGTAAAAAATAACATTTGTGAAACCTATTTTGTATTCATGATCAACAGAATTATAAGAACACATAGATTTATTGTTCTAATTCCATTTAGTGCAACTTTATTCTGTAAGATTACATGAGAAACATTTGAATCATTGTATTTCACTAAGATGATACAGCAGCCTTAGGGCATAGTAGTGCACACAGTGTCTAGGACATCAGTTCTAGTTTCTTTTCATTTTATATAGCATCAGGCTTGGGTGGAGTCCCTTCCACCGTGTGCACACAAAGTACATCTAAGATTTTTAAACATTAATAAAGGTTCTGAAGTAAAAGCGTTTAGTATATAGTAACCACAGACTGCATTACTACCTACTCCCATTCAAATAAACCTTTTGCTAGGCTCAAGCCTTTCTTTTCAATGCATATAAGTCACCCCTAGGATAGGCCCTGGGCAGCCCAGTGGGCAGTGGGCAGTGTGCAGTGTATTTAAAAAGTGGGACATGTACTTCTTAGATTTACATGTCCAGGCAGTGAAAACCTCGTAACCAGTTCATGCTTGTTGTGCTTGGAACTGTAAGGAACAATCCTAACTCATGGTGAAGTCGGAATTTGAATGACAATTTTAAAAATGCCACTTTTAGAAAGTTGGCTTTTTCCTGCCTTAGCCATTTGGTACCTGTAGCCTGTCTCTGGGTCACATGATGGTATAGTTGACAGTTGCGCTGTGTGTATTCTTCTAGACAGCCACACACGATAGGTAGCTGAGGTGTGCTTGAATGGGCCCTCACTGGCAGGATGGTAGGGAGGAGCTGGGCACAGCACTGCTTACTCTTGAACAGGCTACGTCCTGACTGTGCATAAAGGGTTGCATTCCCCCTGTAGTTAGTCTGTAGCCAGGGCCAGGAAGGCAGGGCACCTTCAAGTGTCTGCCTCTAGAAGCTTCTCCCCACTTCAAAGGCAGAGTTGGGTATAAATACTGGACCTCAGACACCAACTCTTCAGTAGACTTCTGGACCTGTGGATATTCGATCGAGAAGAAGGATTTCTGTGTGGCTGAATGGACTGCAACTCTAGTGGCCCACTGTTCCGAAGGACTACTGCCCTGCTGTGCTGACCTTCTGCCTGTTGCCCTCTTGCCTGGGTGAGAAGAACTGGACTTGTATTTCTTGAGCCCAGAACCCCAAAGTGACTCCATGGGCTAGTTGGCTGACCTCCTTATCTGAAGCCTCAGGGACACAACAGGCTTCCAACAACCTTCACCTACACCTGGACTCTGTTATCTGTGTGTCTACCCTGCCAAGTGATCCCACCCTAGTCATGCACTCTCGGAAGTGGGCCTAAGGGTCTTTCCAGTCTCTGTGGATCCAGCAGAACTGACACATCACCTCTGCTGCACGGCACAACCCCATGCGGAACCAACGCATTGCTGCTGCTCCGTCGATCGGAGCATTGCAAAGACCTGCATGGCATTGCAACCTGTCACCCCATTAGAATAGCCACTGCGCAACGTGTCCTTGGTGCAGGGCCTCACACCTCTCATAGAAGGTAGCCTCGACGATGACACCAGATTCAGCATTGCAGCCTAGTAGCTCCTCAGAACTGATGCATCGCCCAGACTGGTCGGGACATCCCCAACATCTCGCTTCGCATCGCAAGCCATCATCGCAAGACCTTGTTGGAATGGGTGAATGCACTGTCAATGAATAGCATGATATGTGCAGGCCCGACAACGACAATACCAATAAATGCAATGTCAACATATGCCCGCATAACATTGTCAATACCCATAGATGCAATGTCAATTTATGCTATAATTTATGCCCGCACAACAGTGTCAATACCGGCAGTAACAATGTCAATGTGTGCCATAATCCCTGGACGCATAGCAATGTTGTTACCAGTAGAAACAATGTTGATGTACGCCATGATCTAGGCATGCATAACTATGTCAATATCAGTAAAGACAATGTCGATGTACGCTATGACAACTGTACGCACAATGTTGAGAATGTTGGTAAAAATGATATCAATGAACGCCATATTATTTTCAGAAGTTCTAATTAACTTGTATCATTGCTGTCGGATTCACCCAAGGTGACCTCTCCATCAACCTGTGTCAGAGATATGTGGTCAGACAGGCCTGTGACCCCAACCCAGGCCTATTGAGTAACAGGTCACAGGTGAGGTCTCGCTTAACCCAAAGACAAATGCGCACCCAGCGAAAACCCTGATCGATCCCACAGATAGATACTTGCACCACAAACAGGTCATAGAAAATCGTCCCCAATAAAACACGCCTGGCCAAAGGCGCATGTTCCCCAAAAATACCATAAAGCTAGATGCCACATGTAAATAAGAACACTTAGCCAATCAGGACACGAGATGCACAACACAGGTAGTGATCGCGCGCTCCCCACACCAGTCATTTGGACACATACACACTGGTCCACACTAGCTCTCCCCGGAGGTCGAGAGCCATCTGTGTCCTTATGAGATGCCCAAACCTGTTAATTTACAACTAAGATTCTTTTTCAAAATTGCAAATTTGTTTTATTGTACCTCACAAGATGTATATCGTGTCGGTTGAAACTTTGTACGAGAGACTTTCTTCAGAAGCACTCTGTTGAGACTCCTCCAGCCGCTGCGTTTAATTAAACCAACTTGTTCCTGTTTTGCCAAACGCCTCTTTTCTTTTCATGTCTTTAAGGCAAACTGATATATGAGCAACAAACTCGCACCGATGCATCGCTTTGGCTGTGTGATGCATCTTCAACCTGGAATCTTGCAAAAGCTCCGCAAATCAGGATTTAAGGTACTTTGTTCAGTAGGCCTACCTGGGTCCCTGTAGCTGACCTGCAGCCCATTGCTGCCGGCCTGCACATGTGACTTTGTCCCAGTCCAGCGCGACTGGATACCCACACTTGGCACTTTGTGCTTTTAGGAGCCATTTGACCTAAAATCTTTAAGATTGCATATATCCGGTTCTACTGATTGGATTTTTGTCATTTTGGTCTTATTTTATTTATTGAAGAACGCTCTATTTGTCTAACCTGGTGTGGGATCCTTTTTTGTGGTGTTTTTCACTTTATTACTGTTTGAAGTGTTACACAAATACTTTACACATTGCCTCTAAGTTAAGCCTGACTGCTCTAAGCCAAGCTACCAGAGGGTTGAGCACAGGTTAATTTACGGTTGGCTTGAGCCTCACCCTAATTGTGATTGCTGCTTGACCAGGCCTCAAACCCCAGCCAACCACCAACCCATTTTCTCACACACCCGAATACACCTACCTCTGACACCAATACACCAATTCTCCTTACTGCAAAAGAATCACAAATATACTTGTACCAGGGGTCACTGGGAATGATGAATCGAGACAAGTGGAAGCCGGGTAGACATTGAACAATGGACCATATTATGCTATGCCCTTTGCTGATTAGTAACATAGATAACACCTGTGGATGTGTCTGTGGTATATAAATGTATGTATTATACTGCAAATGCTAATAGCTGTGGTTGAAACTGTCGAATCACTCCAGTTGCTATTGGTAATGTATTTAATGTACTGTAATGTTTGTTTTTGAACTCTAATAAAATTTAAAGTAAATAAATCAATCAATCAATCTGGTAACTGCTATTTGAATTTAGAATTGCTTAATGTTTGTTTTCTGAGGAATACATTTTGACCCAAAATGGAGTAAATATTGCATAGGTTTATTTTGATCAATTTGTGGTTCAAATTATGGCAGGGGTGGGTTGTAGGAAACTCTTTATTGGCCTTCAATACATGTATGACACAATCAGAATTTCTGACACAAAGCAGGTGCATTTTCCAGTTGCACCCTCCTTCAAATCGAGTCCTGATTTTTTTGATCCACCAGAAAAAAAAGCCCATGCGTAGATATTATTACATTTATTGTGCTGTAGACAACCCAACAGGAGAGGAGAAAGTACAGTGGAGTCAGAAGAACAAATTCCGGTTCTGGAGGGAGGAGCAAGTGGCAAAGCAGCAGTGAGCAGAGCAGTGCGGAGGGAGGCGCATGGCGGCGCATGCAGTACAGGGGAGTTTGCAGATGTGCTCCGCGTGGCCTTCAGGTGGTACTACTGTGACCCTGTTTCCCGATATGGGAGTGGAAGACAGAAGGCTCTGGGAGATGTCCGAGGCATGGCGTTGCAGTAAGCAATAGTCTTCAGGCTTTTCATGCAGAGAGGAGGCGGCTGGCATTAGGCTGGTGTGACTTGTGCTTGTTAGAGGAGCCTGTCACAACACCAATCCAGGGGTCTAAAATCTCTGAGATGGTCCCTGGGATTTTAGGAATACAATTCTCACAATGCACTTGGCCAAATACTTAAAAGTCCACTGGACGCACTCCAGAATGGGGACTTCTTGGTGGAGATAATGCAGGTGGGCTCTGTTAACCTGTAGCATGCAGGGAGTCCACTCCTTAATCCTTCTTGAAGCAAGGCAAAGTCCTTAGGGCTGTAGTTCCCAGTGTGCACCAGGTGCAGTCCTTCAGAGTGCAATCTTTTGGGGTTCAGGCCAGGGTTTCAGCATGGGCAATTGTTGTTCTCCTTATAGTTTCAGGCAGCAGATCTGAGTTGCTTGGCAACTCTTTCATATTTATGCTGTGTTTATGGGCATCAAGCAAGTGGGCACCCCTGACCAATGTAAGTAAGTAAGTAATATATTTATTGTACAGTTAGTTAAAACCTTTACAAAAATGGCCATCTCTTATAAAACAGTAAAGCTTCAATTTAAAAGGCTGGTAGCCACAATTAAAAACACAGTAAAAATTGCAAAGAGATCGAGTCCTCCGGCCTTGGTGGGCCACATTCCAGATTCTTCATTTTTTTGTAAGCGGAGATTTAGCAGCAGTTCAGAAGGTAAGATAACCTCTCTGGTCAGAGTCTTAGCAGCAAAATGAGGGAGACGATTGAGTACGGGTTAAAGTGCGTAGTGCAGGAACGACTTTTATGGCTCAGTGCAAAGTGGCCGAGATTAGCTTGATAATGTTTTTCTTCGAGGCTTGGATGTACAAGAGTACTTAGCACTTGGTGTGATAAAGGCGCTGTCAGAAACATTTGCATGGTGGGTCAGCGGGCCGGCTCCAGCCCGGCTCCAATGCCACTTCTCAGATAATCTGGTTGTTTCTTTTTTAGTCTGAGATCAGCAGCAGTTAAGAATTTTACCAGGCAACAGCTTAGTTGAATATCTTCACCAGAGAAACTTGCTAGCACCGCTTGCCTACAGGACCGTATTTGTTTCTTGTTGAAAAATGGTCTAAGTAGTGACCGGCGCTCCTGCATTAATTCCCTGCATATGATTATGATGTGCACTAAGTCTTCCTCTCCTTCCCCACAGAGACGACAAATTGCCTGCTTCAGAGGGCGTAACCACGGGGGCAAGTGATATGCAGATGGCAATATGCCTAACCGGAATCTCAGGAACTTCTCTTTTGTCATTTTAGAGAAGTTAGATTGGAGGTATGCTTGGGGGGTTGCTTTGCTGTAGGACTGTACAGTGAGCCAGCCGTGTGTGCGTTCTGACAAGACGGCTTTGTCTTGTATAATAGATTCATTTTTGACAGTGTTATTTACTATTTTTTTTAAGCTTGCCATGCACCCTGATGATTCCCAAAGTTGCCGTAACCCCAGCTGGTCCAGTGCAGTATCCAAGAAATGTCTAGCTGGGCAGGTCTCTGAGGCTTCTAGTTCCTTCAACAAGTAGGAGTTTAGCGTTTCAGGTTGCCCTTTTTTGATTTTGTACCAGATTTTAATGAAAGCTCCTTTGCGGGCCAGCTCTTGTCTTTGCATCCGGAATTCGAGCCTCATTTGTGCCAGAGATGTATATCCTGGCAACCCGTAGATCATTCTCAAGGCTCTTGCAATGGTGCCGTTCAGTGTTTCCGCATCTCTCCCTCTCATGGCTTCACTTCCATAGGTGATTGATGGAATTAGTTTAGCCTGTATCACCCTGGTTAGGGGGAGAAAGCTTGGTCCAGCGGTTCTATTTTTCAGATTTCTTAATGCCACTGCCGTCATTAATCCCCTCTTTTTTATTGCCTCACATTGCGCTTTGTAGTTACCCTTGTTATCGATGATAACCCCCAGGTATTTATAGTCTTGTACGACTTCCAGCTTGAATTTTGCCAGGAACCAGTTGTGTTTTGTTTTTGTCTTCCGGAAGTTTACACACATGACTTTTGTTTTTTCTTGACTAATGCTTAGTCTATTGGTCTCCGAGTATTGGGATGTAATGTCAAGCAACCGTTGTAGACCTATAAGTGTCCGACTGATAAGCACCAGGTCGTCTGCATATAGGACATTGGATAACTGACGGCCTCCTAACTTGGGGGCATGTGAATTACTTTAGTTGAGTTGGACTGAAAGCTCGGCCATAAAAAGATTGAAGAGTGTTGGGGCAAGCACACAACCTTGTTTTAATCCTGAGGCTGTGTTTATCTTTTTCGTTAAATGGTCTCCTGCCCCCAGCTTTACTTGCACCCAGGTGTTACTATGCAAAAGAATTAGTTGTTTTAGAAGCACTGGTGGAATTCTTAGCCTTTTTAATTTTTGCCACAAAATATTTCTGTTTATATGGTCAAACGCCGAGCTATAGTCGATGAAGCACAGGTACAGGGGCTGTTTTATTACAAGTGCAGCATCTATCATTAGTGAAAGGGCTGAAATGTTAGTAGCAGTGCCCATGTTCCTGCAGAAACAGGTTTGGTTGTTAGGTATTGCTGCGATTTCTGTGGCCCATGTCGTTAGTTCTTGGAGAAGTACACCTGCATAATATTTGGCTTCATTGTCCAGAAGAGCTACCAACCGATAGCTGTTCGGATCACTCCTGTTGCCTTTTTTGTAGATGGGTGAAATAATCGAGCCCCTCCATGATGATGGTACTGTTGATGTTTGCAAAATTGATTCGAAGATCGGTTTTAGAACTGAAGCCCAGAATTCTAGATCTTGTTTAAATAGTAAGGGCGGGATCCCGTTTGGGCCAGGAGCCCCCTCACGTCTGCCTTTAAGGATTCCTTTGCAGATTTGTGTATTCGTGATTATAAAATCCTGTCCCGGTATTGCA
The DNA here is from genome assembly GCA_963921515.1 of Calotriton arnoldi. NCBI lineage: Eukaryota > Metazoa > Chordata > Amphibia > Caudata > Salamandridae > Calotriton > Calotriton arnoldi. Next base: position 707,861 of record CAWUFW010007412.1, on the reverse strand, counting down.
TTGGAGATTAGCTGGGGTGATTGAGTTTCCAGGGTAGGCAAGAGGTTAGTTGAGCAGGTTTGGGGAATCTGTTCTTTATTAAAATGTGATTCAAGGTAGGTTGTTCATGCCTCTTCTGTAACGTGTGAATTGATACCCTGGCCCCGTGGGTTAGACAGAGCGTTGATCTTCTGCCAAAACTGCGCGCTATTGTTGTTTTTGATGTCGTGCAGGAGTCTGGTCCAAAGAGATTCTTCAGCTTCTTTTTTAATTCGCCAAGTTAGTTTTTTGCGGGTGGCCTTTAGCTGCCTCAATTCTTGCATTGCCGTGGGGTCTTTCTTCAGCCTCCGTAGTGTTTGATTTATCAATGCTTTTAGCTTTTTGAATTCGGCATTATTCCAGGAATTGTGGCCTAAGCGTTGATTTTGAGGGTGAGCTGTTCTCCTGTTTCGAAAGCGTCCTTTTATGTCTCTGTAGCTGTTCCGTAGGGTTTTTGTAAACGCCTCCCAGCTTCCTATTCTGTCAGGGTCGGCTGCTTGCGCTTCTTCGAGGAGTTGTTTTGCAAGGGAAAAGAGGCCTTCAGGATCGTTTGTTCTACATTTCACTCTTTTCTCGTTATTGGTAAATTCCGGGCAGAGGGTATTTGCTGGGAGAAGTTTGCATATTGATGGCTCTTCTACCATGATTTCCTGGGGCAGATGATCGCTATAATCTAAGCTTCCAATGCAATAGTCCTTTACTTTTAAGAACATGCAACAAGAGCAAAATGTATAGTCGATTGTGGACCTTGCTACTGCGTTGTGAAATGTTGCTGTCTGTGGGCGATCACCTGAAAATCTGCCGTTTAATGCACGAAAGCCCAGTTGCTCTAAAAACACCAGAAGCTTTTGAGAAGTTTTTGTGGATCTTCCATCTGTGTTGTTATCTTGAGGCATTTCCTCCCATGCAAACGGATCCTCTTCTGAGTAGTTGTCCTCAGCTCTGTTGTTGAGCATATTTAGGTTAAAGTCCCCTGTGATGATCCAGCTGTTTGCTTTCTCCTCCGTTACTATTTTCACCAGTTCTTCCTTCAATTGTTGACTACCTCTAATTTTGTCGCGTGGGTGCAGATAAAGATTTACGAGTATTATATACTCTTTTTTTGTCGTCCCCTGTAAGGTGATTCGGAGTGCTTGCATTGCGTTGGGTGGAGCTAGATTGTATGGCATTGATTCCGTTGCGTAGATGCTCTTTATGGAGCTGTATGTCGCAAGGCCTCCCTTGTTGTGGCCGAATTTGGCGCTTTTTGTTGCTGGTAAGTAGAGCAAATTGAAACCATGCAGTGCAATTGGTACTTCACACCATGTTTCTTGGAGCAAAATGATATCAAATTTCTGCAGATAAGATTGCAGTTCTGGGTCCGAGGTCTTATCTCCCAGACCATTGATATTCCAGGAACAGACTTTCAGGGAGTTTTTAGATGCGGATGCGTTAAGCTTGGGATGTCACGGACTTTCAGGTTTGGTGTTTATTGTCCTGGATAACCAGCTCCACTCTTGTATGGCTCTGCTTCTAGTTGAGTGTGTCCTTTGTTCATTGCGTTCTCCGTTTTCTCTGTACTCAACGCTATTGCTGCGTGCCCCTCGCAGTACTGAAAATAATCGTGTGCTCGGTTGTGCAGAACTAGGATATTCTTCTTGGCTCTTTGGATCGGCCAATAAAGGGTCTGGATACCTTGGTTTCACGAAAGGCCGTAGTTTAATGCCCCAGGCATTGAGTCTAGTTTGTTCCTTTAAGACTCTCTCAGCTAGGTCTGGTGTGGCCCAGACTGTTTTTGTTGCTTCTATTCCAGGTCGTTCTGGTGACTCTACAAACTCGACTGACTCCAGGTCGGTGGTTTTTATGTTCTTTAAACTGTTAGTGGACCTTAGTAGTCGCAGAATGTTGCCCCTGTTTAGTATATCAACCCGTCCCTTCGATGTATACTCTGGGTGAAACACAATTATGGTTGTCGTGCATGGAAGCACTTTTTGTTGGTCCGTCTGTTAAGACCTCTATTGACGCAGGCGGCCCGCATGATGATTTTACCGGGTCGAGGAGCCGGTTATCACTTGCTTTGTCTGTCTCTGTACTTGGGCCTGGTGTTGTAGTTGTCTCCCCATTTGTACATACACTTCCCTGTCTGGCTATTTGTTTACCTACTAATTCCGTAGGTTCTCTTGTTGATGGTATTGCTGAGCCTTGTGTGGCCTTATTGGGTGCCCAGTCTGTCACTGAGCGTGAATTTGTTGTTGTTGATGATTCCGCTATTGAGCACCCTCTTCTGTTCTCCGGTTTGTGCTCGGGCCGTCCTTTATGGGTTTATTTGGGGATGTGTGCTCTTTCTGTTCTGTTGCCTTTTCCTGGGTTAGCCTCTTTCTTCTTTCCCGGCCTGGGTCCGTCGCTTCTTCCTCCCTACTTGAGGAGTCTCGTTGAACATCCGTTGGAACTTTCCCGGGGCTTTGGGTTGTGCCCCAGCTGTGTAATAAAGCCTGTGTTGGTTTTTGATTTCGCCCCTTCCTCCTTTGTTTTCTCCGCTGTTTGGAGGATAATTGTGCACCTTCGGTCGGGGCATGTTTTTCAGGGGATTTGCATGTGTGTGAGATGTTACTCGTTGGGGGTGCTGTGGCTCTTTGGCTCGGTGAGCTGGTATTTGTCCCTGATGTTGATAGGTCCAAGGCCTCCCAAAGCTGCCTTCCATCTGATGTCTTAGCTGCAGTTTGCTGGGCCTGTGCCTGGGTTCTTGGATTTTTACTTGGATTTTTTGTTGACTGCTCACCGTTGCTCGTATGAGTCAATCCATTGGCTGGTGTGTCTGACACTGCCTTTCTTATGTCAGCGAGAAGATTGTCCATTGCTGATGGTAGTGTTGCCCGCTTGTCCACAATTGTTATACAGGTGCAGCTAGCCTGAATAAGTTGTGTCTCTGTCTGAGCCCTCTTGATCAGGTTGTTAAGGTCTGCAAGCTTGTTGTCTATGTTGGCGACGAAAATGGAGAGTGAGTTGAGGACTGACAGTTGAAGGTCCATCTTGTCTGATTGGTATTGCATTGCGTTCACAGACATTTGCATTGTGTGCAGCAATGTGGACCAGATGTCGTCTTTGTCTTGTGGTTTGTTCTTTTCGGTGTTAGGTTTTGGGGAGCTGGTATTTCTTCTTTGTGGCTCACCTCCGGCGGCGATGGAATATGAAGCGACCAGTTCCTCCCAGTCTTCTGGTGTGAGGTATGATGACTCTGGTTCAGTGTCTTGAGACGTTGGTGTTCGTATTGGTGCCCATTGCGTATTTCTGTTAGATTGGGCTAGTGCAGTGTCATGACCAAGTTGTGCTTGAATTTGTCCCAAGGTTGGTTGAGCGAACCAATCTTGCACTGCCGAATGGGGTGTAGATAGTGCTTTCCTGGCTTCATTTTTTGTTGTCATGTTGTGGGAGTCTTTACTACCCACTTTGCCCACTTTGCCCACGTTGGCCACGATCGCCTCCTTGGGCTCCGGTAAATCATGGTCGAGAGTGCCCAAAGAGATAACATTCTCTTTGGGATTGTCTTCCGCTTTGGCCTCTGGCAGAGTTTTGGGTCGATAAAGGAATCCAGGCAGAGCTAAACTTCCGTTTGGGAAGGTGTTGGTCTTGGTATTGGGACGATGCTTGTGTACTTCCAGTTCTTCCCCCTCTTCTCCCAAATGATGTGGTGGCATTTTATCCAAGGATCCTTCCTTAGCACGCCTAGGAGGAATATGGTTGTTGGTACCTTTCTTTCCATCTTTTACTTCTTTTCCTTCCTCTTTCATTGTCACTGTGTGGCTCATGGCCTGTCCAAGAGCGACATGCCCGCTCCCCTTTGATATGACGATGTTTTTGGGCAAATCTGACTCTGATTGGCTCCGGGCGTCACATCTTGGGTGCTCGCTTGCCTCGATTCCTTGAGCCTTTGCCTCTTTGCTTGCATCTGTTGCATCCGCTGCATCTGTTGGACTTGCATCGCGGCTTCCACGGCTTTTGCCAGTGACTGATAAATCTCCGCAGTCCCTGCAATCTGGCGTCAGCTGCTGCTGCCGCCGCAGCTATTGTACCATCTGGTGTTCCGTCTGGTGTGCCTTGATTGGTTGAAGTGGATCGGGAAGATTGGTTACTTGGTTGCTGTTTAGGCACAATACCGGCCCGGCGTCCTTTATAAATGAAAATGTTGTGTATATTTTAGGTTGGTGACTTGGTTTGGGCAAGATAGGCTCACTGCTTGCGCCGCTAGCCATGCTGTTTGGCAAGGACTGTGGGCTGGCGATAAGTGGAGAAATCAGATGGAGGTCTGCCTCCTTAATCCTCGCCTGTGCTTCGTCACTTCCCTTGTTGAGTGTCTTCTTAGTTGTCCTCCTTGTTCTTTTGGCAGGGTTTACTACCGTCTGCTGCCTTGAATTCCCTGATCGCATTGTTGTGTGCAGGTTGTTGTGTGCTGACGTAGTTGTTATGGCAGCAGTTATGGCAGCTGTTGTGCGTTTCCTAAAGTTGTTATCTCCTTTTGTCTCCTTTTGACTCTTTTTGTCACTTTTATTTCTTTGCCGGGCTTTAATAGATTCGATGATAGATTTCGTTGGCAATTTCTGTTCCTTGGTTTATTCCTTGTTTGTTTTGTAAGGTTTGTTTGTGCCAGGCTGGAATAAGGTAGAGTAGGGTGAGGTCTGCTCAGTAATGTCCAGCGCTGGTTGGGAACTGGTTGGGAGCTACAGAGTCTGTTGAGAGTTTTTCCTGCGCAAAGCACCTCTGCCTCTGCGAGCCTCTCCTCAATCTTCCCTTAGCCTTCTGCTACCCTCCGACTGCCTGCTATCTGCAGTGCACCTTGCTCCACGCTTCGCGGAACAGGCCTTCCACAACCCCTTGCAAGCCCCCTGCAGCTGGGTGGGGGACCTACCTGGGTTGATGTCACAGGACCTCCCTCACGGCAGCCGCTCCTCACCAGTGCACCACCTGCACTCTGCTCCTCTGCTGCGTGCGTGCTGCGTGTATCGCCGGTCAGACCTGCTCAATCCTCTGTTTCAGGAAAACGGCCACGGGGGCAGGGGGGCGCAAGGGAGCACCACCTTTCAAGCAAGCTCCGCTCCGCTCCCCTCACGCTTTGCTCCCCTCACCTCGCCCAAGCTGCCTGGCAAGCTGCCTGGCTCTGTCTCAGGCTCCGGCTTCGCTCCTCCAGTTCCCCCCACCTCAGGGACCGGCACTCAGTTCAGCTCAGCTCCGCGGTCTCAGACGGCCGCAGGCAGTCTGCAGCTCGGGATTCGCGGCTCGCGGCACGAGCAGGCACAGGTGGCGTAGCTGAGGTAGTGCTGCCGTGCTCGAAGCACGCCCGTCGCGGTTCTTCCTTGCGGCCCACACACACCTCACGGCCTGCCTCGCAGCCTCTCAGCCTCGCACCGCAGCTCCGTTCACGCCGCTCCCTGGGTCCCTGGGTCCCTGACTCCACGCTCGTGTCCAGGCACCAATGGGATGCAGGGTGCCACTCAGGTGTATGACCGCTACCTTTAAAGTGTTGCATATTCTTGTCCCATCAAGCACTATTCTCTCAAAATCCAACATTGAGGAATTCTCTCCGTGGAGGTTAGACCAGGCTAAGCCAACCCACTGCTGTGGCTAAAATTGCCTAACACTCCCCTTATATCCCTGTCCTTAATCTAATTACAGGGTATCCTGTGTGGTTGTGGTTGCAGAATGTGGGGGTGAGCCTGTGCTGTCCTAAATTGTCATTCTCCTTCTGAAGACCAGTTTGGCCACCTCACCTCCATCCTGCCTTCTGCTCCTGCATTTTCAGTTCTACTCCCACAGGAAACCCATTGTCTCTCTACTAGGCTACTGCACACCTCATTAAGACAGCTTGGCTCAGCCTGGCAGAGGCTAGCCAATCAGGAGAGAGCAGCTGGAAGGCTGGATTTTGGCTTACAGAAAATAAAGTCTACTAACTACCTTTCTGTGATAGTTATTATAAATCCAACATTGGCAAGTTGTTGGCCGTATCATAACTATCAATTTAAGTCCTAGAATTACATTTCTAGCTCCTTCCTAGCAATATGTATACTTAAATAAAATATTCCAATGTTAGCCAATGGAGCTCATATACAATGGGGAAAAATGAAATTGCTAGTTTTCCCTTACCGGGGTTTATAAAACATTGTTTATAATATCCATGCTTATAGTTACATGGCACCCTACCCCCGGGGCACCTAGGGGAGACCTTAGGGTGACATATATGTAACAATAAGGTAGATTACTACTTTGGAAGTACCTTTAATTCCAAAGTCAAATTTGCATATAATTTAATTTTAAAGACATTTAAAAGCAGGACTGCCTTTACAATGACAGCAGGCAACACAGCAGTGCACTGGCCCTGGGTCTGGTAAGCAGATCCCCGGGCACAGTCAGAGCCAGTTACCATCAGTACCAAGCAAAAAATGGGGGTGATTAGGGCCAAAAGAATGACTTTCTCACAACGCCTAACAGTGCATTTAAGTCATATTTTTAAAACCCAAGGGATTAGCAAATAGATCTAAGGAGGAACCAAAAACAATCAGCAGTGAGACAATTGCACTGCTCTGATGCCTCATGGCATTAGCAGCTGCTTACAGGTTCTGCATAAAATGAAAGCGCTAATCAACAAACAACAACTACACACCTCACAGTCTGTGAGAAAACACTGTGTTGCCAAGAGGGTGGTTTTAACACTGAAAAGGCAGAATTAGATTCAGCCATTTGTTTTGGGTGGATCATCAGATAATTTATAGAGTGGAAAGTGAAAGAAAACAAAAAAATGGCCCTAAAAAATACCAGGAATAACTTTATGTAGCAAATTATACCACATATTACCGATTTCAAAGCACTACAAATAACACACATTACTGTTACTTGGTTTGCCACTTTAAAGGAGCATTTGACTCAGCTGCTTGACAAAATGAAATTCAAATAGCTGTCTATAACTGGTACCCACGTCTATAGAACAGATCAGTCTAGCAAGTAGATGCATTTATACAAAATGTAGTCAAATGTAGGCAATATAGTATGCCATCGAGAAGCACCTTTTACTACTCTGGGTAAAGGGTGCATGTAAGGAGTCACTTTACTCACACAAGTAAGGCAACTGCTTGTGAAAGAAACAGTGCTTGCCACTAGCATCTGAGACTACTGCACTGAAGAGGCTTCCTCTCTGAAACACTTCTGACAGGTGAGAGAATGATGCACGGTCTGTGTATAGACGTTGAAACTATTTGGGTGTTTACAAATGTGAATGGCAACAGATTGAGGAAATACACTGCCAATAAATTGTGACTCTTAGATCATGCACCACTTGGGGTGACTTCATACATTTTGCAGAGAACTCATGCTGTTCCATGCCAAAGAGAGTAGCTCGCCCAGACCTACCTGCTTTCTAACATGCTCTGGTGTCCGTAATCCCCCATCTGTGATTGGGCAATGATGGTGCTGGTCTGGGGAATCTTAAGATTTTAGAACCAGAAACAAAATGTATCACCAACATAAATTACAAAGAACTCCAGAAAAGCAAAGATGGTACAAAAAGAAAATTGCACACGGAGAAAAGTGTTGAGACCAGATCTTCACAGAAAACATACCCGTTTGCTCTCTCTTTGTTAGGCCTGGGAGAAATGTTAATCACGCTGGAGTAACTGGACACATTTCAGTAACTATGCATCACACTTGTGATGTGAAATTACATGATTATGCTAGCTTGAGTAAATAAGATTAATTTGGGTAAAATATCCTACCGAAGGTGCACAGGAGCAACAAACTAAGAGAGAGTGAGTGGCTGCTAGCTACTGCTGTTCCTGTGCTGTAGCATTTAGCGCTATTTTCTTAGCATAAAATGAATACAGGGGCCCATTTTGGACACAAAGGTGCATTTTGTACTAAGAAAATAGTGCAAAATACTGGATTATGGTTCTCACACAATTAGGCATAACTATGAGTATTTTTCGGTAATTGCGAGTAATTATTGCTAGAGAGAATTATAGCCCCCCTACTTATCACCTGATGCATTTGCCACTACCACTACCATTCCTCTTCCACGCCCATTGGCCCTCGGTGCCAGGTGTGACTGCCATTGCGCATGCAGGTGCACTCAGTCTTCTATGGCTATGGCCACTCCTATCCTTGCCAACCACCGGGACACAATTCTGCAGTGCCTGCATGTTGTCTGTACTCCTTTCAGAGCAGCAACCCTGCAGGCGGAAAGGTGGCTTTCTCTTTTTTCACTTTCAGCTTGGTCCAACACAGAGGCCTAAATACAGGGTGATCAGCTTTTCTATTGTTTGAGTATTACCTTGCTGGGAGCAATCTGGACCCTCACATCTGGAGGCAAAGGCAATGGAAGTAAAAAAGGCACATAGCTTTTCACTTACTTTAAAGAAGCTATGACTTGTAGGCCCGTTTTTTAGGTCTCGCCTAGGCAGCGCTTGCGCAGTCTCGTTGAGACATGCAGTATATACTATAGCGTGGAAGCTTTCTGGAAGCTCCGCCCACTCTCCGCCCATATTTTCGATTGGCTTACATCATAAATGCTGCCTTATGATTGGTTTTAGGCTTCTTAGTCCCTCCTCCTGACGGCCATCTTGTCATTCGTATCCTTCCCTGGCTATTGGCCCCTTTACTCAAACACTATTTTATGCCCTATGTCCCCCCCGCCCCCTCCCCCTCCCGCAGTTCGTCACTTCTGCCCCCCCTCACCTCCTCCACTCCCGTTCTTGCCTTCTTAAATGTCCGCACTCCCATTTGTAATGCAATACGTCGCGCGTAAATGCGAGTCGTATTGCAATGCAAATGCTTGTTTTAAAGTAGTGCGAAAGCACCGCGACCCGGAAGTCAGGCGCCCGTGCCTGGTTGTAGGCGGGCCTCGAAAAGGAAGCGCAAAGACCGGAAGTCAGGCGTCTCGCGCGGAATATATTATCGGCATCCTTAAAACAACAAAACCAAGACAGAAGTTAACGGACCGTGGGGCGTCACAGCCATGTACCCCAGGGATTCAGTGATGGCAGGTGATGAGGAGATGGGTGAAAAAGGTGGGCTCCTTGGCACGGGGCTAGCTTTCTTCCAACAGTTAGGTTGCTGGCCCTTGAATATGAATTTCTGGGTGAGTAGCAGCATCTGCGTGTTTTTATTTTAGGTCTTGCATGCGTGTGTGTGTCTGCGGGGTGCCAGAATCTTGACAGTTCAGCTTCTTGTGTGGCTTTTCAAACAAAAAAACCTCTAACTGCAGGGGATGTGGGAGGAAGAGGCGGGGGCAGAGCGAGAGAGCGCGCGCAAGAGATGGTAGGGACAGTTCAAGCCGCAGCCCCCCTACATGGTAGAAAATGGCGGCGTAGCTTTGAAAAAAACAACAGAAAGGCGCGTTGTTTTGGTTTGTAGCGTACAGCATGCGGCGACCTTACTTACCGACTGCTTATGAAATACAGACCTTTGACACCTTTCCTTTAGGACATCAACCAAACTGTGCCAAATTGTTGAGTTTCTTAACCCGCTCTATGCTCTAGATTTTCCCCCCAAAATCTTTGCACCTCAATCACCAAGTTATCATATTGTTTACATCGTGTACACACTGGTACCTTAGGTGCGCCACCAAAATCTGTTAGCCATTAAAATGCCCGTTTACTGTTGCCTGGTGATCACGGCGTGTTTAAACTCCGGTGGGGGGCATATTCTCAAGGAACTATCGCTGAGTTAACGGCACTTTATCGCAGCCAAAGTCACGATAATTTTATCGCCCCATTCACAAGCTGGTGCTAACAGCCGATACCACCAGTTTACTTGCGAAAGCATCCGCAAAAAACATCGTCACAGATGACCCCGGCAACTATCGCTAATGAGATGCAGAGTAGGCGTTCCCGAGCAAAAAGCCGCGACAACACCACACCTCAACATTCTCAACGACCAGCCACATCGGCGATAAGACCACAAAACAGGCGATAAGGCGCGTTAGCAGGAAGAAATTAACACCTGCTCTGACCTGGTGTAAAGTCGGACGACAACCTGCACCATCAAAGGGAGCCCAGGCCAGAGCCACACATGAAGAACAACAGATGCCATGGAGCCACACACCATGCATCCCGGAGCCCCGAGAGGGCAACAACACCCACCGCCACCACCCCACAGGATCGCCACCACCCCGGCCCCCACCACCCCCGGACCACCACAGAGGCAGCGCAGACAAAGACAGCGGACCTTCAGGAAATGCACCAGCCTCACAGACCTAACACCAGACAATGTCAATGCCCACTACAGCCTCAAAAGGACAACCATCCTCCGCATCCTGAACATCATTGCCCACAGGCTGACGGCACCAACACAGCGGACAACCAACATCCCTCCCCAGACAAAGCTGCTGGCTGTGCTGCACCTGTTGGCCTCTGCTACCTCCCAACCAACAACCGCCAGAGTCGGAGGAGTCTCACAGTCAGCCCCATCCAAGTTCCTCACACCTGTCCTGGATGCCATCATCAGCCAGGTACCCCAGTACCTATACGTCCCCCACAATGCGCAGGAACAGCTGGAGACCAAGCAAGGACTATACGCCATAGCTGGATTCCCGCAATTGTTGGGGGCAATCGACTGCACACCATGTCCTACTTGTGCCCCCTGCCGACACTGCAATCAATTACCGCAACAGAAAGCACACGCATTCCATCAACGTGCAGGCAATAGTGGACCACAGGGGACTCTTCACCAATGTCGTAGCCAACTACCCAGGCAGTGTGCATGATCCCCTCATCTTCCGACAGTCCAAAATCAACCAGCGCTTCCAGGATGGCACCTATGGGAATGCACAGCTCGTTGGCAAGTACCAAATGAACACACCACACACCTCATCTCCACAATCATGCAACTCACAACTCTGACACTGCACACGTCACAAAATCACATACAACATGCCAAACAACATGCCCACCCACCAGACACGACAGCACAACTTACTGTGGCAACCTTGGTTAGCCATGTACATGAGCCATCAATGGCATGGCACCTCAGCCACACAATAGCGGAATGTGGGGAGAGGTGGGAACCAGGCATGTGCGAAGGAGGCAAGTGACCCATGAATGATAATGTACACAATGCCAAGTGTGGCGTGGAAGTGCTGGACAGACTGCAGTATGCAGACCACAGACATATCCATGTCTACATGCACTGCTGGTGTTTGGAGTGTAGTGGACAGTGGACGCAACCATGTCACCCCAGCCAGTGGGGAAGATCGCGGAAATGTAGCTTGTGACGTCCCCCCCTGTAAGCTTGTGCAGAGTGGGCTGGCCCGGAGGATGCCAGGCCAGCGTAGGGGTGTGAATAAAAAGCACGTAGCTCTGGGCGTGGTTCTCTTCCGGAATGCCCAACGTGTCTGCCAGGGCGGCGCCTCCCACCCCGCCATGATGCCGTCGCCGTGAGCGGTGTGGCCTGCGATCCTGTGCGCCTGCTGCACCCCGGGCCGCTGGTCCCCGAACCCGTCATGCCCGCCCCTGCGCAGCCAGGCCTCACTGCTCACCTGCCGACACTGGCGTGTGTCAAAGAGTGCCCACCACGTGCCGGCGCAAGCTCCAAGCCCGAAGCCTGCAACATTGGCAGCCTCCTCAGACCATCACGGCCTCCGCGACACAGGCCCGCTTTACTCCTTTTTCGTTGACGTACTCCACCGCTGCCTCCGGCCTACACTACGGTCAAGTAGGTCACACAGTTGGAACTGAGTCTTGATTATGCAATGGCAGAGTACACACTTTATGGCTGAGTTTATATCCCTGTACTCCCTTCGATGTGGTGCCACCAACTCTGTGCATAGCATTCGAACTACACCTGTCTGTGGTCCCTTGCTGACTACTGCCTTCGGCCTACACTGCGGTCGAGTAGGTCAAACATGTGGAACTGAGTCTTGATTTCTGCATGGCGGAGTTCATATCATTGTATGCAAGGAGACGAGTAAGAGGAAGACGCGGTTCAGTCCGGTGGAGAAAAGGATCATCGTTACGGAGGTGATCGAACACTGCCGACAACTGCTCTGGTGTCACTAACTCTGTGCATCGCGGGCCAACGACACATGGCTGTGGGCCCTGCTGACCGCTGCCTCGGGCCTACACTGCGGTCAAGTAGGTCACACATTGGGAATTCAGTCATGATTCATTTATGGCAGACTTGATATCATTGTACTGGCCTCATTGCAGACTGCATCCCCTTTCAGCTCCGGTGCCACTAAGTCTGTTCCCCGACATCCATGGACACTTTCTGGTTGAACTTTGGTGGCGACTGAGTCTATGGACTGGGGGTTGTCTTTATCATCATGTTGGTGATACTGACTTTGTGGCAAAAATGAGGCTGTAGCATTCCACTCCTCCATTTGCCGCTTCTGGCCGGCTTCTGCCCTCTGCATCATGCCCTGGAGGACACCTTCCACTGTCCCCCGCAAACCTCTGCTACATTCACCTTCGACATCGACGAGGACCAGCTCACCTCGCGTGGCCCTATCTCACTGCACCGCAAGTCACCGTCCCGTGGCGGTGTGCCTGTGCCGGCCGCAGTGCATCCGGGGCCACTAACTCTGTGCAGCTCAAGTCATGGCCCCTGTCTGATAGCATATTGGATGGCATCTGGGTTCATAGACTGGGGGTCATCATTGCCATGTGTCTGTGGCCCTGCGCTGTCCACTGCCTCCAGCCTCAACTGCGGTCCACCTGGGCTCACACATCAAATCGAGTCCTGACCTGCCCGGACGTCGCATCACCGCAGGATGCACACGCCACCACCGCCAGGACCAACTCCAAACAACAGGTGCCAGAGTCGGAAGTGTCTTACTGCCAGACTATCAGAGTTGCTCACACCTGTCATGGGTGCCATCATCAGCTTGATACCCTGCTCAGCTCTTCAGGTGCCACTGACTCAATGCACCACAAATCATGGACCATTCTGCTTGCATGTTAGGTGCACACTGTACTTTCTCCGGCTACCACCATGATACTTCACAGTTGTTTCTGTTATGCTGGTGTTTTCTGTTTCCGCTTTTATTGTGATCACTGTTCAAGTTGTTGCCAGCACCAACGACTCCATGAGGGCTGGCTTACACTCACCCCACACACATCCAGCACATGCGTCACTGTACATGTGACCATGTCATCAAAGGTGTCGAGCGCACGTGCCCGTAGCCATTTCAACGAACTATCTGAGTGTGTCCGTGTGCTCATGATGTATGCATTAGGGCCCCGGTCCCTACAACATTACATTGTGCCATGTACAGAGGACGCAGCCATGTCACCGCAGGCAGCGGGTGAGACATTGCACATGTAGCTTTGTCCGCCCCCACTCAATACGTAAGAGGAGTGACCTGGGCCGGCATACGCCAGTCCAGCATGGGGGTGTGGATTATTATCCCGTGGCTCTGGGTGTGGTTCAGTACTGGAAATGTGCAAAGGCATGTGTCTCTGTTGCAGTGTGGGTCTTCGTTGGGGAGTGTAGGTGGTCCCTGATGGGACTTAGACACCCACGTATGTGATCTAGTTCAGATTCCATGAGGTAGTACCCCACCCGCACATGTTTGGCCACCCCCTTCTGGCAGTCTGACACCTGGCCTTGGAATGCGATGTGTGCTTCGGTGGGCTGCTGGGAGCCAGCCGGGGTGGTGGGTGCGTCCAGCTGTGTTGTCTGTGCAGGGGGTGGGGTATCCTCGATGCAGTGGTGCTGCCCTGCTCCTGGAGGTCGATTGCCTAAGATGTCCATGGACTGTTGTAGGGCGTCGGTGTCGGAAGTGTGGAGGTCCTCTTCAGCATCACTGTAGAGTTGTCTGGTCTGCCCTGCTGGAGGTGTTGTGTGTCCCTCTGCAATGTGAAGGGGAGATGCTTGTTGACATTGTGTTGGCATGTATGTTGCCGCATTGTTCAAGTTTACCTACAGACTGCATAACAATGTACATCGTGACTGTTTGGGAGGGGCGGACTATTTGATGCGGGACAGTGGACATTTGGACTACATGAGGTAGGTGAGGTTGTACACGTACATTTGCATCACACAGTTTCCTGCTATGACAGATGTGATTGGCCATTTTCTACGCACAGGCGGACCCAGTTGTGTCCTCTGTTCTGCAGTGTAAGTGTTGCACAGTGTACCACATTGTCGTCCATGTGGATGTGCTGTCATTGGTATGTGTGTGTGCTGCATTGTGTGAGAGTCGCACCTGCAGCTGTGATTTTGCTGCCCCTTATCCCTTAGAGGCGGTGTGCCTTTGGCTTTTGTGCTTTTAAGGTGCTGTGATGTTGGCGACTTGGGTCATTTGTGCTCTTGGACGGTTTTTGTACTCTTGTGCATTGTTTGTCTGCAGATGTATTGTTGACGTCAGTGGTTGTTTGTGCACGTGGATGTGTCAGAGTGTGACCTGTTCCTTTCCGGATGTCGTCCACACTCAGCCACCTCAGTCTCGTGGCGTGCACAATGTCATGGTGATTGTACTCCAGCCATGCTGCTCGTCATGTGGTGTCACTTGCATTGTCAGTGTGGCTCTCACATACGCATCTTTGCTGTGTTTCGAACGGGTGCATGTGTGTGTTGTGGAATTGGTGATGTGTTGGGTGGGAGCCCTTTGGGCACATGGTGGAGGGGGGCCTACTTGATGTTTGTTTGTGTGCTGCAGTGTGCCACTGGGATCAGGGACATGACCCAGGGTCATTGTGGGTGTGCTACACGTCGTTGTGCATGTGTGCCATTGTGCCCGTCCACCCCTGTCCCCACAGTCCCTGTTCGTTACTCACCCTGTTGATGTTGTGTCAGGTCATGTCGCGCAGTGTCCGGACTCCCGACTCCTTGCACCGTCTCCACACTGATGACTGTGGCCACCATTTGCTCCAGCTCCTCCTGTGGCGCAGGACTCCCACCTCCATTCGCCGTTGCTGCCTTCCTGTTGGCAGCGGGTTTCTGCTTGGTTTGGCTTTTCACATCGTGCCAGCGCATCTTGGTCTCCTCGACACTCCGTCTGCATTCACGATGGAATGCCATTTTTCCGTCTGTGTTGCCAATGACACGGTGGAGGTGACGGACAGTTGTTGTTAGTGCTCCGTCACCTCCGTGACGACGATCCGGTTGTCATGCGGACTGTACCCCGTCTTCCTCTTCCTCTTCTCCTTGGCCTTCCTGGACCCCGAGGTTCCTTGCTGGTGGTCTGTGTGGCTTGTGGGGTTCGCGTTGACCTGGGCACTCGTTCCGGGTGCATCCGTGTTGCTACGCAGTTTATTTTGTTTTTGGTGTGTTTTTCTTGTTCGGCTTTTATGGTGCATTTTCCCGCATGACGCGTGGGAATTGGAGGCCTGTCGCTGGTTATCGCTGATCTTTGTATCGCGGTTGGCCTCATTGCAACTTTATTCACGTTCGTGTTTCGCAATTTTGCGGCGTCGCGTTGATTTTAACGCGGTCATTTGACGCGTTATCATGGGACTATCGCATGGTGCCGCCAGGTTGGGAATACTACGTTAACACGGCGTTGTTTTCCCGCGATCGACTGCGATATGCAAAGTTGCGTTAAGCTAATCTTGCGGTGGTTATCACACGTTCTTGAGAATATGCCCCCGGGTTTCTTGCCTGCCCTCTCGTGCCATCAGGGAGCTGCAGCAATTACCTCCCAATCTGTGCATCTATGTGGCTTTGTGAATATCAGATAGAAAGTCCGGATGGGGCATATTGAGGCTAATGGACGGCAGGGAACGTTCAGGATGAAAGAGCCCCTCATGCTTTTAGGGTAGGTAAGCTGCCTTTTCCCTCTGCGCAAACTGCGCATAGACCATTTCAATTCAATAACAGTTTAATAACTTCTAAATTAGAAGATAAAAGCGCATTTAGTGTCACTGCTGAGTGTTCGTCTTTTCAATTTAGATAAGTGTGGTTTCGTGCTAACGACAAAGCAATATAGCAGATTTTTTTTGTTTTGCCAGTGAGATACAAAATATTGTTTAATTAGTTATTCCCTTCCATAGAAGCCTCCTGTTTAAGCTGCCGTTTTTTGCTAGCTTAACAACTGTAGGTAGGGCTTCTACGGCGCAGATGCCCACCTACAAATTCAGTAGATGCTGGCAGCGGCTAGGAGGGTGATGCAGCAGAGTGTGTTTGCAATACTCATTTGCACTAACCTGACAGTCCTCTTTCTAAAGGGCACGGGACTTGTTTCATGGCCTTGTTTAGCGCAGCACATTTGGCCCATAACACGTGGTTTTTCACAAAGAGGCAATGCTTCATGGTGAATCAGCTGCCATATACTTCCTTTGGTCCTTGTCTTCTTGGCTATCAGGCTAGCAGTGTAGTCACTGTGCAGAGACGTGGCAATGCGTCCTCGGCATCATCAGACGTGTTTGTTGGCATAATCAGCACCGTCTAGCATAATTATGGCAAGGCACGTATGCCCAGTTTAGCCTAGTGTCCTGTGATTACATTCTGTAAGTAGTAAGTTTGCTTAGTTTTGGACGCAGAGTTATTTAACTGCCTAGTGGACGCAAGGAAACGAAACAGACTATTCCACAGTACCTGCAGTTCCTTGGAGCCAGTGCCCTTCTAATGAAAGGAATACTAAACACTTACAAGGTCCCAAAGGCGAGACCGATTGCATTGCAAATGCTTGTTTCACTTTTGTTAACGTCCCATTTAAGGAATTTGCATGATCTGTAAGAATGCAGGATTTATCTGTGTGTAGGAGGAAGTACATAATTATTAAATTAAATGGCACCAACTAATTTATTTTTTAATTCTTTCATAGCACTATTCATCCCAATGTAAAGGAGTGGTTTACATCATACACAGAGACACAATGAAACATTCAGTGCGAAAATAAATAAACGGAATTGCTGGGAACACAAAGATCTCGGCAGCATGTGTCAAAACCCTGCAAGATATTTTAAAATGCAGCATCTTCGTGACCAATTAAGTAAAGTAGAACAGATGTACTGTCACTGTGCTCCTTGTTGCCAAGTTCTTTGAACAGATTTTATTTTTAAAAATAAATGTATAAGTTGACCATCAGACTTTGCTTTTCAAGCTCTGCCCCTTGTGACTCCACCCCTTTTCCTCTGCCACACTCTGATTTATTTCAGTTCCAGCACTGCTACACAAAGTCCATAGCATGCATACAGAGACAGTCACACAGGCATGAACATTTAATCACCGGAACGCAACCTTTCCCTCAAATTCACGTTTATCACCTGCTTAGAGCAAAAGGTAAACGTGAGCATGAATCTTCCAGAAACAGGAAAAACAGTGCAGAATCCTGTTCTGTGAATCTGGGCCACGCAGTTATTCCCCATTCCTAGACATTACCTCGTAATCGCACAGTCGTGTCGGGGTGTTACCGCACGTTCATTTCGGGAGCGGAGTTTGCACCCCGCTGGTACCAGGTGCGTGGAGTCATAATGAGGACCTTACTGGTAGCAGACAGGAATGCAAACACAAACGCTTCCATAGGCGAATCATCAGTAGTAAAGTTATGCACTGCACAATGTAATGATGTATAATGACTGTGATGTCATTTAGAAGTATGTCATGGTAGAAGTTCTAAAAGGAAGGTAGAAGGGTTTTTAAAAGAAGAACAGCAGTTCAGCTCGGGGCGTGAATATAGTTGGAAGCTAATGTGAGGAGCTCCAATAAACATGCATATATGATCAATACTTACCGCGTTAAGAAGAATCTTCACAATGGCGACGATTTGGAAGAAACACGCGTCAAGACTTGCGAGCGTTTAACCTGCTGTGAGAGAGCTTTGAAAGAACTCGTTGTGAGGAAAATCGAAGAAACTGCAAGCCGTCTCTGAGTGAGAAATACTCCACATGTGTCAACTGGAAAATGTCCTTCAGATCTAATGTTTGGACAATCGAGACAAACTCGTTTACCACATCTGCCACTAATTCCTCCAAAAGTTCATAGAGAAGTGGTAGAAAAAGATAAAGAGGCAAAAGAAAAAATGAAATATTATGCTGAAAAAGGAAAAAAATGTCAAAGTCAAGAATATCAAGTTGGTGATCTTGTGTTAGTTCGGCAACAACAAGTGAGGAAATCTCAGACTAGGTTTCATCCTGTACCTTTAGAAGTAACAAGAATTCAAGGCACGGCAATGACGGCAGAGAATGATAACAAAATAATAACAAGAAACAAATCTTTTTTCAGAAAAGTCACACCAAATATTGAACAAAAATTTCACTCAAATGACCAGCAGAGTGAATGGATACACAGAAGATCTGAGAGAACCTCAAGAACACCTGAGAGACTAATTGAACACTGTTGATTTACTTATTCATTTATTATTTTACTCATTTTAGGGGGGAGGGGGGAGAATGTAATGATGTATAATGACTGTGATGTCATTTAGAAGTATGTCATGGTAGAACTTCTAAAAGGAAGGTAGAAGGGTTTTTAAAAGAAGAACAGCAGTTCAGCTCGGGCGTGAATAGAGTTGGAAGCTAATGTGAGGAGCTCCAATAAACATGCATATATGATCAATACTTACCGCGTTAAGAAGATTCTTCACACACCATGCAAGTCATACACCTCTGAGGTCCAGCAAAGGCGTCATTCTCAAACCAGTCTAAACTACTCCTTTACTTACAACCGTCCAAATTCCAAGATCAATGATCCCCGACATTGGATCCTTACTGACACCCTATGGGGTGCCATGAGATTTCTGGACAAATGTAGAAATTGTTGAAAATCATCCTGTCCTGCTTTAAATATGAAGAAAACTCATAAAACTGCCAGAAATCAGCTGCGTGGTTTAGTGTGAATGTGCATCAGTTCTTGTCTACGATGCTGAACCATCCACCTCTGACGAGGTCAGACAGGCAGGAAGTGGCATCAATGAATAACAGCGCAGCATGTGTGACATGGAGATTTGAATACCGTACAGATATGAAGGATCTTGGGATCAAACAGGACATGCACCTATGGATGGTGCACAAGCTACAGGATCTCTCCCCAGCGATGACCACTGACCGCTATGCCCGATGCCAAAGAAAAACCGGGGAGCCTCTTCGCCATAGACTTGTCCATGTTTCCTTGTTGGCTTGGACTCTGCACACAAGTTGTCACGCTCCTCCCTCTCACCCAGTGGATGATTCCTCTGAGGCACATTATTTTGTTTGTTTTCCCTCCCTGTTAAGGGTACCGCCTCTCTGACATGAATCATCCAAACGTTTCATGTTGGCACACTGCTGTAATGGAGACCTTCTTCTCACATGTTTTTGATGTGCATTGCCATGTGGAAATCATTCTCCGTAAACTGACAGATGCTTCTTTACTTGCTCATTCCTGAATGATTATAGTAAGCAAAGCCCACCAGCCTCCAGTGCCAAGGTTGGGCAATTTCTGTTACATGGCAGTAGCGCAGTGGGGAAAAAGGAAATGAAAAAACATCAAAATCTTTCTCAACCAGACTCAAAAATGTTGTCAAAATATGTAAGGATCGCATTAATAATTAATAATTCGGTATTTAATCTTCCATTTCTCCCCATTAAATCGCAAGGTCACTCACTCTGAGGAAAGCCACTATTATCTCAGGCATACTATGAAATATAATGTGCCAATCAAACATTACTATCAGTCACACAATAAAGAATGTCAATTCATTGCAAGAAAGGAAATCACTGGCAATCACTTATAGAAATGCCTGATCAATGGAGCTGATACGTTTTCAGCATATTCAGTGCAACCTACTTAAATCAACATAACTCCCTTGCGTTATTTGTAAATTTTACTAGGTGTAGTTTACTGCTTAACACTGTTGACCCTAGCCCAACAATTGCCTATTCTTTTCTAGTTAAATGCCACCCTTATTTATTAGATTGTGAGGCAAAAGCAATTATCTGGCCTTGAATGGTATTCATTTTCAGCAGACTACTGGACTGGTTGAGCAGTTGTCATAAAATGCAGATTTCAGGTTGCTCCATGATCACTACATGGTTTGTAACCATAAAATGGATTATTGCGGGTTGACTGGTAGACCACTAGGAAATAAATTCCAGACAGACAAATGTTGTTCAACCTATGAATATAGATTTGGGATTGGAAAACAATGGGACAAGAATGAATAACTTCTTTCTATCCAAGTGAACCACCACAAGCATCACATCACTGTCCAGCCTAACCGGACGCATTAGCCAATATGGTAAGCTAGCAATGATCAACGCTTAACCTCTGAAGTTCCTAACATAAAGTATGCCAGTCTACTCATTCATGTCATAGTTTGCCCCCTAGGCTTTCATGCCACAAAACACAGCAAGTCAAATTAGTAGAATCAAGATTATCCTGTTTCTTCCTACTGAATTGGATACATTTTTATGTCCTTGACAAATTTATTTTAATTGCTTAAGTGTTATTTGCATTCACGTTTACAAATAAAGGGATATTTACAAGGAGCTTGTGCCATTGCTGCGTCATTTTTTTTACGCAGGGGCGATGCTCTGCTAGCTCCATATCTACAAAGCGACTCATTTGGCCAAATGCATCAGTTTTTCGGGGCCTGCGTAAAAAAAAAACCTGTGAGGGATCCGGCTGTGTCACAGAGAAATTAATGTATGCAGAGGGGGTGTTCCATTGGAAAAAATCACTTGCAACTGATGCAGTGAGATATACAAGATTTTCCTCGTTTGATGCATCTGTCAGATGCTTCTTGCAGTGGCTCTCACACAGGAATCTGACCCTTTGAGGTCACTTCATACCATGAAGGATGTCTGTTAATCACATCCCCACTACTTGTAGTTGGTCTACACATGTGCCAATCATGTTGTAGGCCCTCTTGACCAACCTGGAACCATGACATTATCCTCTGCAGCAAGGCTATGTGACGTTGGGTATTGTTTGCAAGCGATGGGCCAGGATTGTCACTTCTTCATGGAGATAAGAGCCCTATTGTCCAGGTCTGCACACTCCAAAGGGCAACAGGTAAGTACACATATAAGGTAGGTAATATATGTATTTCCACATTACTTTATACTAAATACTTGTATTCACTCACATTACACTGTCACTCACTATGTTACACATACTCTGGTCTCCACATACACATAAGTAGACTATGCCCACTGTAAATTAACACATAGCCATACTGCCTACACTACATCCAGGAACAATGTGAGATTATAAACGGTGCTATTCCACAATTTTCCAGTCTTTCACATTGGTCCTAACACATTAGGCTACTTCCGTCAGTCAAAACTGACGCAGTGCCTCTGGATTTTGAGGCATTGCTGAAGTTGCGTCAGCTGTGAAGTCAACTGCAGTGATGCGCCACTTTTAGGGCTGAGTCGCTACGGCAAAGCTCCCACAGATGCTTCAGAATTTCTGATGCACATTGGGTCCTTGTGCCATGGTGCCATGTATTATAAATACGGTGCATCCATGGCGTCATAACAGATTTCTGCACATCATACCTATTTTTGATGCATTGCTGCCGCAATGCAGCGATGCGTCATTTTTTTGTAAATATGCCCCACAGTTCGTATATTTCCTATGCAATTCAGGGGCATATTTACAAGCCCCTTTTGCCACCATAGCATCATTTTTTTTTGATGCTCCAGTGGCTCAGTGTGGTGGCCCATACTTACATGGACTCACAAAGCCACCCTGCATGGCTTTTCATGGTCTTGTAAATATGGCCCCTTTCAAGCATTACTCTCCTTGAAAGGGGCATTCCATGGGTGTTGCTGTGGGTGTTCCCATGCAACATCCATGGATTCTGATGCATTACCAGGTTTACAAGGTTAAAAAACGTACCTTACCGCCGCGTCTCTCCGTCGTCCCTCCTCGGAACAGGAAGCAGACAGCCAGGCTCCCCTGACCAATCACAATGCTGCAACGATAATGACACAGCTCTCAGCTAGGGGCTGGTGGGATGGGCATGTTCTCCACGCAGGCTGTAATGCAGCCTGCATGGAGAACATGCGAAGTGAGCATGACTGTTTTGGGCGGCCCGAGAGGGCTGGCCAAACAGTCATTGCACTCTTAGGAGGGTGCTACGTCTTCTCCCCTGCCCTCCGAACAGAGCAGCCCCACCCCACCCCGTCACGCAAAGCTGCTGCAGAGGGACAAAGTAAAATGATAATAAACATTTATCATTTTATTTTTCATTTCTTGCACTGCTTCAAAGCAGTGGGGCGACGCTCCTCCGCCATAGTGGAGGAGTCGCCCCTGGCAGCAAGATGGCTTGCAGTGCTGCACTGCGTCATTATCTTGTAAACATGCCTCTCAGTTTATATTTTTACTGTCCTTTATATTGAGGTCTCTAGCGCAGATTTTAGCGAAGTAAACAGAGGGGCTTATTTACAAGTCCAATACGCTGCCGGAATGTCACTTTTAATGACGTTCCAGTGGTGCACTGGTCTTACCCATATCTATGACCCTGCTTGGCTTTTCATGACCTCGTAGATATAGTGTGGGGCAATGCAGCACCACAAGTTGCTGCGTTGCCTCACACTGCGATGGGGAGGTGTGCCATGGGCATTACGGTGGGTGTTTCCACGTAACACCCACGGCATTTGACACATTCCCAGATTTACAACATGCTGTAAACCTGGGAATGCATCAATAGACTACGCCTCCCCAGGGGTGGCATAAGGGTTGTCTTTGTGGGGTAAGGTGTCCCTTCCCCCACAAAAACAACCTGATTTCATTGCAGACACCCTTGCACCATGGTTCAAGGGTGCCTGCGTTGGTGCTTGGCACCCATATGTGCGCCTGCGCTGTGGAAGAGGACAGGAATGTGTCGTATTCCATAGATACGGCGCATTCCTGCCCTTTTCTTTTGAGTAGTCAAGCACAGCAGGAAGGGTTACAGCGCTGCCCTGCACCAAAATATTGTAAATGAGGCCCAGAGGGTGTAGAAAGAAACTTTGCAATGCACGAAGCACCACTTTTCTGCTTCCGTACTTGAGAAACAATGTAAACCAGGGTGAACGTGGTGGTGGTGAAACCCTCTGCAGCAGTGTATTTCTTATAAATATTTTCAAAGGAGTCACAGGAGTAACTATTAATGAAAAGACAGCTGACTTATTTTTCAGAAAAAAAAGTTTAAACTCTTAACTTAAACTCTTAACTCGCTAAATCGCCTTCTCGGTTTATTTGTGGTGTTACTGTGAACAAATACATTTGCTGAAAACTACCTACATTTTGAAACTCCCATAATGTTAACAAGAACCACTGAAAGGCAGGATAGAACAGACTACCCAGGCAACAACGTGAGAAATCAATAAAGCCTCCAATGAATTTGAGTAAGGCACATCAATAGTGTTCTAGGGTATTCCCAGTGCTTAAAATTGTGCTTTGACTTTACTGGGGCGAATGTGATTTACTCTACTGTAAACTTTTATTTGCTATGTGAAATGTTGGGAAAATGAGGATTAGGCCTCTATGCGGCAACAAAAAGCAAACAAAGTCCGTTCTTTCAGTAAGACGTGAGAACCTAACACAAACGTAGCCTCTATGCTTTTTCGCTGACCGTGATGCAACAACAAATAGAGATGTGAGCTGAGTGACAGCCCGTCATCTGTTGTAATTAACAGCTGTCCCTCGTCATGCTGTTGTTATGAGCAGTACTACGCCTCTGGAGTTTGCACAGATGAGTTTGACACGATTTCTTGTTCACCAGGGGGAAGGAGGAGCAATCCCAGAAAGAAAAAGTGGGGGCTCAAATAAAAGATACGTTTTCAATGGCTTGAAAAGGCATAAGAAATGTAAACTAACGGGGAAATAAAAAAGCTTCCTATGGCTCAACAGACCTTCATTCATTAACCTTACCTTTCAAAAGCAGAGGCATGTTTGAGCTCTTTAGATAAATATAAATGAAAACATTCTAGGGACTGTTAAATATTTCTTTAAACAAACATTATGATATAATGCAATAGAAATAGCAGCAAGTATGAAAAAGAAGGACGACGTCTGTTAGACCTGGCGTCCTTGGCGTGGGTCTCCCTTCCATTTTTTCGTAATGCCTCCACTGTTGCCGATATGTTTTTGCTGGACTAGATGCTCATGGGCACTTTGCCGCTGCTAATCAGTGCCAAAGTGCAAGTGCTCCCTATCGTGAATTGATGTATGTATTAGTGACTCCATGATTGGATGATTGGTTTACTTGTCAGTCCCTAGTACCGTGCACTGAGTGTGCCCAGGGCTTGTAAATCCAATGCTGCTGGTGGGCTTGCAGCACGGGTTGTGCCACCCACAGAAGCAGCTTGTAAAGTGTGTCTCAGGCCTGCCATTGCAGAGCCTGTGTGCAGCCTAGGGCTGCCATGTCGACTTGGTGAGTGCACCCACTTACCAGTCCCTAAACCTTCCCTTTACTGCATGTTGGTCACCCCTAAAGTAGGCCCTAGGGCAGGGTGCATTGTAAGTATAAGGTAGGACATGCCCTGGTGTGTGTGGCATGTCCTAATAGTGAATTACAGCAATTTTCGTTTTTCACTATTGCAAGGCTGGGCAGACTGACTATTACACCTTATAGTCAGAACTGACCCAGGGAACATGGTAGAAAAACGAATTTAGTATGCCTGAACTCAGGATGATAAAATACATATTTTAGTGAAGTTGGTTTAAACATTCTGTGTTTGAAAATACCACTTTTAGAAAGTGGGTATTTTCTTGCCTAACTATCCAAGCCTGCCTCTGCTAGGTTGTGTATTCCTTGTCTGGAGATTGAGTGACAGGGGCTGGGGGTGGCTACAGGAGACAGGGTGAGTCAGCACAGGGCTGAATAGAAAGATCTGCATCCAGAGTGGAGGGAGGAGTTGCACCTGGGTCTGAATAGGGCTGTGCCTGCCTTCCACAATGCTGGCTCCACCTCCTGCCGGGCGGCTGAGCACTCTGCCCCACATGCTGAAAGGAAAGAAGGAGTCAGAAAAACAAAGTGCTCCAGGACTGACCAGAACTGGTTTTGGGCTAGGCAGAGGCCTCTCTGCCTTCAGAGAACAAAGAGAAACTGTGTATAAAAAGGGGACCCAGACCCCTAGGAAATTAGATCACTTTTGGGAACAAGAAGAAACCTTTGCTGAGGAGTGGGACCAAGAAGAAACTGAGGAGAGACTATCCCTAAGCCTGAAGTGCTGCTTGGGGGATTGGCCTGCAGTGGTTTGCCTGACTGCCAAAGAAAGGAGAAAGGAGCTTTTGCTTTGCTGTGACTTTCATCAACTTGTGAAGGATCTCCAAGGGCTTGGAAGAGAGCTTGCCCCCTGATCGAAGTCCCAGGACCATTGGACTTCACCCCCTTTGTGAATTGCTGCTGGAAACTCTGTTTCAGTGGCTACAGAGGTAGGGAGCTGTGACCGACTCTCACGACCGACTCGGTGTCCTGTAAGCACCGCATCGAAGCACCGTCTCGCCCTGTAAGGCACGGCCCTGGTCTCACCGACTCCGTCAACGAGCCGCTGCCTGCACCGCATCGAGGGACAACGCGTCCTGCAATGCTTCGCTACACCAAATCGAACTGGTCCGACCGACACGGTCACTGCTGCTGAGTTCGAGTCCTGTGACCGCACCGGAGTTGGGCACCGCTCGCACGCTTTGCGACGCACCGCCCGACTCGCACCGCTGTCCGGACTGATCGATGCCAGCTCCTGAATCCGGCTCCGTCGCCGCACCGCAACCTGCCAGCACCGCACCGAAGCACCGTCTCGCCCTGCAACGCACGGCCCTGGTCTCACCGACTCCGTCTCAACGACGTCAACGAGCCGCTGCCTGCACCGCATCGAGGGACAACGCGTCCTGCAACGCTTCCATTTTTGCATCGCGATCGCGACGTACAGCCATCCGGCTCGCACGCCCGTGCCTGCCGCTTCAAGTAAAAGGTACTGTGACCGAGTCTGTCTACGCTGTGTTGGCCCGTCTCGACGCGGTCAGCTGGATTTGTTAGACTCGGTTTGTTCTCAACATCACCTTTGCCGGAGGAGGCTACCGACTCGCACAGAACCTTGAATTAAGCCTTTTTGATCAGAACTAAGCACTCTTGACAGTATTGTGGATTATTTTTGTCGTTTATGGTCTTGTGATAAATCTATATAAAGTATACCTATTTTTATAAATATATAACCTGTGTGGTGTCCATTTGTAGTGTTGTCACTTGATTACTGTATGTGTTCACAAATGCTTTACACACTGCCTCTGAACTAAGCCTGTCTGCTCGTGCCAAGCTACCAAGAGGGTGAGCAGGGGTTATTTCAGGAGTGTACCTACTTTCCCTGACTAGACTCAAGGGTCCCTATTTGGACAAAGGTACCTACCTCTGCCAACTAGAGTCCCCCAAATCTAACGTCGATTTAAGAAAGTTAGTCATGTTGAATATTGGTAAGACATTATTAAGGACACAATTTAAGGTACTGCGATGCAAAAGACGTGAATTTTTTTTTTCCTGAAATGCTTGGAAGCAAGCTCATGCCAGAAGAAATATAGTTTTTTATTCAATAGAAAGAAAAGACATAGGTGAAAACAAAATTAGCCGATGTTAATACGAGATAAAGTACATAAAACAATGCAGTACAGGATATTGCAAGTCAACGAGGAGGTCTGAGATCATGTAGAGCCATAGGCCAAGTGGATTTATAGGTGACAGTCCTTTGAGTTTACATGTAACATCCTTTTCACATGTGGTGGGGGTATATTATTCCTTATAATATATGGCCCTGCAGCTTTACCTGCTGCCCTTCATATCCATCATAGTTAGTCAAGTCAAAATTGACCCCCTTAACCTGTCAAAATCTTTTAGCCAAGTGTAATTTGCATGATGAAATTTATTGTGTAAACATATAAACCACAACTCTCACAATGCAGTATGTTGGTTACTACAAAATCGGCACTGGCGCAAGGCATCAACTCTGCCTTGGATCAGCAATTGAACAGAGTCTTTACAAATCTCTTGTATCCAGAATTTAATGAGCTGTAACCATTGCATATTTGATTCAACAGGGACTCAGCCTTTACCATGTGCTGCTTTAATGATCTTCTTGGCTCAGCTCGTTATGCAGCTGGTTTTGTGTGCTAAGCAAGCCAAGGCTTGGACTTTGCTTTCATTGTGGAGAGGTGCCCATGCTGACAGGCAGAATGACTGCTGTGGAACATGAGGAAGCAGACAGATGCATCGTATTCTCGTAGAAAGTGTCAAGGAGCAGTGCACAGAGTTCCCCTGTGAGCCAAAAGAGGTAAGAGGTTGTGTTGTATCCCTGTTTTCAGCACACACAGAGTATGTTTTGGCAGTGCACACTGAAGAAAGACGGCAGTTTGTGCTGCCCTGAAAGACGGGGCATTCTGACTTCTCTTCTTGTTTATAATAAGTTTTAACAAGCGAGACGAGATGTGCAATTTTTATGTTGTGTATCATTAATTGATGATCCTACCTCTGAGACGAGTAAGTCATTTATTTTTTTGAAGAAATTTCCTTCTACATGGCAGAACCACTGTCTGTTTATTGCTGATATTCCCCGGGTTCTGCATGATACTGGGTCACCCTATTATTAATATTGATCAATTTTTATTATAGGCACAACTTGACTTCAGAACCCGCCTGTAATAATTTCTCAGGGAAATAAAAGTCTACCATCTATTTAGGAAATCTGGGTATTATTGAAAAGAGACATTAAGAAACATCTTCAAGAAGCCAAGGGCTTGATTTAAATGCTGGCGGAGAGGGAACTCCGTCGCAACGGCAATGAAATCCTTGTACCACCAGCATTATGGTCTGCCCGCCCGATTTAGAATCGGGCAGACCATAGGCTTGACGACGGCGGAGACTTCTCTATCTTTGCAGTGTGAAACCCCTCAGTTGGCCTGACGGAGTAAGGGCCGTTATAAGTTAGGCTGTATGTCTACCCAACTAATTTAGATGAGTGGGCAGTCAGACGATTTTCAAAGCCCGTCACAGCCAAGAAAAACCTGGTGGTAAAGGGCATCGAAAAGTGGTCAATGCCCCCTTCACAATGGGAGGAACTTCACATGCCGAAGAGGTCATTGATATTTTATTTTTGTTTAAAATCCGCTTTGGGATTTTCATTTTGAAAATAAAAAACACAGCTCCATCATGTTGGCAAAGCCGTTGGTCAATCTTGCAATGCATTGACAGGAACAGTAGTGGCAGCAGTTACTGCCAATATTACAAATATCCACTGGGTTGACTGCCATTTTTAAATTTGGCGGGTGGCACATCCGACAGAGTAATTTACTCCTCGCTGTGGCGGATAAACGGGTCGCCCAGCAAGATTTAGATTAGGCCGCAAATTTCTTTCTACAGTAACACCACAGAACCCACTGCCCACTGGCTTATGGGCCAGATCTGAGTTTAGTTTGTGTAATCACATCCAACAGCAGCATATCACATAGATGTATCTGTAACTCTTGGAATGTTTCAGCAGATGTCAGTTTATGACTATGCCACTTGAAATCAAGCTTATATTTATAGACATGGTCAACAATGTAAGTGAATGTAGGTTCAATGCAAAGAATTATTTTACTTGCCAAGCTTTGTGCATTGGAAAGTAAAGCAGCAGCTTTTCCTAGAAATAATACTGTTATTTTTAAGATTTTTATTAAAGACAAGGAAGTGATCATAAAATGGAAATACCTATATTAATGGCATCCCATGAGCAATTATAAAAGAAACTAAAAGAATTACAGCATCATGGTAACACATCTCATAAATGACACCAGTTCCCTCATGACAGCCTTTTTATTGTCCTGTGACATCTAGTAAGGAAACCCCATGGAATAACCTCAGAGAAAAAGCCCCTCCAGTAAGAATAAAAAGGATGGATATTGACAGCCGGTTCCAAAGGACCAACCAACAGCTGCGAAGAACCAGCAGGGAAGAGAAACGAACTTGAGAAAGAAGAAGCCTTTAGTGGGACATCGATCAAACAACACAAGTGTAGGCAAATCGTAACAAAATTTCTCTTTGAAAACCACAATTTAAGGCAAGACAAGGTTGTCAAATAATATGCCTGTGTAAAGCACTTTGATGCCTCTGTTATCCATGCGATTAGCTGAAATCCTGTAGAACATCTAAAAGGTAGCTTCACAAGTCTAATCCACATTTCTGAGAATAACTTTCAACCGTGTGGCACCGCAGAAGGATTTTGAGGTCATAAGAGCAATAGATATGAATCCCACTATATGCCATGACTTCAAATACCCAAGAGCTAGATTCAGGGAGAAAACGGAGTAGTGCAGCTTTCTCATGGTGAATGATAACTATTCGGAGAAGGGGACCCTTATCGGGATCAGGGAATGAGAAGGAAATAGAGGATTAGAATGTGGCTCCATAAGGGGTAAAATGTTGGCCAGAATTGGTCAGAGAGCTAACATTTCAATTCCTCCTGTGAGAGACAATACAGGGGAGCAGCATGAGTTTAAGAGAAAGATTCTTAGGAGAGAGAGCGAGAGGTAAGAATTAAGAGATCTCCTGAACATGAAAGAGAGAACTAGGGAAATGTCACAGGTAAAGGAGCACAGGAAAATGGGAGCCCTGTTCAGGTGAATTCCTTCCATAATACTGCATACCTGAGTATCTTTTTCACTGGAGATGGAATTCCAGAGGAAAAGGTATGTACAAATGGCTGAGTGATTGCAGTGTAAGCCAAATCTTCTGCAAACAATTCCAAAAAGAAAGTGACGAAGGAGAGAAAACAATGAGCTGCAAACCTCACCTAATGTATCAGCGAAGCTAGGCTGATCAGGCAGGCTTATACGGGAGCCTGGAGCTCAGAACCCATCACCAAGTCAACGGCAAGTCATGAAAGACATTGGCATCACAAGGGTCTCAGAGATTCACCATATAAGAAGGCAGATGTTTCCTTGAAAGAGCAGGTTGAGATGAAGACCTGCAGAATTAAGGAGTCGAAAATAGCAAGAAAGTCAATCACAAGGTACATATGATATGGAAACTATGCTTGCAAAGGCCAGTCTGAGTTAAGCAGAACAATCTTGTTAAAACCTTCTCCTCATAAAGAGGAGGAACACCAGAAAGAGGAAAAAAGGAAGGGAGGAAAGGCATAGAGTTGAGCCCCTAACATTTCTAGAGAAAGGCATACTACCCCTAGACATCAGGATCTGGTCACTAACTCATGAACATTAAAAGCCGGGGGTTTAGATGAAATACCAGAAGGCGCAGCCTCGTGTCACTCATCAGTTACTCCAACTCTACGAGAAAAGCATGCTCATCTGCTAGGCAGTATGCTACCCTCCCCGTCTTCCATAAAAGTTTCTGCTTTAACCCAGAAGCAATGCACAAGATGTATTTGTGACCCTAACTAGAAGTGCACACTATATTAGACTCATGAGTCTCTGAACTCCCTGACTAGTACCATACAACCATTCTTGAAGAATCGAGATATTCACTTCTTTTTGTAGTATATTTTGATTTAGATAAGATACATCCTGCAATGGGACTTCAATGTTTATAGATTAAATTTTACTATTGCCACATGCAGATTTAGTGCTCTTGATTTACTACCTTGAGTTCCTAAACATCATTCACAGGAAAATAATGCCTCAGTGGCCTCAGGCCAACAGAGTAGTTGGGAGAACCATGAGGACGCTAAACAAGTCATCAGAATTTGTTTGAGCAACAAGAGGGAGATGAAGACAACATTTCACAGGCTCCTGGGGGCCTACAGATGCACCCCCACTGTACCGCAAAAGGGATCCCTGCTGATATCATGTTTGGGCATGCCACCCACAGTGTCATTCCCATGCTGAATCCTGGTCTCCACTGCCAGTGGATGAGCATGTGAGTCATCAGAGAAGGATATCCAACAATACAAAGGCCAGGAGGTTCAGAAGATGTAGATACTCTGATATCAGGGTTAGTGACTGGGTCCTTGTGTGCAATGGACAGGGTGAGGGCAAATTCCATTCCCATTTTGAAAGATACCCTCTTCTCATGACAGACAGGAAAAGAACCATGGTGATTGTCAGCAGAGATGGTGCCTCAGACACTTGGACCATCTTGAAGTAGCAGTCCCCTCAGGGGTAGACAGCATTGCGCCAGAACCTGACATTGTGCCTGATGATCTGATATGTAAGGTCAACTTCCCAGAAGAGTTGGAAACCTAGGTGCAAATCCACCCCCACATGCTGAAATTAGACCGGGTGCTCTCTCATCTCGAGGAGAAGGGAATACCAGTGATACCGTCATCAAAGCACAGCAGACACTCACGCAACCTGAGGCCCAGGAAAAGGATGCTGATAAGATTTGATGACTATGAAGTTCGACACTTCAAAGTATCAGTGGAAGTGATCTGATCCAAAGTGGGGGAAGAGCTACACATTGAAATGCTGGTGGTTGAATGTTTTGTTTGTGTTTAGGTTAAAAGAAATTTGGGGAGGAATATGGTGTGTCATATGACACCCAGGGGTGATGTCAATGTGCCCATATCTTTCCTTAAAACGGAGGCCTGCTGCTGCGGTCATCCCTGCTGCCATTGATCACCACTATAGGAAGATCATGGTGTCCCTTCTGATTGATTCATGGGCAAGGAAACCCCATCAAAGCTGCAGGTAGACCCCTGACCTCGACTCAGAAGTTGCAGGCTCAGTGCTGAATCTGAGGATGGAGAGCATTTCCTTTTCATTACAGCAGGATTGATTTGGTGATAGCAGGACAGGAATTGAGACATTTGTGAGCAAGGTCAGTCTTTCCTTACAAAGAGCATTACTTCAGCATTTCCTGTGGCTGCTCATGGTGTATCTCACTTCGAAGCCTCTGTTACCTACTGACACCTCTCAAGTCTCTTCTGGGCAGTCTGCCATGCTGCTTGTGTGCAGCCAGGAACTTTCTGACCCTCTGTAGGAGGGTCATTGTACATTTCTTATTGCTGCTGGTCAGCTCAGTGCACATCATCAGTGGACAACATTCACTGTTAGGGTCAATTCTGCCAGTGAGTACACCGAACCACTGCACCAACTCTAGAATATGGGAGGGGCGGAGTTTGCCTGGCTCAAAGTTGGCCGCAACCTGAGCGAGCTCCTGAGACCGATTTACCGATCTGTCAAAATATGACATATTCCCCCATGAATTCAGGTGCTTAATGGTGTGCTATTGATGTGTGGACCCCTCCGTTGTCGAGCGGAACTATCGGCGAGTAAAATGGCCCACCGGTGACAAAGATCTGTGAAGGTGCGTAGCTGCTACAAGAACGGCCTGCTCGGCGGTGGGAGCCGTTGTTCCTGATCGAGGGAGTCGTGGCGCCTCGGCCGGAGGAGCCTACCTTGATTTGCCGGCTGTCTGGACTGCAATGGCGTAGGCGGGGGCCCTGCGCATCTTTGGGCTGGGCTTCGGGACTGCCACTCGAGCTTCACTGAATGCGGCTCGGCCGCGACGGCTTGGGATCGTTGGTGGCCGACCTAATCAGGCATACCCGGATCCCGCGGCGGTCCGTGCCGTGGCTGGACTGCTTCCCTGTTGGTGTGGCACCCTTGCTGGAGGGCCCGTGCTGCCACTGGGATTCGAACCCTGCCCCTCAAAGAGACTGCACCCAGGTGAGAGGGGGTGTGGGGGAGATTGCGACTTGGGAGGCCACAGCAGAGCAGGCCTCCCATTACGATCTCGCATTTTGGGTGACAGACTCACGGATAAGATCCTACAGTGACATTTTGGGGCACCCGGCCACAGCATACTGTTGAGGGCTACTGCAAATACTGCCGCCATTGTTGGACACATCAGGGGCTGACATTAATTTATCAAAAGCACGCTACCATTATTCTTCTACCTCTTTCGCACTATCCACAGCGCTATGGGGAAACCAGACAAGCTTCAGCCCAAGCTGCAATTTAAGCAACGCAAGTCCAAAAAGGTCCAGGGATGAGGACACAGAGGCACCGTCCTCAGAGCAGGGTGTCCTGAGCGCTGATCTTGGGGGAGATCTGAAAGCCATACTCACTGCCATGCAGCAAAGCCTCACAACCATAGATGGCAAAATCGACTCCCTCACATACCGCATGGACCGCATGTCCGAAAGAATGGACAAGCAGGCTGATAGAATCAACATGGTAGAGAGAAGAGTGTCTGATGCCGAAGATCAGCAAATTGCAACCACGGAAGTGCAAAAACGTATGGAAACACTGATGGTGATGCTGCAGAATAAGGCTGAGGACTTAAAAGCGCAATCAAGGCGTAACAATCTGCGTATAGTTGGATTGCCCGAATCCTCAGCCACTGGGAACATGGAACAATTCATTGAACAGTTGCTCATAACCTTGCTGGGCCGAAATTCATTCTCACTTGTGTTTGCGGTGGAGCGGGTGCACCGTTCACTGGCCCGCGGCCTCCCCCTGGTGCCCCACCTCGCCCAATAATTGCTAGGTTATTAAACTACAGGGACAGGGATGCGGCATTGCGGAGAACCAGGGAGCTCCAAACACTACGCTATGAGGGCTCTGAACTATCCATGTACCCGGATTTTACTTTGCAGGTCCAGGAAGCGCGGAAACGATATGCTCCCCTGAAGCGAAAACTGAGAGAACTTAATTTGGAATAGGCTATGCTTTGTCCTGCGAGACTCAGAGTTACAATAAATGGCAAAACTAAGATTTATACTGATGCAAATAGTCTACAACAGGCACTCAAAAAACATCACAATGCCAAATCTCAGAAAACCTCTCAGGGCTTGGAACTAGATGATGGTGCCCCGCAGTGATTTGGACTGCCAGGATTACCGCTCTTGTTCACAGATTGTACCACATACGCGCCCGGGATGCTGATTGCCGCCGCAACTGGTGCTAAGACATATGATGTAGCATTTATAATAGTCGTATGTGTAACCCGACATGTCTAGCTAGTACACTATCTACTTATTACAGTTCTTCCATACTTGTATTGGCACCTACAGTTTAGCAGGCTATCTGTTGCTTAGAAGTTGGAGGTTTATGTTTGAAAAGAATCGGTCACAAACTCATACCAACTGGAGTACAGTACAGGGGTACTCACCGCCCCGCGAGTATCATACGCAACATCGGGCCTACAAGGGTGGGAGGTACTACGGGAGGGACTCAGAAGCCGTGTCATGGGGAAGTAGTCATGGCATTGGAGGGGGAGAGGGGTGTCATATATTATAGTTTATTTTCCTAAAGTACCCGAATGAAGAAGTCCAGTTTGGAAACTAGTTTTATGTTTACTGTTATAAGACAAGAGAAGCAGGCTGGGTGACAATCATGCTCAATGGGCTACATCGAACCCAAATGGTACTACTGTAAGTATTTTAACATGGAATGTCAGGGGTTTGAACGATCAACGTAAAATCCGAAAAATTGACCTTTATCTGCAGAGACATAATGTTGATGTTGCTATACTGCAAGAGACACATCTAGCACCTAAATGAGGGCTGTTTACACAAAGCAGAATGAAGGGCACCTTTGTAGCAGCTGGTTTTACATCCCATGCACAGGGGTTCTGATATGGGCCCGTCGTGGTGCAGGCATACAAATCCAAACGGTATGTGTGGACCCTGGTGGGAGATACGCAGTGGTGCACTGTCGTAAAGATAGTCTTGATGGGCCTGATTCACAGAACTAACTTACGTAAAAAACGTAAACTTACTACCATTTTGGTATTCACAGAATGCACTTACTCATTTTGGTATTCACAGAAGGCACTTACTTACTCATTTTGAGTAACTTACTCATTTTGTGTAACTTACTCATTTTGGTATTCACAGAAGGCACTTACTCATTGATGAGTAAGTGCCTTCTGTGAATACCAAAATGAGTAACTTACTCATTTTGTGTAGTTTACTCATTTTGTGTAACTTACTCATTTTGTGTAACTCATTTTTTGTAACTTACTCATTTTGTGTAACTTACTCATTTTGTGTAACTTACTCATTTTGTGTAACTCATTTTGTGTAACTTACTCATTTTGTGTAACTCATTTTGTGTAACTTACTCATTTTGTGTAACTTACTCATTTTGTGTAACTCATTTTGTGTAACTCATTTTGTGTAACTTACTCATTTTGTGTAACTTACTCATTTTGTGTAACTTACTCATTTTGGTATTCACAGAAGGCACTTACTCATCATGAGTAAGTGCCTTCTGTGAATACCAAAATGAGTAAGTTACACAAAATGAGTAAGTTACACAAATGAGTAAGTTACTCAAAATGAGTAAGTAAGTGCCTTCTGTGAATACCAAAATGAGTAAGTGCATTCTGTGAATACCAAAATGGTAGTAGGTTTACGTGTTTGACGTAAGTTAGTTCTGCGAATCAGGCCCATAGTGCTTCTGGTTGGGGTTTACGGTCCCAATTATGATGATCCCCAATGTTATCGATCCCTCAATAACAAACTCACCGCATATATGAATATTCCGCAGTTATGGGGGGGATTATAACTGTGTTTTATCACCTAAATTAGATAGATCTTGAGGACCCCCCAGACGACCTTCTGCTGCGGCAAAGGCCATCACCGCCCTTGCAGAGACTGGTGGGCTGATTGATGATTGCCGATATCTATCACCACAAAGCAGGGAGTATACCCACTACTCCTCGATACATGACATACATACACACATAGTTTATTGGCTCATCTCAAAGAGCTTACTCCCATATATACAAGAGTGTTCTCATCTGTCCCGTACATTCTCTGACCACTCTCCTGTTAAGGTCATCCTCGCACTCGAGGGTATGCTACCTAGGTCCCTGGCTTGGCGATTCCCGCAATATTCTTTGTTGGAAGCAGTGTTTCGCAAGGAACTGGCGCAAGCAATAGACGAATACTTCTGCACTAATATTGGAAGTGCACCTCGACTGGCCACCATCTGGGAGGCATTCAAGGTTTATATTCGTGGGGTGGCAATCTCGAAACATGCCGGGGTTCTCCGGTACATACGGGACTGAATGCTAAAACCTGAAAAAGAACTAGCGGTGCTGGAGCGTGATATGCAAAAAACGTTAGAGCCCGAGAGATTAGCACAGATTAGAGGCAAAATCGACAAATACACGTTAGCGGCCCTGTCTCGACCGGCCAGTCCCCCACAAATAGTTGAGCGCTTTTGAGCGTACTATGCGGAGCTCTACACCTCGCGCGAGCTCCATACTGACGAATCAGCCGAAGAATACCTAGCACACATTGCTATGAAATGGCTGACAAATTCACATAGGGAATGGCTAATGGCACCTCTTTGCCCCACTGACATCACGGCAACATTTAAAGAAATGCAGAATAATAAAGCGCCAGGCTCGGATGGCCTCACTGTGGCCTTTTATAAGGCCTATCAAGATAGGCTGGTCTCCCACTTGGTTAATTTATTCGAGGAAATGTCTAAGGACGGAATAATGCCCCCAACAATGCGAGAGGTCATACTGGTTACACTGCTGAAGCCTGGTAAGGCGCCCACACAGTGTTCCTCATATAGACCATTGTCTTTGCTCAACACGGACACCAAGATTTTTGTGAAAACTTTAGCCAATAGGATCTCACCACTGCTTCCTGGACTGGTGGGCCTGGAGCAGTCTGGCCTTATCCCAGGCCGTTCCCTTACAAGCAATTTACGCACTTTAGTCTGTACATTTGCACGAATACGAATAGAACTAGATGTTCGTGCAGCAGCCGTCTTCTTGGACGCGGAGAATGCGTTCGATTCGGTTGAGTGGAGCTTCCTCGTGGCAGTGTTGAGACGGGTCAGAGTTGGCGAGGTAGTCATAAAGTTGGTGGAAGTGTTGTACGCAAGTCCAGTATGGCGAGTACGTGTTAATCGTATACTATCTGCCCCAATAGCAATAACAAGGGGCACTAGGCAAGGGTGCCCACTCACTCCATTACTATATGCACTGGTGGCCAAGCCCTTGGCTTGTGTGATGCAAGAGTACCATTCACACAAGGCATACGGTTCCCGCAATACAATCTCACAATATCTGCATATGCAGATGACACGTTATCATATGTGCGAAATCCAGAGCGCAACCTAACTCCAATACTACAGGAAGTGACGAGATTTGGCAGTCATTCTGTATTGCACATTAATTGGAGCAAATCACTTATATTTTCCACTACCCCAGTGCAAATGGACTTCACATTAACGTGGACCACTGAAGCTGTTCCCTGTCTAGGTAGCCAAGTGCATACAGATCTGGAGATAGTAATTAGTGAAAATTATGGCAGAGCAATACAGCGCCTCACAGAAATTATAGATAGATGGATCAAGTTACCATTATCACTGATAGGACGCATAGCCCTTATGAAGATGAGTGTTGCCTCAGTTTTTATTTTTCTTCCTCAACATTCCCATCCTGTTACCTAAGTCGTTGTTCCGCACTCTCCACACCTTATTAATCAGGTTGGCATGGGCGGGTAAGCAACCCAGGACACAATGGGCCATATTGACAAGACCATACACCACAGGTGGACTCAATGCCCCCAACCTTGAACTATATTATAGTGCTGCACAACAGGTCCACGCTTATGCCTGGATACACGGGCCATCTAATTTGCCACACTTATCCTTAGAAAGAGTTGAGGTCAATCCATTCAGTCTCCCCCAATATCTGTTCACTAAACCACAGAGGCAATACCATGTTTTTGATCCCGGGGGGTTACTAGGTACCAAATATATGAAACTGCAGATAGACAGGGAATCACACTCCCCTATTCTCCAAAACTTCCTGTGGAATGGTGCGGCTGTTTTCCTTTGAGAGAGGATAAGGCAATAATACAGGCTCTTCATGCACTAAACATAAAAAATATGGGGGATCTGTTTTTAAATGGGAAAGTTCGCTCCTGGAAACAGGTCTTGACAGAAAATTCTGACCCGTCACCACTCGTAAGGTATCACTATTATCGAGTTTGGCGAGAATATGTTGAAGCCCAAGGAATTTACATTACTGACATATCTATTGCAGACTCAAACCTCACGAAGGGGAATTTCAATTTTATACACTCTTGCTAGATCCGAGGGCAACCTTAACCAGGCGAAATTGTGTCAGGAGTGGCAGGATGAACAAGGCATTGTTTTTTTGTTTTTTTAAAAACTTTATTTAATACTTTTTGTTTCTTACAGCCAGACAAGCAGAACAATTACATTCAGATATTTTTACAGTTACAGAAGTAAACATATCGTAGGTAACATGTCATATATAGACGGTTCATTTTGAATGCTATGTTATAGCTGAGACCCAGTGGTTATTTTGTTGTTCAGTCACAAAGTCCATTTCACAAAATGGTAGACACCGTCTAATACATTTTAAATATCTTCAGAGCATCTACTACACTCCAGTGCGTTTTTATAGATATGGTCTGAGGGAGGATGACAACTGTATGAGGTGCAGAATAGGAGGTGCCAATTTCACTCACTTACCATGAGACTGCCCAGGTGTTCTTGCGTTTTGGTCGGAGGTGATCAAGGTGCTTCAGGACATAACAGAACTACCATTACTTATCACCCCCTTAGTTGCTCTTCTAGGTTACGATAAAGAAGTTCCCAAAGCATCCCTCAGACTGGTTGCACATGGTATGCTACTTGCAAAACGGAGAGTGGCCATGCGCTGGATGAAAGAGCCTCTGCCAACATTGGATAAATGGCTTAAAGATTTGTCATACTGCAACACACAGTCCGATAACTACAATGCTCTAAGACCATTAACTTGTAGACCACGAGATATTTGAGAGCCGTACCAGGCCTATTTAAGGCATAAGGCAGCAGTGGATACGGCTGGGGCGGATAGTATAGACAGCAATTTAGGCTAAACTCACATGATGTCTCCGACCACGAGTCTCTGACTGAATGGTGGGAAGAGGAAAGTAGGAACAAAAGAGTGTGGGATGTACTAATGTCAAAGATTGCTGTCAAACTATTGTGATTTTACTTGTATAGGCCCATTTTATTTGAATGATCATCTCTCTGACATTTATTTATAGTATGTCACTCAATGAGCACCGGTAATGTCACTATGCATGTTATCACCTTTTTGTTTCCAGATGTTTCTTCACATTATATATGACAAGATACTGCAATTTGGCTACTGTAATGGATAAAATTGCTATAAATTGATAAATAAAGTTTTAAAAAAACAAAAAACTCTAGAATATAGGCAGCATTTAGCTCTGGGTCCATCTACAGATCTCCACAGATCATAGGCTTTCCTATGTATCAATGTAGGGGTTGGTAAAGTTTTGCCCGACTCCTAAAATGAGATTGTGACGAGATACCAATTCGGTATTTGGAAGATGCGTATTTTGGGTGTCCTTTCTAAATACCAAATCTGTACACTATGTGCCAATGGTTTGCAACTTTAATTTCAGTTGCACACCCATTGAAAAGTTACCGGCCCCCGGGTTGGGGTTGAAACTGATTTGCAAATGGGAAGGGGTCCCCTTTGCGAATTATGGAAAACTTTTTGGGAGGAATAGGCAATGGAACTACTGCTAAATCTCAGAGAAATCATTTACAAAATACAACTTTTTAAATAAAAGCAGCCTGCTTCCTTTAAGGAAAGTGGGCGTCTTTCATTTTTAAAAATGTTTCTTTTTTAAATGCAGTCACAGACATGGTTTGCTGACCCTGGCAGGCCACCATGTCTGTTATTCTATTCCATCAGATTGAGCTGCAATTTGCGACCTATTCAATGAATAAAAAATATATAGGTCAGATTGCACCCCACTCCGATTCAGAATTTTATAAAACAAAATATTATTACATTGTTTTTTTTTAACATTTCTGTCCATATTTAGCCATTTTTATTTTTTGGCCACTTTATCTGTATTTATACATATTTATTTTATGTTTTGCAAATAAATGAAGTAAAATTGTACATGTCCATATTTATTTAACTGATAGACGCGCACTAATACTTTGATGTCTGTCGTGTTTTAGCTATTTAAGCTGCCAAATATTACATTGTAATACGTTCACCTGTAAATAATAGAAATATATTACAAATGTATGTTGACATCTGCTGTTATTTAAAGAAATTTCATCCTGTTTTTTACTTTACCATGCTGTCCATTTGCTTGAATGAATGAATGAGGTAGCATTTCTAAAGCGCGTGGTTACCCGGAGGCATCCCAGCGCTGGCGGGCACTAAATTGAACTACAACAGGGTTAGATGGAAAAAAGCCAGGTCTTCAGACCCTTCCTAAAAATATTATGACTGGGTTCCCTACGAAGCTGCAATGGGAGGGCGTTCCAGAGTTTAGCCGCTTAGCTGTTGACCTATAGTTCATGAAAGACAGCACGGAGAGTCACTTAAAAAAAAACGATTTTCTGTATTTTTCCACTTTAAAAAATAAATGCAGACAGAAAACATTATTTTCTGTCTGTATTTACTTTTAAAAATCAGTAAAAACAGAAAACTGGAGCCTTATTCATGATTTCCTACCCTGAAGATGATAAGGAAGATTTTCAAATGACTCTCAACCATCATGCACAACCTCACAACCTCGTCACAAGCAAGTAAGACTACAGGAACACCCTCTATGCTGGAATGAATACAAAGCTCAACAGAAGGCTGCAATCCATTCAGAGGTCACCGGCTAGAAAAATGTTCAATCCCCTACGCCGCACTCACATCACACCATACCTAAAGGGGCTCCACTGGCTCCCCATACCCAAACAAGCACAATTCAAACTCTTTACCCACACTTTCAAGGCCCTAAATAACACATGCACCAGCATATCTGAACAATATCATCTGCTTTCACAAACCTTCCAGACATCTCAGCTTGTCCTGGACACCTACTTGCACACATCACACGCATACCGAAAAACAGATCTGGCAGGCGAGCCTTCTCCTACCTCACTCTGGAAGCGTGGAATGACCTGCCACCACACATAAGAGCCTCCTCCTCCCTTTTTCCATTCCGCAAGAAGCTGAAAACCTGGCTTTTCAGGTAGTCCCATGAGGCCCAAGGTTTGGCTAAACTCACACCTGCACCCCACCGGGACCCCCTCCTGAGTGCCTTCTACAAATCTGCATAACATATGATGCAAAGGGGGCCCCTGTTGAGAACAGTTTTGAATTCATGATTCAATTTCAGCTCTTTCATGCAGTCTTTGGCCAGATCACTAACAGGCACACTTGTCCAAATTCTAAATGTGTTTACATCTAATATTTAGGGATAGTGATGTGTGTTTTCAATATTGTCACACAGCAGTAGCTCACTAATATTGCTGCAAATAATCTCTGTGACGCCCTCCCATTTCTTATATGTGAGGTCCTGTTTTGATCTAAAAGAAAGTTTTTAGTATGGATGTTGCATGAAACACAAACACAACATTTCTCTGCAAAATGTCGGTAATAGACTCTCACATATAGCCCACAATAAAAATAAATTAAAGGAAAAATGGTATTTAAAATAATCTGTTTAAGAATTAGTAAAGGTCATCAGGGCAAGACTCTCTGTAGAACAGAGCTGGCTCTATCAAGGGGCCCCCTGAAAGACTGGGGCCCTGGGCCAGAGCCCACTTTGCCCATGCCTTAAAACGTCTCTGCTCTTATCAGAAAATATTGATTCTATCCTATCCTGGACCTCTGACGTCAATCAGCGCACTGGAATTGTTCTCATTGCTACTGGCACCAACCTATCTTGGTTGTTCTGGTCTTGAAATAATCCGAGCAAGGCCAGACTGGTCATGGCGCTATTCTGACTTTTTTTCTGGTGGGCTGCAGGCTGAGGGAGCTTTTGTTCAATTTGGAAAGGCTGCCGTGACTCACCCGACAATACCACAGTAACCCCATTCTAGTTCCCAAAAGGCAGTAACAACTTTTTCTTCTCTTAAACAGGGCTATTCTGTTGCTGGGCTTTGTATCGGTATTTTGTGAACTGGAAAAAGTGAAAATCTTTCTTTCTTTTGACTGTTTCTGAGTAGTGGCTGGATCGGTCCAGTCTTAACTCCGTTGTGGTTTTTACGTAGGTGTCCCTGTTATGAGTGTGGCTTTCTGTCACTCCTGGGTTTTTAGCATGTCCCCATAGTATGCTGGGACTTTTAGGTCTGTTCTTATACTAGGAAAAATGAAGCTACAAGTTCAAGCATGCTTAATGCTGTTGGAAAATATATCATGGCTGCTTCCAGATCTCCCTAATGACATGAGCCACAAGAAAGCCATGAGCCATGAAGAGACACCATTAAAGTCACATAGCACCCTTTCAATCTGTACAACCATCTGAAGCAAATGCCCTGAATCGGGGGCTGCATCTGATTTAATACGGGCATATAATAAAAAGGAAAACGACACGTCGCTTAATTAATGCATTTTCTTTCACTAGCTCAAGGCGGAGGAGTCCTGCCATGGAAAAGGATAGTAAACAACGACGAGGCAGTCCCATTTAATATCAGCCGTTTTAAGGCGCACATCTCCATTTGTAATAAACCAAACGACAACAAAAAATATAGAGCGAAAAATAGATTAGGCCAATAGGTTAGTTGAAACGAACAATTCCGTGGTTCGCCCTCAGGAGTGCTGGGACAAAGAGCCATCGCCTGCATTGCACTGGTGATCGTGTTTGCCTGCCTCGAGTTCCTCATTACAAGACTACGGTCAGTTCACTGGGCTGTAAGGGAATGACAGTGATGGAAGCAACATGATTGTAGTTGCAAGACGGGCCTTTTTTTCCGGCCATGCCATGAAGAGTCAATAAACGTGTCTGCCATTGCCCTGCAACCGGATCCTTCTCCCTCACATATGAGTCACAGATGTGTGCGTATATGTTACATCTAGGTGTAGATGTGTGTGGAGCATGTATGTCACACGTGGCTATAGCCTCTCTGGAATCTATTTTATCCTACAAAAAAGTGGAACATAAGATGGAGGGTGAAGAGAACAGCACACTGTAGTTAGAATTGCAGGGCTCCTTCAGGATATTCTAGAGATCGTTTGTAGTGGGTGGGTGCAGAAGAGAGAAGACGTGGCCCATTTGATGCATAGGGAGTTTCCCTTGCCTTTTCCTGCCCCATTGTGCAAAGGAAGGGCTACCCCCCCACCCAGAGGTAAACGGGTAGCCAAGTGGAAAAGTCCCCCTCTCTCTCTCTCTCTCTCTCTCTCCCTCTCTTGTGCTCATCATTTGGGTCCCCCCTGTCAGAACACTCCGGCTCCACGACATATTCCTGCAGGCACTTAAAAACAAAGACTATGGCAGGACTGGTCTGAGTGGAATAGGTAAACTTCAGGAACTGTCCAGAAATGGTGGCATACACAAACGCTGTCTGCAACTTTAGTATAAATATTGGACAGCAACATATCTGATTTTCAGGGGCGGCTCCTCCATGTGGGTGGAGGAGCGCCGCCCCACTGCTTTCTCGCAGTGTGAGAAGCAGAAACATAAAATGGTATTAAAAATACCATTTTATGTTTCTGCTTCTCGCACTGTGAGAAAGCAGAAGGGTTTAGTTGGGGGCGGGCGGTCCTGCTCTAGGGCAGGGGAGGAGTAGCTTGCCCACTCTGAGGGCGCTGACTATTGGGTCGGCCCCAGGGCAGACCAAACCAGTCATACGCACTCTGTCCTTTTCTCCATGTAGGCTGCATGCAGCCTGCATGGAGACAATGGCCTTGT
The DNA here is from genome assembly GCA_963921515.1 of Calotriton arnoldi. Lineage (NCBI taxonomy): Eukaryota > Metazoa > Chordata > Amphibia > Caudata > Salamandridae > Calotriton > Calotriton arnoldi. The sequence goes on along the minus strand of CAWUFW010007412.1, from coordinate 664,383 downwards.
CATAAGGTTTCTGCACATACACAGAGCTATGCACAGGAAAATGGGACCCCGGAATACAGTGGTTTGCCACCATATACCGTAGCACCCAAAAACCCCAACCCAACTAGCTTAGCATCCCATTAGCACCCAAGTACTGATGTTTGGACAACCCAGAACACGGTATCTTTATCTCAGGACTCGCAGAAGCAAGAACACTCTTTCGTCACTCACTCGTACTTGTCCACAAGGTGCGTAGGAAGAGACACTGGATAGGTTAAAATCTTTATTCCAACTTACGTGCTCTAATGTACAGTACACGTGTCAGTACTAATAGCATAATGCATATGACTAATATAAGCAGCATGGTTACAATTCCATAGAATACAAACGGGGAAAGCATCTCAGAGCTCAGTGGATAAACGTATAAATAACATTACCACCCTCCCCTTGCAGTACGATAGTTTATTATAGTAATAGAAGACCTCTGGGCTTTGACTAGCGAACCCCCATACCTCAGTCTCTAGATGCAGAATTACATCAGCAGGACATCATAGCTCTTCTCACTGAAAGGGATTTCTCCAAGTGTGTTAAGCGCTAGTAAACCACAGTATTAAAAGCATATCAAATTCTTCATGGCAATTGCACATAATGTTATGTCTGGGTGCGCGAGACTGGCCATATCAGGAAGAACCAGAATACATTGTTATGCGACCTTGTACATGTTTGTGCAGACTGAGCCCAAAAAGGTGAACAACAGAAAATGCAGACAGTGCAAAAGAACTTGGCACGAGCAAAGGGCGAGGAAGGCCCGGCTCAGTGTAACGTGCGCAAAGAAAAGCAGCATGGCAGCCAGGCCTAGGCCAACATAACAAGGCAGGTAACAATCCACAAGACACCCTCCCCTGGACAGTCCGGCGGCCAGGACAGAGGCCCATCAGAGGAGAAAATTGACGTCGGAGCACAGGGAGCGCCCAAACGGCGAAGGGCAGGTCAATCCATGAAAGTGAAAGTGCAGAAAAAAGCCATACCCTCCAAGAGTTCATCATTGGAATCGTCAAAAAACATAGATGCCATCCAATCCATGAGTTCAAAAGAGCAGGAATGCTCCTCAGCAAAGGGAGCATCCAGAAGCAATGCGGGACAGCTTGCGTGATAATTGAAACAGCTTCGTTGTAGGAGATCCTGGGCAGCCGCCCAGATATCCCATTGCGCCAAAATCCCCAGTGCAGCCGCACGCGCCATACAGCCAGCGACGGAACAGTCCTGCTCATGGGCCTCTAAGGGACCCATCAACTGAACAAAATCCGGAACAGACAATGACGAATTGGAGAGGCAATAATCCAGAGTCCAGGTGAAAGGACAGCGGACACAAGTCATCACAGGTTGCACGCAAGTGAAATACGCAAAGCGAAATGAAAGAGTATATGACACACTCAGTGTCGCCAATGGCAAGACACCAAAACCGGCCAAAAGGCGCTCACGGAGCAGCTGGAGGCGTTCTGGATCGAGCAGGTCCCATCGGGGAGCAGCCATTGCGCAGAAAGCAAATTAAGAGCAAGACACCAGCCGCTAAAGCGAGGATCAATGGGAAACCGCCAAAGACACTGGAAAAAATAGAATGTATGAAAGCCGGGATGACACCAAAAATAGTTTGAAAGGAGGACACCAAGCCCGACCCAACGACCTTAAAAAAGTGTACTAGGCCTTCAGTGTTAGATGCATTAAAAATACGATGTATTAACTCCCCAAAATGTTGGGGGAGATTAGTGTTTAAAAGGGCCTGTATTTCACTGTGGGTACTCGCCACCTGGAGAATGAATGTCTCCCGGGCGGACGTGAGCATAACTTCCTCGTTTAATAATAGTGCCTTTATTCTGCTCAGTCTATTGAAATCTGCTTCCATGGTAGGGATGGAAGGCCAAATAGAGATATCAACCTTGCCATGAGGGGGAGGAAAAAGCACATTTTTGCAGCAGACAACCCTGTGTGAAACTGTTACAATGTAAGGAATGCCAGCCTGCAGGCCACAACAGTTTTCGTTATTTAAAAGTAAATAACTACCATTGGAAAGGAGAGTGAAAGTAGGAGAAATAACAGGAGCAGGAATACCTTTCAGCACACAAGCAAGATTAGGAGAGGAAACGCTACATGAGCCATGCAATTTAATGTGTTTACAAATAAGCGAATGACCTATAGTCGAGTCGCAGTACTCCCCGTGAGAAAGACTTCCTTGCCGTCCCGAAGGCATTTATACATGAAAGGCAAGGACCAGAGTTCATGCAGGAAAGCACTGCCCAATGGCCGGTAACGGCCCACAGGATAATGTTTCATGCACGAGTCAAATTCAAACAAGGAAAATGGTAAAGCTATAACCCCATGGACTAGCCATACAGCAGAATCGAGTTCTGCAACAGAGAACGGCAAAGGATCCACCTTTTCGATATGTAATAGAGTGTAAGTTGCATCCTTCATGGACATAAATTGCTGTTTGTCAGTTAAGTTAAAAGGTAGAAATAAGGCAGAGGTGTTCAAAAAATGCCAAGGCACTTTACCTAACTTAAGTGTTTGTAAAGTCCATGCAAACTGCATAACTGAGCGCAATTGATTCTGACCATGATATAACACAGAAACATCATCTTGTACAATATCAACAACAGAGGACACAATATTCTCTAAAGTGTAAATGCGAGAAGACAGGGTATTAATACTATTGTCAACAACAGCGAGCACCTTTTCCATATTTGCTTGATCTATTTCCCGAAGACGGGAAGCAGCTTCCATTTGTGATAGCTTCCAGAGTTCATTATATGTTTCATAAATGAATCTTTTAGGTCGGGGACCACGAGGTCCCAAAACAAAGTCGGACAGATCAATATTGCCTGTAAGGAGGGACAAATGTTGTTTAACAGAATCAAGGGACGAATGTTGCAGCCATTGTTTGCATAATTTACCAACCGAGTATGTAGTGACAGTACGGGCATCAGTAAACCTCGGATCAGGCCTATTCTGTGTGTAGCTAGCACCAGTATCATGAAAACGCATTTGACATGCATTAGATGATATAGGCCATACTAACCAGGGTGACTGAACCAGCTCAGAAACATTAAACGAATTATTTTGTAACATTGCCTGCAGGGACACGAGGGACATATTGAATCGTGAGCTTTCATTTGGAAAACTCGACAGGGATGGTATTGATGGCGTATTCAATTGTTTAGTGGTTGCTAAGCCCCAACATGTAGTCTGATAGATGGAAGCATTGAGGAACATAATTTGGGCAGGGATGAGGCAAGCACGATGTAACGCCTCGGTTCCCTGTACCTGCCATGGCTTGGAGCCCCAAATAGATTTTAAATCCACTGTATTATCCCAGTACTCATAACCACCCACAGCTAAGGCACTTAGAAAGGAACCTGAATAAAGCAATTTGGTGTGTGTTAACATAATTTTCTGAGTTAATGTGTTATTAAGTCTAAAATAATAGGATGCAGGGTTCGACCGATTAAAATCAGTAAAATAATTAAACTTATTTCGAAGAGTTTGAGAGCTACCTGGCAAGGGGTTTGGACAATGTTCCCATTGGGTGTAGTTAACAGAACTACGCAGGGTACTTGGCTTATGGAGAAAATGATTACCCCAATGTTGGTAACAATACAAATCGGCATAATTAGCAGAATTCATATATAAATCTTCAGCATTAAAAGATGCATAATATTTTAAATCGGCAAACAATGCTTCAACGGCATGCACATCCCAATCATCAGAATGAATATTATTTTGTACTACATCACCCATTGAAACACGAAGGACATTAGGTACATTAATAATTTCCGTCGGACCATGGATTTGATAGTTCACTGCATCCCATACGATGCCATCAGCAACTGGGAAAGCTGAAATGTTCACAAATGTGTGGTCACGCTTCATGATGTGAGACGAGGAATGAGGAGCCAAAGTTCCAGAAACATAGTCTACAGCAGAGCGTTCAGGTAAATAGTGACCATTGATTAGTAGAAAAAACACTGTGACAAAGCCAATGGACATGAACAAAAATATCAAGAAAAGTACCAACCAGATGTATGTCCAGGGGGGAATCAAAAAATTGTCTCTAAACCAGGATATAAAAATACTGAACTTGGATGGAACTTTTGAAGATGTGGAATCCGAATCAAAGGAATAACGAGTCGGGCTTAGTGGCGTTGTTGGTTGATGTGCCACCGATTCAGATGCAGGATAGGTATACTCGTCCTCGTCGATGTTGGTGGAGAGTTGGGGATCAATTATAGGTTCAGGCAAATCAACCATCTCAATTACAGCATCAGCGATCGTTCGTGCAGATGGACTATGAACATATGTCCGATAAATGGCAGGACAAGAGACCGCTGGTGTGACACTATTCAGGATCGGCCAGGCGCTGTAGCTTGACATTTTCAACTGAGATGTATCTGTTCTCTTTGCGACCATGAAGCGGTGGTAAAATGACTGTACGTGTTCCCTTCAGGCCAAGAACTGGAACCGGTGCACGAAAAGAGGGGCCAAATTCTTTTTGTTTTCAACCTTCTCTCGAACCAGTTCTCCAATTTTCGGAAGCCAGCCGGCTACCGGAATCTGCAACGCAGGATCTGTGGCTGAAGGCAAATGTGTAGTTGCAAGTTTGTCTCGGGCTTCTTGTAAGTCCTGTAACATAGCAGAATGGTTATCTACATCAAACTTGGCGGATTGCGCCGCGATGTCTGGACCTTCAAGGTCAGGCACAAACATTCTTATGCCAAAGAGCATTTCGTATGGGGTCCGCCCACCCAGAGGTCTTCTAGGGAGATTATTAAGTGCACGCTGAACGGTATACAAATGGGCCAGCCAGTTCCTGCCAGTACCTAAAACCCTAGCTGTTAAGGATTGCTTTAAGTCACGGTTCATTCGTTCAACGATAGAGTTGCCCTCAGGCCTATACGGAGACGAAAATTTCACCCGCACCCCAAGCGAAGCCATTGCATCCTTGTAAGCCCTAGAGGCAAACGCTGGACCTTGGTCCGAATGGAAGGTGCCGCATGCGAAAATTCCCACAAAGACACGCAAATCCCTGATTACATTTCGGGCGTCAGCACTCCGTTGTGGCCAGACCCAGAGAAACCGTGTGCACGAGTCCACTGCCACTAAGATGTATTTATAGGCAGTGTCTGATGAGAATGGACCGCAGTGATCCAAGTAAACACACCCAAAGGGTCTGTTAGCAATGCAGAGCGGGGTTTGTGGTGGACGTGTTACCGTGGAAGGCTTAATCTGTTGACAAACGTCGCAAGAAAGCACAAAAGCACGGGTGTCTTTATATAACCCACGCCACCAATAACGCTGCTGCAAGATGGAAACCGTAGCTGACACACCTGCATGTGCCGAAGCCATGCCTTCGTGTGCAGCTAATATCAAGGCACTCCTGCGGTCCGCGTTGGGGATCAGCCGATCTCCAACGTCAGGTATAGTTACATAAGGAACCTGATCGGGACTTAATTTGTAAGAATACTTGGAAGGGAAACCTGTAGGGTAATTATCACCTTCCTTGGTTGCAGCAATAGCTGCTAGAATAACAGGGTCTATTTTAGACATGGACCTGGTAACCGCTGCTACTGAACACGTGACTACTGCTGAACGGGCAGCTTCATCTGCCAGATCGTTACCAATAGCGTGTGCGCCCACCCGCTGATGGCCTAAGGTGTGAACCACCTGTGTGAGGGGCAGACGTTGTTGCAATTCTGCCACTCGAACCCAAAGCATTTTATGCTTAATTGTGCTCCCTTTTGCGTCCTTGTAGTCGTTTTTCGACCAGAAAAACAGATTGTCATTGTAAGATTGTACACAGTAAAAAGAATCACATACAATAAGAGTGGTCTCATCCTGTGAAGCAAACTCAAGCGCAAGTAGCAATGCATGCAGCTCGGCCAATTGTGCGGTGCTATCTCCAAGTGTGCGAGTGTGCACTACAGAGGATTTGAACGTTCCATTCACAAAGGAACCCGCAACAATAGCACATGCAGCTGAATAAGCGTGCTTGGACCCAGTGGCCGGTTGCGCCGAACCATCGGTGTAGATCACACATTTGTAATCCTCAAGCGGTAGTAAAAACAAAGGAGGAGGATGAACGAATTCATACTGCAAAAACTCCTGAGTCTGAAGAGAAGAATCAAAAACAAAAGTGACGTCCGAAGACGTCAAGGATGTAGCCCATTGTATCCAACGGGGATGCATTGCTTTTGAGTTCGGTACACTTGCCTTTGTTACTGCCTCTAGGGCAGGACAGGGTGTTACCACTAGAATCCGCTTTCCCTGTGCCAGTGCGCGTTCTTTTAGAATCGCCATTTGCACTGCAGTTAGAACTTTTTCAACAGATGTAAAGCGCAATTCAGCGGAAGTGTACAGATGTGACTTGTATGCGATAGGTACTGTATCACCTTCATTAAAGGTTAAGTAGGTGAATCCCACCGCCCCGGAATTATTCTAATCACCAGGTTGGTGTGGTTATCACGAGTCAAAAGATATTTAGACTCCAAAAGGTCTGTCTGCAAAGACTGCAGAATTGAGGTATGCTCAGGCAGCCAGCAAGACCTTGAATAAGTAGGTTGTATCAAAGCATACAAAGGCTTGATACGCTGGGCATATTCGGGAATGTAAGTACGCCCGAAGTTCAGGAAACCCAGCAAAGACTGAAGCTTCTTCAGAGTATTTGGAGGGCACAAATGTGCACATTTTTCCAAGAAATGGGGGCTAAGCCCTTACCTTCGTTATTGAGCTCATAGCCCAAGAACAGAACGGTAAATTCAGCAATGTGTGACTTAGCAAAGTTAAATTTGTAACCCTGCTCCGCAAATTCAAGAATAATGCGGTCCACACGGGACAGATGCTGATATAACTCGTCGTCTGTCAGATAGATGTCATCTACATACGAACATGCGTCTTGATCAATGTCATTTAACAAAGAAACAACACGAGCGGCGAATATACCCGGACTATTTTTGTAGCCCATGGGTAAACGCCGGAACTGGAATAATTTACCACCGGATGTGAATGCGGTCCATTGACCACTCTCCGGGGCCAGGTTGTGCGTGTAGAAACCGTTTGAAAGGTCAAGTGTCGTTTTGTATTTTTACGAACAAGACTGTCTACAAGCGCAGAACTGTGTGTATTTTGCACCGCAAAGTTCCGACAATGAGTATTTAAATGCCGGTAATCCAAAACTAAGCGGTACGATCCATCGGGTTTAGAAACCACGAAAAGGGGATTGTTCATAGGTGATACGCATGGTTCAATTACTCCCTGATATTCCAACTGTGTCAGAATTTCGGAGACGGGGTTTTTTGCCTGCCGTTTTATGGGATATTGGGGTTGTGGCTGCGGTAGTGACCGCAAAGGTATTGCATGAGGAGGTGATTCTTCATCCCATCCCACATGGTTGCGGTATAACGCTGGTGCCAGGTACACAGCCCACTCAGCTGCAAGTGCTTCAGCTTTGTCTTTTGGGACATGCTTTGAAAAGCTTGGAAGGATTACCTCCTCTCCTTTATGTGCAGCTAAAACGAATGGGGGTGGCCAATCCACCTCTGCTAACAAAATGTCATATGAAGAGGTTAGATTTTCCCAAAAATCCCTTTTATTTCACGCGGTATATCACCTTCAATTTGTATGACTATGTTGTAAAGTCTGTCAGGGGGTGCCACTCTCGTGTCAGCTGTCTCTACAGTAACGAATGTTTCAGTTGCTGTCGCCTCCATATGAGGACGTAGCGCCTCCCGCACTATGGTAACTTCCGCGGCGCTGTCTAGGAGGGTCACTGCCCACGTCCAATTCTGGAGTCTCGTTCTCACGGTCTGAGGCATATTTCGCTGTGACAGCGGCAACCTTTTTCTTCTGAAATTGCGGTCGAGGAAGATGAAAATCTTCTGCTTTCCCTCTGACTTGTTGTCGAGGTTGGTCTCGCTCCTGGGGAGCCTCTCGGCCCCTTCCTCTATCTTGCCGTCCTCCTCCACCAGCCTGTGACGACGTCTGGGCCTGTGAAGAACGAGGAGAACGCGTATCAGAGCTCTGAAACCTTTCTGGTGATTTAATCCTTGACCTATCACGTAAATCATAAGTACGTTCAGAAGAAACCGAAACTGGGAAGCGCCTCTCGACCCCGGCTTTTGTTGCTTACCCTGTTTTTTCTGTCTCCAACTCTTTTTAGTGAAGACTGGTTTATCATCTTTCTCAGATGCACTTTTTGTTTGTATAACTTGTGATTGCGATTGGGTTTGCATTTTTACAAAAGGCTTGTTGCCTAGGCTATTTCTTCCAATTGTTTTATAAGCCCGGGCTATTATTTTCGGTAATTCGCGAGGCCTGTCCAACTCTGGGACCAAAGCCAAAGCATTCGCTACTTGAAAGTTCATAGCATCGCCTTGACATTTCCAAGGATCAGCTCAGCTACTACATCAAACACTCCCACTAGTCTCATCCCTAATTCCACAGCCGCTTCAGGGCCATGTTCATCCTGTACTTTTTTAATTACAGAGGGTAGAACCGTCATGGAAGGAGTTCCAAAACATTTTGAATAAACTGCTGCGAATACCTTACCCCAGTTTTCACATGATGTCAAATCGGGATTATGTCTTTTGGCAAACTTATCGTAAGGATGCGATGTTTATCCACTGGGGACGTATGTGGAAACACCGCTTCTATCTGATCGAACTTTTCGGCAAGCCAATAAGGATAGTCGTCCTTATTTTGTGGACGTTTGCCCATCACAGAATTTACCATGACAGAAATTATAGTCACTCCAGCTGCAATAGCTGGTTGGCCTGCGACTACAGGAGCAGCTCCATGGAGGCTACCTGTAACGTATGTCACTAGGGCTCGATGCACTCGTACCAATTCGGTATGCATAGTGCGCAGTTCCGCAAGCGGTAATGCCAGATAATTCGGATGTGGGGTATACCCGGCCAATACAGGCCAAGTGGCCCCTGAATTGATAAGGGGCCTAAACGAACTGCGGTAGTTGGTTGTGGGAGGGCGCCATTAAACCAAACACGGTGCTGCCAAGCCGTGAGAGGCACTTCAAGAACAGTATAGGGTCGATAGGCAGCAGGAACAGCGGTGGGCTTATATTCATGAAACAGCTTATCACCTGCATCCACCGCTTCAAAAGTGATCCAAGTGTAAAAAACTTCAAAGTGATAAGCCGCATCGGCTTGAACCACAAAGACCAACTCGACCCCTGTATCGGGCACTCCATACACAGCTAAGTGGTCTCGGAGTGCTCCTCGACTATGTGCAGCTATCGCCACACCAGCCATGACTAAACAATTATATTCGACAACCTAACAGGGAGCACAAAAATGGGTCTGTTAACTAACCTTTTTAATAATATCAAGCTTGAAAGAACCTATAAAACATTCAATATAGGAGGTATCACCGTCACATACGCCTCCGGAAGCGTACGCGAGGGGTTTGTGGACAAGCACAAGCACTACTCAAGCGTCTCACAGATAAGCAGCCCCACGGTGGTCGCGCCATGTCATAAGGTTTCTGCACATACACAGAGCTATGCACAGGAAAATGGGACCCCGGAATACAGTGGTTTGCCACCATATACCGTAGCACCCAAAAACCCCAACCCAACTAGCTTAGCATCCCATTAGCACCCAAGTACTGATGTTTGGACAACCCAGAACACGGTATCTTTATCTCAGGACTCGCAGAAGCAAGAACACTCTTTCGTCACTCACTCGTACTTGTCCACAAGGTGCGTAGGAAGAGACACTGGATAGGTTAAAATCTTTATTCCAACTTACGTGCTCTAATGTACAGTACACGTGTCAGTACTAATAGCATAATGCATATGACTAATATAAGCAGCATGGTTACAATTCCATAGAATACAAACGGGGAAAGCATCTCAGAGCTCAGTGGATAAACGTATAAATAACATTACCACCCTCCCCTTGCAGTACGATAGTTTATTATAGTAATAGAAGACCTCTGGGCTTTGACTAGCGAACCCCCATACCTCAGTCTCTAGATGCAGAATTACATCAGCAGGACATCATAGCTCTTCTCACTGAAAGGGATTTCTCCAAGTGTGTTAAGCGCTAGTAAACCACAGTATTAAAAGCATATCAAATTCTTCATGGCAATTGCACATAATGTTATGTCTGGGTGCGCGAGACTGGCCATATCAGGAAGAACCAGAATACATTGTTATGCGACCTTGTACATGTTTGTGCAGACTGAGCCCAAAAAGGTGAACAACAGAAAATGCAGACAGTGCAAAAGAACTTGGCACGAGCAAAGGGCGAGGAAGGCCCGGCTCAGTGTAACGTGCGCAAAGAAAAGCAGCATGGCAGCCAGGCCTAGGCCAACATAACAAGGCAGGTAACAATCCACAAGACAGCCTCTCCATAGATGCCTGTGTGGCCGGCGTCCCAGCCAATCACAACGCTGCCATTGCAGCGTTGTGATTGGCTTAGGGGAGGGAGGATGCCTGCTTCCTGTGTGGAGCACAGGAAGCAGGTACGTAGTACGATGCAGGACCGGACCGGGCGTGAAGGCAAGTTAACATTTTTTATATTTATTTAAAATTAAAAACCCCCACCCTCCCCCGTGCAACTCCCTCCCCGCGCGACCACCTGACCCCCCACCCGCGAGTCATGCTAGCCGTGACTGCTGATTTTATCTAATAAAATCTGGGGTCTCCAAACTAGTTACATCCGAGAAACCCTTTGTGTTCCAGAGGTGGATCAAGTTAACTTCTTTTGCTAGGTTTGGGACCAGAAACCTGGGGACTTTTCTGAGCCTGACAGGACATGCTACCTTAAGAGTGCTTCATGGGAGAGAACTGATCAGCTGCTCAGGAAGGGGATTGGATATACCTTTGCATGTAGAAGAAGTTACTCAGAAGAAAAGGGGCTGCAAAGGAGCTGAGGATGAATAAACTAAAGCCATCCTCTGTAAATCTGGGGAAGGACCTGCACCATCCTCCCAAGGGTGAGGGCTGAAGCTTGGAGTAACCCGCAGTGTGGACTGAGGCATATACCCCTGGGACCTGACGATGCTGCAGTGCTTAACCCTGTGTAAGGACTGCAGAATTGATCACAAAATGGGAAGCTTCATGTCAAGAGAATCCTATCTTCAACTTGCAGTCTTTATTTTATTTACAAAAAAAACAGACTGCCAAAGGAGGTATGAGACCAATTAAGGGTGACATCCAACAGTCTGAAGAACTCATGGATGTAACATTGCCATTGAATCGTTTGGGTGGTGGGCTTTGCGATTCAACTTAATGAAAAATTCAAGCCACATGATCAATCGAAACGTCAGCACTGTGAGCCATGCTCCATTTCCATCAATGTTGGCACGGCTTGTATCGAACAGCATTCACAAGTGCACTGGAGTCAGACCTCAAGCACGCTATTTGAACTGGCAGGAGACACTGCCATCACTGTGTGGGGTCTTCAAGAGAGCCTTACAATTTGGAGCAGTAGTGCCCCTGCCAATAGGCTGACACCTCAGGCACTGTCTGAAATTGCAAGACGGAATGGACTAAAGGTACCGAGGAAAGGGGAGGCTACCACAGGGGCAAAGGACTCATTCTGTGAGGGAGGGAGTATTCACCAGCTTCAGCAGCAGCCAGGTCGATCTCACCATGGGCAACATCCATCCTACAACTCCTTGAAAATGGTACAGACTTGCGGTTATTGCTGGGGCCAGAGTCTGTTGGTGAGCAAATCCAGTGCTCACGGGAGACAAAGTCTTGAGTTTGGAAGGCAGGGCAGGTCCTTCGGGTTCTTGAGGCTGCTGGCTACAGGACACACCGGGATTTCGCTGCAGCAGGTTCGAGGTGGGGACAGGCCGATAGGGATGGGGCCAAGTCAGTGGGCGTCCTCCTCTTCAAGTTTCAGCACAGCTTCTTCGGTCCTTCTTCTTCTCTTCTTCTGGTCAGTTCTTGTCTGAGGAGGCAGGTTTGGGGTTGCCCCTAAATACTAGATTTTGGGGCGTTACAGGGAAGTAAAGGTTGGGACCAATGGGTCCCTTCCTTGGGGTGGGTACACCCCCTATTATGCCACCCTCCAGTGGGAGGGGGCATATGCCTCTCTCTGGTTGGCTGGCTCCCCCCATCTGCAAGATGGCAGGGACTGAGAGTTGTGCTTCACCTCGCCTTCCCCCACCTGAGGGGTGGGGTTGGCAAAGGTGGGCACACCTCACTGCCTCACTTTATTTTCCCACCGATTCTCCCGCCCAAAGTGGGGGTCAGAACTGGTGGGAGCCAATTGCTGGAAGCAGCAAAGGGCTAGGGTAGCTCACAAAGGCGGCAAGCCTTTGAAATTTCCCCTTCGTGGACCCTGCCCATCCTGGGGAGGAGGCTTGGCACCTCATCCCAGGATGTGCATTATTTCAGACCCCCGATAGCAGCAGGCTCTTGACCGAGGAGTCCGGAAACATGTCTGGTGATGGCAGTTGGCGAGTAGCCACTCAGCCAGGACACTAGAGTTAGGTCATTTTTCAGGGGCATCTCAAAAATGCCCTCTGAGTGCATTTTCCATTAAATCCACACTGGCATCAGTGTGGGTTTAATATGCTGAGAAGTTTGATACCAAACTTCCCAGTTTTCAGTACAGCCATTATGGTGCTGGGGAGTTTGTCATGACAAACTCCCAGCACCATATACTCCTAATGGCATTACTGCACTTACAATGTCTAATAATTGCCTTAGACACTGTAGGGGTACAGGGCTCATGCACCTGCACCCTCCCCACTGGTATAGTGCACCCAGCTAAAGGGATGGCTGACCTATGCCAGGGCAGTGGGTTGTAGGCATAACACACAGGGATGTGTGCCATGTCGACTCTTCACTTTGTTCTGCACCAAAACACGCAGCCTGCAATGGCAGTGTGTGTGTGTAAAGGTACAGGACCTCTAAGGGTGGCACAATAAGTGCTGCAGCCCTTAGATGCCTTCCCTGGCCACAGTGCCCTTGGTACCTGTGGTACCATTTACAAGGGACTAACATGTGGCCAAAGAGTGCCAATTGGGTTTTGTCTCAATGCAGTTTAGGGAAAGAACATAGGCCCTGGGTACCTGTTTGGCAGGAACCCAGGGCACACTCAGTCAAAGTACATCAGCAGTTTTGCAAAAAGTGGGGGCAACCATGCAAAACGAGGGCACTTTCCTACACATGCCCACACACACACACACACAAAGGCAGTCAACCTTGAATGATTTAAAAAACATTCAAGGGTGGCTGCATGCCACTGTATTAGCAGTGGTGGGCAAGCGAGTGCTGATGTAGAGCCAAATTTCAAATGAACAGAGGAGAGGAGTAAAAGGGGCATCAGGGAGACAGTAGCATGAGGGAGACTAAAAGCAAGGCCCTGGAGTCAGCACTAGAAGGATACAGTGTATCCAGTTAAAACACAGTGACACAGAAATGTTCTTCTGTGTGGGCCAAACATAAGAATAAGGAGGACAATCATCGAATCATGAGGACGCAGTGGATCCAAAGCCATTCTAATTATATGGGGAAGAATAGGTCCGTTGCCAACAAACAGGTAAAGTTGTTTGTAGGCAATACCAAAGTGAATAGTGGATCGATGTAGTTGGCCCTGTAGTATTTGTCACTGTGCATAACTGGGAGATAGATGTGCAGAGAATGTGAAAAAATATGCATTCAGGCATGTCTATTTTCCAGTTTATCTGCATCTTGCAATTATATGAATGAATATGAATATATGAATCTTGCAATTATATGAATGGAGAGCACCTGTACATTAGTAAGGGTGTGCGAAACTCGCCTAATTTGCGGTAATATAACTGCATGAAATTACCACAAAATTATGAAAAATTAAGCAATTAGAAAGAAATTAAGCATAATTACACAAAATGCATCTTGCATTCAAAATATTACCTGAACGATCCATGGGATCCGTGTGAGGTAAGGAACTTCTTTTCGGAGGACAATTGTTCAATCCCATGGATTACTTAATGGGTGATACACCTTGCTTTAAAGGTGCACCATCTTGCAATAAGAAGCAAGTGTAAGGAAATTATGCCTGTTATGATATGAGTTTGCATTGGTAGGTTGAGAGGTTGCTTGGCAGTTCTCTGATTTCTCTGTAATTTCTGTAGAATTAGGAGTTAGGCTCTGTTGTATGACCTACTGGCATAGTCAAAGTGAGAGACCTGTGAGGGGATGGTAGCCAAGGAATGGAAAAAATCACCAAGGGCATCTCATCATGTGGAACCTTTGATTGGAGACTTGATATGCAAGTTATATACGTGAGACTGGAGATCGTAATCACTCTGTTATGATCCTGAAGAGTCTGTGGGTACAGGGTGCCAGAAACTCTGCTGATAATCCTCCATTCTCCCCCAACAGAAAAGACCAGGAAAAGGGTGGAGAGAAAACACCACCTCTGAAACACAATCTCCCTAGAGGAAAATGGGGAATAGGATATAAGGAAGAAAAGAGAAACACAGGAGTCTTAGCTAATCACTCACAAATCTTGCCATCTAGTGATAGACTATGTAATATAGACTTGTATGGTTGGTATTGAGAAATACACCAGGGCAATCTCTGTGAATATAGGCATTGATCATACACATGCCTCAATCTCCTTTCCCATGAGTATTTCCCAGATCTCCACGATAGCCCATAATGATCCCAGGAGGAACCTGAAAAAGCAGCCAGACTCTGGAGCACCAGGATGCAAAAGATTAGGAACTACCAGGAATCTGAAGTTGAGTAATTCTGCTAAGAAGTTTGATTAGGCAATCACAAATAAGACAGCGGAGAGTACAGGGAAAGGGTAAGAAACGAATATGTAAGAGAGAGCAGGAAGGGAAAAGAAAAGGGCAGGAACCGAACTAACACCAGTGGGAACCATGTAACAAACAAATTTGTGCTGTAACATTGTTCAGGTACTGGCACTTCACATGCTGCCCCTGCAGTGTTGCCCTCCTGATCTTACTATTCTGATTGGTCTGATTCTCCTTCCGCCCCTAAAGGCTCTCTTCCTACTCAGCCCCAGTCTCTAGAGGACAGTATTCCCTGATTTCCATATTTTTAAGCTACTCTATTGTCTTTGAGTGAGTCTTATTTTTGTGAGCCAACCCTTAGACCTTCCCTTTTTAATCATGACACCCCTAGATTAATCACTTTGACCATATTTGATTTGGGGGCATGCAGTTCTTGAGATCAGACCTTAGAGAGTTGAGAGCTGGCCCTTTGGCCACAAGCTTCTATCTCATCTTTAGAGACAGATAGCTTCTGGTGATTCCATTGATTGATTATAGGCATTGTCGTTTAACACAGGAGTCAAGACTCATTAGATTTTTAGGTTTAAGGATGATCTGTGTGTGATCAGCATAATCATAACAGTTGAATTAAATGTCAAGATAAAGTCGAGTAGTGGACCTATGTACACTCTGAACAATACAGAAGCAATGATTGAGCTTTGAGATGTGTTAGGTTTAGATTTTAATGTTGCTGAGGAAAAAGGCAGAAGTGGGATTATATGGCAGGTGGCAGTCCATTTCAAGGCTGTTCTTTGAATAGCTTTGCCATAAAGTCACTCTAGGAGCATAGAGTGATCAACCCTATCAAAGGCTGATAAGAGATCAGATAGAAAGAGTACTGCTTCTCCATTTAAGATAACAGTAGGTTTCATATCCCATGCAACTGTTAACTCTTCTTCAGTGCCATTGTCAGGATGGAATCAGAGACCAGCTTATTTTCTTCAATAAATGAAGATATTTGAATGGGAAATTAAGTATCAGTCAGTAGTAAAACAAATCATTAGGAACGAGTACAAGTATTTTTGGAATGGGTTTTATGTAAGCACCTCTGAGTTCCCTTGGAAATGCTTCAGCCCTGCATGGCCGAAATCCTTCGTCTTCAAAGGGTTCAAAACGCAGCTGCTAGAACTCTTCTCGGTCTTCCTAGAACTTGTTCTACAACCAACGCCATCCGTCGACTACATTGGCTACCGGTGGCGAGGCGTACCGAGTTTAAGTCCCTATTTATTGCTTTTAAAATTTTGAACTCTTCTTCCCCAGATATCTTGGCACATCTGCTCTTTCCTTACACACCTACTCGTTCACTACGATCTATGGGCCAGCATTTGGCGGTTGTCCCTCGGGTGAGAAGGACGCGTGCTGATGGACGCTCCTTCCGCACCCTGGCTGCAAAACTATGGAACTCTCTTCCTCTGCACATCCGCAGCTTGGATAACTACCTGGCCTTTCGCAAGGCCATTAAAACACGCCTGTTTCCTCTGTGTTAGGCCTGCTTTCCTGGTAATAGTCCCCTACCTCCGTCTATCAGCGCTGCGACGCCCCTTTGCTGGGACAGCTGCGCGCTTTACAAAACCCATAACATAACATGAGATTCACATACTTTCTTATAGTGAATCACTTTTGAGTCAAGACATTAAAGATTCCGGATTTCATTAATACTTTCCTTTATTAGGCAAGATAGATCGCAGGAGTCATGAAATCGTTTCAGTTTTTGTGACAGTGGTTTTATAACCTATGGGATGGACTTAGAGTTCAGGTTTATCATTGCTGTAAGATTCCTTGTAGAGTCATTTTCTGGTCCTTTTGGACAGTTGCCAGTCCATGCTAGATGTGTTTAACTGTTGTTGGTGTTTATGAAATGACACTGTTTTTGTTGTGGTCTGTACATTTTGGGCTTTTTGAACTTGTTGCCTTTATGACTGCTAAACAGTAATAAAATGTGTCCCCCTAAAATATGTGCTGAGCATTGGAACTTCTTGTTTGGCCTTTGTAACTTCAGCATGAGTTATTTGTAAATGGCACTTCAAATGGACCTATGGAACTGAAGGTTAAATGTCATATGTGTGCTGCAGTATGTATTTGCAATACCTACACATATGACAAAACTATATATCAGACAGTCTCATCACTGTGCTCTGTCTGGACTGCAGTTTAAAAGACTTGGAGTAAAGCATTGCAGGGAAACATGCTTTTTTCATGTAAGGAAAACATATTTTTCTATACATAGGTCAACCCTAGCGTGTGCTTTGCAAAAACACTATGCATGGCACTAATATTAAGGATAGGGCACACAACATGTTGAAGTTAATGTGCTTTCATAGTGGATTAAAACCCAAAAGCCATGTCACTATGTAAACTATGCTAGATTTTTCTGTGAACAGACCAACATGGATTAAAAACTGTATTTTATAGCTCCACCCAGGGAAATGCTATAAAAAAAGTATCAAAGTTGTTTCCACTTAATTTTCAAAACATGACACATTGGTGAAATTAGATTTTCTGTACCTTTGTACGTATGTATATGGTGTTTCTATAGTGCAAACCTAGCCAAAATGGCAGCAGAGTTCTATTCAAGGTCAAGGACAAGCATAAAGTCAACAAGTGATAGCAGAGGTAGTTGGGTTATGGACAGTTAATGCAAAGTGATGTAGTGTTCTTCAAAGAGGTAAATCCTCAACTCTTTCCTAAATTGGAGCAGTTTTGGGGTGGTCCTCGGGAACATGTGGACATTTTTAGTTTAGTTGGGAAGTAACATTTTAAAAATGTACTCTACGCGGCCTGAGCCAATATTGGCCTAAAACCAGTTTCGTCACTGAATTCCTTCAGAGCCTATAATACTCCTTGGATGGGGGCATTAAAAGCTCTGGCCCAGATTACTAAAGCTTGCCTCTCAATCCAGGAAGAGCAGATGTGTGTTAACTGCTGAGAACCTGGCAAGGATTGGCTATCTGGAAATGGATAGGAAATGTTGCCAAAATAAAGGACAGCTTTAGCACTACATATTTTGACTTGGAGATGCTGGGGAGGGCTTCTCCTATTGATTTACAGGATCTTCCTAGACAGCCAGGCTTTAGACACAGTGGGCGAGAAAACCAGTTTGGACTCTATCAGAAGGGAGAAGAGGTCATCAAAATAGGGGTGTTCTAAGTGGCTGTAGACAGGCCTTGCTGGTGACAGATGTGTTCTCTTATACTGAAACAAGCATTCCTGGGCAATTTTACGGCAATTCAAAGAGGAGGTGCTATAAAAAGAGGTTTACTGACACAACAGTGATGTAAAAAATATCGATGTTAAAAATATCGAGTTAAAAATATAGACAACAAAAATATCGACTCCTATACTTAAACAGGTTAGTACAAAAATATCGACCAAAAAATATCGATGTAAAAATATAGATGTATAAAATATCTACTTTTATATAAATATAAAATAAAATAATATATATTAAATATTAAATATAATTTTAACAAAATAAATGTAATAGAATATAACAAATAAACTTAATTAAAAAAACACACAAACATAATAATTTATACATATATATTTACTTGAAAACAATTAATAAACTATTATTTTTAATTTATGTTAAAAGTTGAAAATAATATTAAAAAAACAAATATATATTAATGATTTAAAATATATAAAAAAACTAAAATCTATAACAAATTAAACATAAAACTATTAAAAAATATTTAAACTTTAAATTTCATAATATAATCAGTGCAACAGTAGGGAAAGTGTTGGATAGCAAAGGGGTAAAAATAACTATTCCCACTCCAGTCAGTGCAACAGTAGGGTAAGTGTTGGATAGCGGAGGAATTGCATTTATGATTCCAACTCCAGTGAGAGCAACAGTAGGTAAAGTGTTAGATAGCGAAGGGGCAAAAATGACTATTCCCACTCCAAAGAGTGCAACAGTAGGGAAAGTGTTGGATAGCAGAGGGGGTAAACATTACTATTCACACTCCACTGAATGCAACAGTAGGATAAGTGATGGATAGCGGAGGGGTAAAAAATGTTATTCCCACTCCGGTGAGTGCAACAGTAGGGAAAGTGTTGGATAGCAAAGGGGTTAAAATGACTATTCCCACTCCAATGAGTGCAACAGTAGGGAAAGTGTTGGATAGCGGAGGGGTAAAAATACTATTCCAACTCCAGTGAGTGCAACAGTACGGAAAGTGTTGGATAGCGGAGGGGTAGAATTAACTATTCCCACCCCAGTGAGTGCAACAGTAGGGAAAGTGTTGGATAGGGGAGGGGTAAAAATTACTATTCCAACTCCAGTGAGTGCAACAGTAGGGAAAGTGCTGGATAGCAGAGAGGTCAAAATTACTATTCCTACTCCAGTGAGTGCAACATAAGGGAAAGTGTTGGATAGCGGAGAGATAAAAATGACTATCCACACTCACACAGTTAAAAAAATATATATATTAAAAATGTAAAACAATCATAAAAATAAATCAACAATATTTAAAAAATGAAAAATCAAATATATTAAATATATAAAATGAAAACATATTATAATATTAATTACATTTAACAAAAACCTACAAATAGTATATAAAATAAAATAATAAATACACTTAATTATTTTTTTTAAACTAGAAAATATTTACAGACAAACAAATTAATTAATACTTAAATGTATTTATTTTATTTCCTACCCTTTAACACCACACTAAAAACAAAACTCTTCAACATTTTAAATTAAATTTACTTCCATAATTAACATAATTAATAATCAATTAACAAAATATTATTAATTAAAATAACCAATAAACATTAAGGGGGTCATTAGGTTGGCGGGCTGACCGCCATCGCCAGCCAGGCGGTGGCAATCCGGCAGCCATCTTCACCCGATTCACCCCCACCATATTATAATGGCGGGGGTACCGCGGCGGACGCAAAATGCGTCCGCCGCTTTTCCGCCAGTCGGCAATCGTTCTGATTGCCGGCCAGGCCGACTGGGGCCTTAATGTGGTGGCGGTGCCTAGCAGGCACCGCCATCCATATTAGGATGCTGGGTTTCACAGGCCTTTCCATGGCGGCTTCGCACCGCGCGGTGCCTGCCACGTTGTGCATGGCAATGCACAACATGCCTCTGGCATTGTGGCGGGTGCTGCTTACAGCAGCACCCGCCGCAATGTCAAAATAGCGGAATGCGACCGTCAGGGTGGCGGTCGCATCCTAATTAGCGGTGCGGGACTGCCGCACGTCTGGCGGCCGGTCCCAGCACCGCTAGGGTGTCGGGCGGACTTTCTAATAACCCCCTAATTGACTACACACACTTTAACACTATGATATCCACAACTCACACCTAAATTAAACTATAAAAAAATAAAACACAATCAAAACTTATTTTTAAATTAAAAACTATTACTATTAACAACTAATATTAAAGTAATTAAAATGTATTTAATACCCACCCTTTTCTCCTTTAAAAGTAAAAACAACACACAAAAATAAACGATTACCCAAAATAAATATCAAATAATTAACATTAATTAACTATATATTAATTAATTAAACACAAATTACCTCCCACCCTTTACTCCTATAAACACCACAACACACACCTAAAATTAATTACACAATTACCATTATAAAATTTCAATTAATTTAATTAATATCAAAAATGTATAATAAAAAATAAATAAAATACTTAACACCCTTTACCCCTATAAACCCCAAAACACACACCTAAAATTAATTACACAATTACCATAAATAATTACTAATCAATTAATTAAAATTAATTAACAACCAATTATTAATTAATTCATAATAATTTACTTTACACATGTAAAAGTAAAAAATCTCAACTAAACAAATATTAATAAATAAAAAATAATCAATTAATTTAATATAATTAAATTACTTCCCACCCTATTCCCCTATAAGCCCACAACCCGCTACGGAACTAAAAACGCAAAATTCAAATAAAAAATAAAATAATAACTACTAAAAATTTAACACATATATTAAAAATACAAACAATTCTTATACAAAAAAAGTACATATAAAATATATACTAAAATACATAGCATTAATTAAAAATAACGATATTTTTAACAACTATATTTTTGCAAACAATATTAAACACTTCGATATTTTCAAAATCGATAATACTTACCTTAAGTCGATATTCTTGACCATGATATTCTTGCTGTCGATATTTCTGAACCACGATATTTATTACTCGATATTTGTGCAACTCGATATTTTTTACTCGATACTCTGTCTGCACACCATAAAAAGAGATTGGAGGACTGTGAGAAAACAGTTAAGATTGGTGGCAGAACTTCTCCAGTCCCTGGTTAGTGCAAAGGATAAATATAGCACCTCAACCCACCATCTCCTCATAACATTCCTGAACATGGGAAACTGAAGAAGAAGACCTGCTGGAAAAAGACTGCTCTTGAAGTGTTAAGTGGTTGTCCTCCCATTTGATTCCTTCATGGATACAAACAAAAACAGATAGATTTGTGACTCCAATAGGGTCCAGCTGGCCACAGACTGTGCAGGAGACCTGGCCAGAGAATGTACATTACCAGCTGGTATATCCTCACCAAAATCCAGCCATTACGAGTTTATTCCAAAAATGCCAAATGTAGGTATTGATATGGGGGTATTACTGGGTGTGGAGAGAAATAGAATAGATTCTGGATTTCCATTCCAGACTGGAATTAAAGGGCTAGGTACATACTGGAAGCAGAAATAGGAGGTGGGGGAATAGGGTGAGAGTATATTAGATCAGGGAGTAATGGGAGGAGTGCTGAGAGCTTGGGTAGGGATGTGGACAAGGCTGGTTAAAGGTGGTGTGGGAGGGCTGTAAACAAGTAACATCATTCAAAAATGTAAAGTTTTAAAAATGTCTAATATATATCTCCCTCTATGTTATGCAAATAAGCTTGAGGTTTGTACTGATTATCAAAAGTGTAAAACGTAGCTTTCGGGAAGTTCAGAGCATGCAGATTGTCCGAATCCTGAATTGTTGTTGGTGACACCTACAGTAGAAATCACACAATATTTTGTCACTGTCAGCACTGATTTAATTTGATTGATTTGATTTAAGAATTTGTATAGCACACAAATGCCCAAGGACATCTAGGCGCTGAGCGGTAAGGTGCCAGAGGAGGAGTGAGAGTGGAGATTTAGTTAATGAAGAGCGAAGTTTTTAGAGCCTTTCTAAAGGAGAGCAGAGTCGGGCTGTTTTTTATATCCGTTGGGAGTGAGTTCCAAGATTTCACTGTTCCCAGAATGAAGCTTCTTCCGCCCCAACAAGCTTTGATGAATTTGGGTGTTTGTAGGAGTTTGAGCTGTGATGATCTTAGCTTTCTGACAGGCAAATACCAGGTTAGGTGTTGTTTCAGGTACTGAGGACCGTTCCCATGCAATGCTTTGAACGCTAGGCACAAGGATTAGAATTTTATCCTTTTTTCCACTGGGAGCCAGTGCAGCTTTCTCAGTCCGTGGGAGATTAATTGAAATTTAGGAATATCCAGCAGCAATCTGGCTGCTGCATTTTGCAAACATTGCAGTTTAAGTAGATGTTGCTTTTGCAAGCCCATATAAAGGGCATTTCCGTAATCAGTCTGGACAGAGCTAATACTGTCACTAGTGTTTTCACGGAACTTGGCAGTATAAAGGTACAGACTTTCCTAATCATCTTTAAAATAAAGAAGATAGTAGAGGAAAGATTGCTGATCTGGTGTTTAAAGGTTAGGTTGTCATCGAATATGATGCCCAGATTCTTGACCTACTTGACTGGGACCGGACATTTTCCCAAACCACCTGACCACCACCTGTGCAACCAAAAGGAAGTGTCAGAACCCAGCAGAAGTACCTCCGTCTTCCCCCTGTTCATCTTTAGGCAGTTTGAGCTCATCCACTGGTTCACCTGGGTCATACAGCAGTTGAACTGGTCTGCTGTTTCCTCCATTTTGTTAGAGATTGACACCACTAGCTGGGTATCGTCAGAGTAGGATATCACCGAGAAACCAAACTGCCTGATTATTTCAGCCGAGGGGGTCACATAAAGGTTAAATAAAGAAGAGCCCTGTGGAACACCACAGGGCAGCATAAAATGGTCTGAGAAAGATGTTCCACACTGAACATACTGAACTCTATTGCTCAGACTGGATTAAATCAATTTAAGAGCTGAATCCTTTACCCCTGCCTCTGAAAGCCTTTTGATCAGTATATCACGGTTCACGTTGACAAAAGCAGCAGATGGATCCAATAAAATTAATGCAGCCTTGCCACCCATGTCCAGGATTGCCCTTAGCTCTTCAGCTGCCATGACCAAGGCCGTTTCCTTGCTTTGCCATTTTCGGAAACCATATTGCGAGGGATCTAGCAGATCCGCAGATGATATGAAGGTCGTGAGTTGGAAGTTTAATATCTTTTCTAGGATCTTAGCTGGAAAAGGTATCCTGGAAATTGGTCTGTAGCTGCTGGGATCACTTGGATCCAGATTGGGTTTTTTCAAGAGTGGTAGGATCGAGACTGTCTTCCAGGGATCAGGGAAGATACCAGAACTGGTGATCTTTTTGAATATTATCTCCAGTTGTTCACTAATGAGATCTGTAACAAGATGAAATATTTTAGGGGGGCATGGATCGGAAGGGGCTCCAGAATTTGAAGTTCCAGCCACCTAAGATATCTGTTCTATAGTAGGTGGATCAAAGGAAACAAACAAATTAGACGGTGTGGAGGATGCAACATCTGACGTATTACTAATTGAATCGGTGTCTCCGTCAGTAAGGGACTTGTACACGGTTTGCACCTTATCCTTGAAGAACCGTACTAGAGAGTTACAGAATTCCTCACTGCTGTCCATGCTGATTGGTTCTGGTATGTTGGCTAGGCTTTTGACAGTTGCAAAGAGTTCTTTACTAGAGTTTTTAGCCTGTAGAATTTTTGTTGAGAAATACTTGCTTTTTTCTTCTACTATCATTTTCTCATAGTCAGACAGTGTTTGGGCATATTTCATTTTTTCCGATAGGCCATAGTTCCTTCTCCATCCAGCATTAAAGGGTTCATCTTGAGTCCCTTGGGAGTTTGCACCAGAATCAGGATTCCAAGAAGTGCAGTCATTACCACACCCTTAGGGTTTTACATCCCCATACATCCCAGGCATATTTATTTAAGCCTTGTCCTACAAATCTGGTGGGATTTGTGTGGGGAAAACTGCATCATTCCGAGTTTATGCACAATGTAATGGGAGAAATGTGTGATATTACTGCGTATCCATTATGAAATTTAGGGGCCGATTACGATGGCGGATGGACTGGAGTACGTCCGCCATGGTGGTGGCGACCAGGACCGTCCGCAATGCCTGCGGCGGTTCCGCACACCAAATCAGGATGCGACCGCCACCGTGGCGGTCGCATCCTGCACCTTTAACATTGCGGCGGGTGCTGCTGACCGCTGCACCGCCGCGGTGTTAAAAAATGCATGTGGTGCATTTCACTGCACTACGTGGCAGGCACCACACGGTGCCTGCCACTCGGTGCAGTGAAAGGTAGGGGGTACCATGGGTACCCCCAGTGCACATACACCCCCCCCCCCACACATTGGGGGCCCGAAACCAATCTCCACCATCGGTTCCGTGGCGGACGGTCTTTGCGTCCGCCACGGTCTCGATCCCACCGCCATCGTAATCTGGCGGTGGGAAAATTGCGGTCCGATGTGGGAAGGACCGCCACCGCCAGGCTGGCGGTGATGGTCCTTCCGCCATCGTAATCGGCCCCTTAGAACTCAGAATGATGTGGTAATAGCTCTTTCTCTAAATACTGCACGCTTCCAGTGATATCAGTATTTACTGGATGAGCTATGAGAGAACCCAAATTCCATGAGGCACAAGCCCCACAGCAGCAACTAGCTACATACTTAGGGCCTCATTACAATGAGGCTCGCAAAGCCTCTCAACATAGTTCGGACGCTTTCCAAACTTCACCGCGGTTTCAAAACCAACAGCCTCAATACAATGGAGGCTGTCGGTTTTGAAACCGGCTGGACATTCCAGCTGGCTTCCAATGGGCTCAAGGAGCCCGTCTGCCAGGCCGAACCAGCATGAATCCTTATGGAAGGTGTTTTATGCCGTCCGGATTACGATGTCGGATTCCGGCAGGGTTTACATGCCAGGCTTTCCGACATGGAAACCCTGTCGGAAACAGACTTTGGGGCCCCTAGCAGGGCCCCTGTCAGCCAGCGGCCTCCAGTTGGGGGCCAGGGGGACCCTTTTCATACCTGCACCGTAATGAGGTGCCTGCCATGCGATGCAGGCATAAAGATAAACTCCCTTTTCTGTATGAGAGCTTGTGCTGTGGCCGGTTTCCGACCGCAGCATAAGCTGCCATACAGAAAAGGGAGCTTGCGACTGCACCATGTGCGGTAACATCAAAATACAGCGGTTGGGACTGCCGACTAATCCATTGTGGATTCGGTCGAACCCGTATCCACAACGGTGTCAGGCGGACACAAGTCCGCCCAACATTGAAATAAGGCCCATAGTATTAGTACACATTACTATCATTCAACGATTGGAATAGCCTGACGCTTTGCACAGAACAATAAGAATGTTCGTACTTTTATAAGTTTGCACTAACATTATCACGCTTGCAAAATACCTCCCCATATAGGAAAGTAATTTTTTCTTAAGGGTTTTTAATACAGTGTTCTTATTGCGAGATTCGTATTTTATGTAGCTTGTATGATTTTAAGTAATCACACAATAAACTTTGACTTGTCTTGACTTGACATAGTAGCAACTATTACTCCCCCCGTTACCCAACTATTAAAAAAAGATTCTGAAGTTTGAAGAAAAACATAAGGATTTTCCACTGGGGGCAGAAACCAGCATACATTATAGATTAAGAAACATTTAAACAAGCAGCAGTAGTAGTCAGTCACAGGTTTAAACTTTCTTCTACAAAGTTATAAATATTGTTTTAAAAAAAATAATAATTATCGTGGTTCTTGTTTTCAGGTTTGTCATGCATTAAAACAGAAACGCAATTCTGGTTTATGTTCATACTGTATACAAATATATACATCTAGACATATAGTCAATTATGTTTACCGCAGCTACGTTCCCTCCGTTGCATCAACAGGGAGTAGAACTAACTTATCTTTAGGGCAACAATAAATGCATTGTGTTGAAAAAGATAGTTCTCAGATTTTGTATGTTTCCGCAATAAAGAATGATCAACCGGGAATACAACTTGCAATATAGCTCGGGGTATTTCTGAGTAATCATTTGAAAAACATGCATGCTAATAATTTTCCTCTGCCACAGGTATATACTGTTGTTTAAATGAACCGAGAAAATGGTTTATTTTTTCATGATAGTTAAAAACCCTTCCACAAACAAATATATTATTTTTCCTATTAATGTGTTAGCATCTATCGAATGAAAACTTTTGTTATCTAAGAATGAAGGAATAAATTGTTTTGTTAACAGTTCTTTAAACGTAACAAAAATATCAACACTGTCGATCTCAATCTTTACCTACGTGATTTTCTTCACAGGATCTATTTCACAACCTTGAATACATCCTCGAAAAGCTGGTTGACCCTGACCATGCAGATTATATTTAAAAAAACACAGGGGCATATTATCAACGTGATTATCGCCGCTTTAGCGGGACTTTTTCCCGCTAAAGCGGCGATAATTCAATCGCCCTATTAGCAAGCTGTCGCTAACTGCTGTTAGCGACAGCTTCTAGGCGATAGCGACCGGGTTGGGTGCCGCTTTGCATGCCAGCGATATTTATCGCTAATGGCATGCAAAGTAGGTGTTCCCAACCTAAAAGCGACTGTAAACAGTCGCTAAGGTCGCTATCGCCTATTAGCGAGGCAGGGAGGTGATTAACGAACTAGCGCTAAACACGTTTAGCGCTGGTTTGTTAACGCCTGGTCCAAACCTGACTTAGCCATGTAATCCAATGGGAGGTGGATTACATGGCTAAATCCCCTCGCCCTATCACCAAGCTAACACTGGTCACAGTGTGAATATCGCTTGTTTTCAAGCGATATTCACACTGTTCTCCAGGGTTTCTATCGCATTGGAGATAAGCGTTGCTGATAGCACGCTATCTCCGCGATAGAAACCTGCGATAGCCGGCGATAATTATCCTAGCGCTAAGTGTGCTTAGCGATAATTATCGCCGGTTATTGCTAATAGGCCCCACAGGTTTATAGGAATACCAGAAAGACTATTGAAGGGACGTATGGGATGGAGAAAGTTTAAAAACACATTTTGCACAGTTAGTACTAGATTGCAAAAAAAAATGTATGCATACCTAATATATAAAAGCTCTCATTGGTGGAATCTGTGAATCCAACTTTTGAAATTAGAGTAACACTATAGTCGCAATTAAAGTTCAGCTTTGTTTTGTATATGAAAATGACCAGGCTGGATGAAGGGGACAAGTGGACAATGATGCTTTTGGATGCTATGGCACAGCTTTAACAACACTGCAATCAGTAACTTCTCACGAGACAAATGAAAAAGGCTCATTGAGTTATAATTAGCTCATCATTGGGTAATGTGGACCACGCTCAATACTTAAGTCCTCATTCTGTGAAGCAAATAGTTCTCGATTCAGCAGATAACAGGAACACAAAAGTTGCCAATCAAATGGAAAATTACAATAAATGCATTTAAAATGCACTTCAATATTTTTCCCTACACATGTCATAAGACTGTCAATGGGAAAAGAAAACCATGCAGGACCTCGTGTGGAAACAATAATTTCAGCGTCTATTCTCCAGTTCTCAGAGGTAAACATGGAGTTATGAAAAAACAGGCTTCACAAAACAGAAAGGACAGTTGCTAGCTGTCAAAGCGAGGAAGATTAGCAAGTTAGAATTCAGAGGGCACTGAGGAAGGGTAAATCACATTTATTCAAACTACTACAGTACTGCTACCTGTCTCCATCATATGAAAATACATTTTTAAAAAACAACAACCCTCATGTTAATCCCAGCCTGCCCTAAACCCACTAAATCAGGTTCCACAACTAGTTCTGGGTTGTTGCACTACCTCAAACATTGTTTGGGATTACTTTAAATTTAGGAAGATCAGTATTCCATTGCAGATGGTGAGCCTCCTATCTAGCTATCAAAGCTAGATTATCAAGGTATACAAATATCGAGAACAAAATATTGAATAAAAAATATTGAAAAGTAAGTATAGATTTCCCATTACTAGCTCCACATATATGTACCATCACAATATGCATCTCTTCAAGGAACATAGATATGGAGTTAGGATTAGTAAATCTATATTTTCTCGATATGCACTTACCTTTCAGTATTTTGATCTTCAATATTTTGTCCACAATATTCTTGTAGCATGATATTCATATCCTTGATATTCAGTAGCACAATGACTGCAGCATACATAAATTGTGATTCAATATGCATTGGGGAAATCAGAAAGACATTGAAAGCAAGGCTCAGTGGGTCATTTGGGAACACAACATTGTTTGGGCAGGACATGAAAGAAAGATGGCTGCAGGTACAACTCCAGAATCCAGTGTAGTCGGAGAAGATGATGATTATGATGGTGATAAAGACGGTGGTGTATCATCCACCCAGCCAGAGATTTCATCTGCACATGAAGCCCTGTTGCTCATGGCCTGCAGCAAGCATAAGTAACCTCTTGTAGGCACAAAGAAAATTAAATTTTAGTGATCACCCTCAAGCACCCAAGCAATGCACCTACACAGAAATCAAGGAGGAACACTCATAAAACTTAAAAAGCATTATCACGGCTCTGTTTTTCAAGAAAACAGCACACACTGAAACCATTGACTGTTTTTTTTCTACAATGAGAAGTTGGTATAAATGTTAGTGCCTTATCTTCTCCACATTTTTTGATGGAAGGAGAGGGGTTCCTGGAATTTGTGGCAACATTTGTATAAAATGAAAGATATGTAGCTGGACCAATTTTACATCTCTCAACGTGCTAAACCTGCACAATTGTAGTAGCATTGTCTATGCCATGCAACATGATGGTTAATTCCTAGTTTTCAGTTTTGTCCATTGCGTCAACTTAATTGTGCAAGACTTCCTCAAAAGGAAAGAAAACAATCTATGGCATTCCGATAGCTGCATATCTTTCAGTAAAATTAATGAATTCTAGGTACATGCCATCATACAGGAGCTTCTGACCCACTGAAATTCCGCCATGGACATGCTGCAACACCAGCTTGAGCAGCACAAGACTTGCTATGTGACAAAAAAGAAAAGGAGCCTTGTTATTCAAAAGCAACATGCTTCAGGGAAGCTTACCACTTGGAAGCATGGACTGCATATTTAATGTATGCTTGAAGTGATCCTGCAGGGGGAAAGGACTTTGGGAATGATGCTGCACGGAAAGAATTTTGAAATAATTAGATATGCATTGTTAGTATACATGCTTCTAGCTTCTCAAAGTTTAGAAAGCACACAGGAGTAAATTATTGTGCATTATCAAATCAAACTTCCATGTCCTCTGCTGTGTGCAAAGCACGCTGTTAACACATGTTGAACGATCTTTAATCAACCTGTGCATTCAAATGCACAGCTCGCTAAAAATATAAACAGGAAGACCCGTGTGAGTTTACCAAGATGACCTCAGGTACATCATGAAGAGTTTAGCTGAACAGAAACAAGTATTCAACGTACCAAGAATGTCAGTCCTATTTCTAAACCTGTCTAGAATTCACAAAGGGTTTCATGGCAGGCATCCGCCATTCATGGGAAAGTAGATTTTCCCAACAAGTGTAGAGAAACCTGACAAGAGTGCGAAGAACTCTGCAGCCATAAATCTCACTTAGAGGATGGATTTGGATGTTTCAAGAAATGGTTTGAGAAGAGCGGGAATGTCTACAACCTTATACATTTGTGGGCATTCCCAAATTCCATTATGAGCATTTCTCAACTTGGAAATGGCCAGAAATTTACTCCAGCACAGGGCTTAAGTAACTTTCCTTTCAGAGTGGAAATGGGAATGCATCACCCTCAGGGGCCGATTCCGATCTCGGCCGGTAGGGCTCCGAATCGGATTCGGCTTTACCGGATCCGATTCGGAGCCCTGTTTCCCGACCGAACCGTACGCGGGTCCGGCCGAGCGAGTACGATGCGAAATCGCCGACCGACTCGTCCGGGCGTCCCGACCGCTCCGACCGACTCGCTCCCGGCTCGAACCGCTCCGACCGACTCGCTCGGACTCGACTCGCACCGCGCAATGGAGACGTTTCCCGGCCGGGTAAGTACGATGCGCGCCGCGGAGCAGTCCGACCGAGCCGCGCACTCCGGCTCGTAAGAGCTGTCGGAGCCGTACTTTGGGGGTCCGTGTCGGACCCCCTGTACGCGTAGCCGCGCGAGTCGCACACAGGGGGACCCATGGGTCCCCCTACCTGTGCGTGTACGGCGCGAATCGCTTCGCCGCGTACCCGCTGTAGGGGGCGCCCTTGTCCGACTCGCACCCATTGAGTCAATGGGAGCCCACGTACGCGTTGTACGACCGGCTCCCATTGACTTCAATGGGAGTCCGACCGACTCGAGTCCGATAACATACGGACGCATCGTACTCGTTCGGTCGGACTGCACGGGTCCGATTCGGTCGGAAATCTCTCCGGGTCCGGCTCGGTCGGTGAAATTTCCGGCCCGAATCGGAATCGACCCCTCAGTGTTGGTACGGGAATGGGAAAAGAGTATTTTCCAAGGGGAAAAACGTTTTCCCAGTTAAACAAAAAAGTGCTTTTGCACAGGGTATCCTATACTCCCTGTGCAGAGTTCTCCTCTATGGACAACTCTGCTGTGGGAATAGGAACCTGCTGGAAAAATCAGCTGAATTTCCCAGGAAAAACCTGTGTCTGTTGCCGCTTTCAAGGCATACTTCAAGGAATGTTGGTGAATAGCAAAAAGTCAAAAAAATATGTTCAGGCAGAGACAGAGCTCTGCACCCATACTTACTGATGATTAGGACACCAGGTATACAAATCCAATTTACAGGTATGTGAAGAATTTTATTGAGGTTGATTGCTTTGACCTAGTCTTAAGTATTTTTAAAGCACTCAATCAGTGTGTAAATGAAGTGAAATTCTGGAATATAACACAACATTTGTAATATACATCATTATATGTCCTTGGTCCTAAATATATGTGGGCAGTTTGATCAGACCACTTAAAACCTGTATCAAAGAACACTACAGAAAATATTAACAAACCTGAGCCAGGCCCACCTCAAACAGAACAGTACAACCAGATTCATCCTCACCACAAGAAATTCCAATTCTTTGGATTAGAACATATGAAAGTACATTCAAGAGGAGGCAACCGAGAATTACGTATGAGGACACAGGAAAGCAAACTAATCCTCAAATTGGATAACACCAATAAGGGACTCAAAAAAGATGCCCAGATGCATAAATGGTTACAAAATAAGGAAAATCAGTTTCTGAAAAACTCAATTCACTCCCAGAAACCAATTAATTTAGACTATTGTCTTTTCTATTACCTTGACATACACTAATAAACCTTTTCTCTTCCATCACCTAAGGGGCAATTTTATTTATTCAAATTGGGTCGTATTTTAGGTATTTTAAGATATACCCTATACCTTGAAAGTGATTTCTTGTAACTGGGCATTGTTGTTAATTACCACTACTGTAACCCCAAAAATTTGGTAGATTAAGTTACATGGTCCTGACAAATTGCCCAGATCTGCAGCGACTTCATATGGCAAGAAACATGTGGAACGACTACTTCACTTTCCTGTGAGCTCTACCGGATCATTGTCTCCAACTCACCCACCCCTTGCTTTTAATTATAACAGAAGGTCCCACTTATTAAAACATCAGGGTCTCTCTTTGTTATTTCTATACCACACACACCAATCTACACACTGCGCCTCCACTCATGATTCATTACAGCATCTCAATTCAAAAGACCTCCTGCAAAGATCCCCCTCGAGGGGCCTGTTGGGCATTACAGCGCCGGCCAAACGAGGAGCTGCCCGATGATGAAGCATGACACCTTGCTTCTGAGCAATCAGATCCCCCGATCTGATTGCCCAGCCATCTCCCGATCTTCTACTTTATCTTCTCTCATTACTTTAAGGAACTGTTTGCAATTCAAAGAGTCCGAGGAGGGGAAGTTAAGTGCCAATTTCGAACATAAGATCATACCTAATTTGACAATTTCCCGAAATTGTATGTACTATAAATTATTTTTAGTTGGCTAACCATTCTACTAATCCCCAGATCATGCATCTAAATACATTTTCTTCCAAATTTTAACTTTTCATTTTAAATGCAAAATTTTAATCATGATATAAGTGATTGTATTTTAACGATTGGGCAGTTATTATTGTTTGTATATCCATGATACTAAAACACCTTTATGGCAAATATGCAGAAAAGAAGTATTTTTGATGATGATGAACTGCTTACTCCATTTGTATACACACAAACACTTTACCACAATATATGCTTTTATTTTCATGACCATCACTGAAACCTCTATGCTTTCTCTCTACTTCTTTTTCTCCCACAAATGTTTCATCTGACAGCTCCTGAATACCTTGTCCACGTGACATTTCTAATATAGTCTATTCCCTATGACATCCTACTGGTATGTTTTCCACTACTCCTATAATTTATTCCCTGATATCTACCGGTCATCCAAGATAGATATAGCAAGAAATCTCTGAAACCAGATAGCTTATTTACTTCTAATTGCACAGTACACTGTAATGTATGTTAGACCTAGTATCCTTGGTGTGGTTCTCCCCTAACTTTTTGCTGTCAATCTTCCTGTCTTGCTGTCTTCATCTTTGCTGACTTTAGGACTCTGTGCCCTTTACCACTGCTACCGAGTGCTAAAGTGCTTGTGCTCGCTCCTTAAAACATGGTTGAATTGGCTTGCACCCAATTGGCACATTTAATTTACCTCTAAGTAAAGTGGTACTACCTGTACCCATGGCCGGCAAGTTATATGCTACTAGTGGGCCTGCATCACTGATTGTGCCACCCACTTAAGTAGTCATTTAAACAGGTCTCAGGCCTGCCATTGGAGCCTGTGTGTGCAGTTTTAAACTGACTTTTGACTTGGCAAAATAAACCTTTTGCCAGGCCTTAGCTTTTCCTTTTTAATACATACAAATCACCCCTAACGTGGGCTCTAAACAGCCCAGAGGCAGCGTGCAGTGTATTTAAAAGGTTGGACTTGTAGATTTAGGTTTAACATGTCCAGTAGTGAAAACCTCCTAAATTCGTTTGTCCCTACTGCAAAGCCTAGTGGTTCAGTAGGATAACATTGGAGTTACCTTATTACATTTAATGAGCAGTCGCTTCGATTTGGGAGCAGATGGACAGGTCAAGTTTGGTGTCTAAATAATTGTAATTTAAAGTCTTCCATAATGGTAAAGTCGGAATATAAGTCACAATTCTAAACATACCACTTTTAGAAAGTTGGCATTTTCTTGTCCCAACCATTTGGTGTCTGCTTCCTGTTTCCTGGCACAATATGCAAAGACCAACTGCCAGCTGCACCTTATCATGTTACATGATAAAGTGTAGCTGGCAGTTGGTCTTTGTATATTGCTCCCAGTCAGTGTAACAAAGGAGCATATGTGCTGGCAAGATGGGCCATCCATGACTTGATGGGGGAGGAGCTGCCGCCTACCTCAGTTGTACATCACAAAGAATCTGCTTGAGCACATTTTCAAAGGGTTAGACACTAATGTATTGTGACCCCAGGGAAACTGGGGCCAGGGCAGGGAGGTAGGAAATTCCAAACACCCCTAGGGTGGAAACCTCCAGAACTTTCTACTACTGTACACCAGGTATAAGTAATGGACCTTGAGACCCAACTCTTCAGTTCACCTCTGGGCCTGTGGAAGACTCAGAAGGACTGCTGTGCTGCTCTGCTGCAAGACGGACTGCTGCTCTGCAACTCTGCTGCTCTGCTGCTTTAGTAAAAGGACAGGCCCTGCATCTTGAACCCAGGACCACCAGAGTGACACCTAAGGCTAGTTGGCTAGCTTCCTGATGAGAGCCTCGGGAACAGAAAAGGCTCCAACCACCTTGAACCCAGCACTTGGACTCTGTCTGCTGTGAGTCCTACCCCACAAGTGGTGCCATGCCAGTCCTGGACCCTTAGAAATGGGCCTGAAGGTGCTCAGCCAGCCCAGCTGTGGCCCAGTGAGCAGAACGGATGCAGCGTGACGCATCTCCTCCTTGCAGCTGCTTCTGAACTGCCGATGCATAATGTATTCCTGATGCAGGACCTCACCTTGCAGCCCGCAGCTTCCTTGGAACCGCATGCTGCGCAACTCATTCTTGGTGCATCCTTGACATAGGCCTTCACATTGCAAGGCCCTCATCAATGGAATCCTCGGGGATGCAGGACTCTGCAGCGTAGCCCCTCAGCTTCTTCGGAACCACCTGTGCCCCACGCATCTTCGAAGCAGGAGTTCACATTGCAAGTTCCTTGTCAACCGCATCCTTGAAGACGATGCAGGACTCCCCATCACAGCTCTTCAGCTCCTGGAAACGCTGCTGCATGATGCATCCTCGACACAGGATCTCGCAAACCAGGATTTTAGGTATTTTTGTTCAGGGGCCTAACTTGGTCCCTGTATCCAGTCCGTGCTCCATCGTGGTCAGCCGGGACTTGTGGCTTTGTCTCGTCCAGCATGATCAGATAATCACAGTTGGAGCATTGTACTTTTAGGCACTATTTTTACATAAAATGTGAAATTGCATATCTCAGGTTCTACTTACTGGATTTGTGTTGTTTTGGTCTCAGATAATGTATCAAATTGTAATCTATGTTTCTAAATTGGTGAGGGATTTTTCTTGTATTGTGTGTTCACTTTATTACTGTTTGAAATGCTGCATAAATACTTTACACATTGCCTCTAAGTTAAGCTTGACTTCTTTGTGCCAAGCTACTAGAGTGTTAAGCACAGGTTAATTTGGGGTTTGCTTGTGTTTCACCTTGACAGAGATTATGTTTGCTGCTATAGTAGGGCTTCACGCCCCTTAACTAGAAACCCAATTTCAAACATTGGTATTCAACTGTGAGATTTGGACTTATTTTTGTACAGTACCATACAGTGATTTTGTGTTACACTAAAATCTCAGATAAATAATTTGATACTAATTAAAATTTGTTTAAAATTCTCCTTCATTGGCTCTTTTGCTTTTACCAAATCTACTCTCATTGATATTTGAGTGTCTGTGACCATACCTGGAGTAATGGAATTTGAGCTGACCAACCTGAATAACTACACCGTGGATATATTTAAACAGTTCTGTAAGGAGAGCGGACTGCAAATCATGAACGGCACAAGTTGGAGCTTCAGAAAGCACTGAGGGCCAAGATGGAGGTCCACAAGTTGTTGACTGCAACAGATGATGGGATTGAAGAGGATGATATGAATGAGTAGGAGCAGAGCCTGGATGCCAGCCCTGAGATGCAGCACTCAGAGGAGGGGGTTTACTCAGCTCTTGAGTTGGAGCTTTCTGCCAGGGTGGAAGGCAGTGTATCTTTGCATGACCTGTCCCAGAATATCTGGTGGACAAGAAGACAGACAGGGAGTTTCATCTGCAAATGGCTGAACTCAACAAGGAGGAGAGACTAGCTTTAGAGTGACTGGCTCATGAAAGGAGCCCCAGAGAGCTGGACCATAAAGCCAGACAAGCAGAGCCCAACAACCATGGTGGCAGCATACCCAGAGTGTCTGAAGAGGACAAGAAAGTTTGCATACCCATAAATCTGATGCTCAACTCTGTGGTAAGGGATGGCATAGATAAGTGTTTTCTTTGCCTTAAGATATACAGGATGCCAAAAGAGTTTTGGAGAGCATCACTTTGGAAACACATGCCTCCAGTGGGGAGGGATATCTTGCTTACACTAGCTGGCGGACCAGATCAAGTACATCCCAATGAAAACCATCCTTGTCACCAAGTTTGAACTACTTCAGAATAGTCCCTCATTAGGTTCAGGGATAGCCATAAGACACAGACCCAGTCTTGGGAGGATTTTCTTGATTAGCCATCAAGGCAAAGAAGGGGTGGGTGTGGGCAACAAAGTTGATAATTTTACTGGGTTGTTTAATCTGATACTAAGAGAGCACAAGTTCAATATTTGTTTTACAGAGCTGTACCTGGTTGATAATAAACTCCCTGACCCCAGGGAGCTTGCTAAGGGAGAGGACCGCTGGGTATCACCAG
This sequence comes from Calotriton arnoldi, assembly GCA_963921515.1. NCBI lineage: Eukaryota > Metazoa > Chordata > Amphibia > Caudata > Salamandridae > Calotriton > Calotriton arnoldi. The sequence continues at coordinate 628,351 of CAWUFW010007412.1, read as the reverse complement.
AGTGTCCAAAAAGGTATCTAGGACAATCACCAGAACGGTGGTCAGGTCAGTGGCCAGAGGAAAGAAGGGGGGAAACCTAAAAATAAGGAGCTCTCTAAATGCCCCCAAACAATTCCAAAGGGAACAATAGTAACCAGTCCCAGTTTGCACCTAAAATAAAGGTTTATTTTGATTAACCGAAAGGGAGGTTTGTCCCCTAGGACTGGTCCTGCCTCTTGAATCCAGGACAATCAGAGTGAAACAAAGGACTAGTTGTCAGGCCTCCTGATCAGAGCCTCAGGGACAGAAGAGGCTCCAGCCACCTTAAACCCAGCACCTGGACACTGTCTGCTATGAGTCATAACCCCCAAGTTGTGCCATCTCAGTCATGGACCCTTGGAAGTGGACCTGAAGGTGCTCTGCCAGCTCAGCTGTGGTCCAGTGAGCAGAACTGACTCAGTGCGACGCATCTCCCCACAGACATCTCGGAACCACCACTGAGCGACGCATCCCCAATGCAGGACCTTGCCTCACAGCCCGCAGCTTCCTCTCAACCACTGCCGCACGACGCATCTTTGACGCAGGACTGCGCATCACAAGCCTCTCAACAACGATGCAGTACTCCACATCGCTGCCCTGCAGCTTCCCGAAACTAATGCTGAGTGATGCATCCTCAACGTGGGATCTCACAACACTCTGTAACCAGGATTTTAGGAACTTTTGTTCAGCTGGCCTCGCCTGGTCCCTGCAGCCCGCCCATGCTTCATCGTGGTTGGCCTGAACCTATGTCTTTGTCCCGGCCAGGCACTACCAGATAACCACAGCTGGCTGTTTGTTCTTTTTGCACACTATTTTTACTTAAAATTGTGAAATTGCAAATCTCCAGTTCTATTGAGGAGTTTGTTGTTTTGGTCTCAAAACATTTATGAGGTATGAATCTATTTTTCTAAATTGGTGTGGGATTTTTCTTGTGTTGTGTTTTCACTTTATTACTGTTTGAAGTGTTGCCTAATACTTTACATATTGCCTCTAAATTATGCCTGAATGTTTTGTGCCAAGCTGCCAGATGATTAATCACAGGTAATTTGGGGTTCGCTTGAATTTCAACCTGACAGACTTAGTGATTGCTGCTTGAGTAGGGTTTCACCCCCCTCAACCAGTAACCCAATTTCCAACAGTTCCATTGGAGCAGGGTCAAGACTGATTTGCATATGGCTGGGTCCAAATTGCAGTGGCATGGTGTGCAAAATAATGATGGACTGATATGCGGCCTAAGTAATTACCAGTAGTTCGGATTAATTCAGACATTCAATCCATCACTTTTTTCTACACAGCCACTCAGGGTTTAAGTCCAGACCATGATCTCTCATTCCTTTTCTTCCCCTGGTTCCTCTGACAGGTGTGTTGTTTCCAGATTTCTCTACCAAAAGATTTAGGCACAGCAAGGGATTTTTGATTGGTCTGAACACACAGAAACTGGCAAGAATAAAGGGAAACCACACAAAGACCAGCAGAAAGGAAATTATACCTAAGCCTTTATAGGTCACTCCTGCCTCTAAATAGCTCTTGAAGCACCTTTCTTCTTTAATTTGGTAGAGCAGAGTCAGTACATTAGAGTCAGATCCACATGAAGCTCTGAATCAGATAGGTTCCCAAGGTTAAATCTGTGTTTGTAGTTTGGTGGCCTGAAGTGAGAGGAATTAGGAGACAGGAAGAGCTCATTACCGTGGAAAGCAGCATAGCAAATGTTATGGTTTAGAAGATGTTAAAGTTGTTTTTATTTTAGCAGGAAATACGGTAACTCAATTACTCTAAAGCACAATCTGGAACGGGGAAGCTTGGGAATTTTAGGCCTGTTTGCCGAAGTGTCATTGCCAATATCAGACTGAAGTTACCCTATAAAATACCCTGTTTGAGAATGCCTGGATCAGATGAAGATAATAACACTTCCCTGATTATAGTTCTAAAGAATTCCTGCTTGTTTAATAAGGACTGGCAACATATTTCCTTCTAAACTTACATGGCTATAGGAGGTAATGGCCCTACCAGAAAAGCGTGCATGCCCTTGTATCAGAGGATGTCGTTACGTGCCTATTGGAAAACTAGTTGACATTTCTCCTAGTTTCCACTGTGGAATGTGTCCTCTGGGTGGAAGGTTTAGACATTCATACGGACATGTGGAGCTACTCCCAATGAAGAGAAAACCTGAAAATGAGTGAAAACTGGACATTTTTCTAAGGACTAGGGTCTGAAGATCCCGCCCTCAAGATTTAAGGACATTTTTGTCAAAGCAGCCACACTACAGAACAATTTTGTACAAGCAGATTCCTCTTAGTAATTTCCATGCTCAAAGCATTTCAACAGAGGATGACTGCTCAACAAATGTATCTGACCTTGTGGAGGCCTTCTAACCTACAGCTTCAAAGTCTTTCTCCACTAAAGACATTAGACCTCCAGTAAAGTTACAAAGTATGAAAGTAAATCTTTTTCTGAGATAAAAATCTAATGTTCGTTAATTCATGTTCACTCAGAAGACTCAGATTAGAATGTAAATATCCTATATTTCTTAATGGATTGGTTCTTGATTTTGCTATAACATTTGATCCTTATATAGAATTGTGGCATTTTACTCATCAGATGTTCTCCTTATATTTAACTTGACATTTATCTAAGGAAGACCTTTCTGCTTGTGCCAAGATACCAATAGTGAACCAGGGATTCCTCAGAGAAGCAAGTATACCTTATGGTGGGGTGGTCAGATTGATTGGGTCCTGTGGGAACGTTGTTATAACTTGCACAAAGATTATAGAGTCTCTCGCTCATAGCTGAAAAGTATGGTTTCCCACAATCCCATAACACCTGTTGGCTACATAAATTTAGCCAAAAAGATTGCACTTTTCCAGTTGAAATTTATGTTTCAGGATATGTAGTAAATAATTGACGGAAGGAGGTTGAAATATTACTTAGTATTAGCATTAGGATATCTTAAAAGATTGCTTGACCTGGTAGAAGCAAAGGTCTATGAGAACATTATTTTGGAGGCTATGATTATATCACATCGACTGAAGTGTTTAAATTTAGCCTAAAAACTATTTGTTTTATATATACAACATAACGGGCTGTGGACTGATGCCGATGGAGTGAGCAGCTCACCTTGGAGCTCTGCATCCAGTACCATCCAGTACCATCCTGCCATTACAGGGCCTGCCTAGGGAGCACAGGCATCGCTGATGAGGGCTGAGCCCGACTTCATTTGATTTCTGCCTTTTATGTGGCCGAGCTGTGAGGCAGAGGCCCAAGATGGCGGCGAGTGCCTTGTAGCCATAAAGAAGGATAGTGCCATGCCCCTGATGACTGTGGTCCCGAGGCAATGCACGGATGGGACTCCGCATCACAATGCTACCTGAAACCCTGGAGTCCCACATGAACCTGCTGCTGCTCTGCTTGCTGTCACCTAGACTTGAGAGGGTGACAGTCTGCCCAAAACTGGAGGGGGGACGACGGTCCTGCAGAGATGTACTGCCCCTGTGGAGATGCACTGCCCCTGGGCTGCGCTGATTCTACTGGCGGTGGAGCGTTGTCTTCGGTGCCGCCTTTGGGGACAGAAGGGAGTGGTGCAGCGTCCATTCCCGGAGAAGAAGGGCTGCTGAATGACACCCCCTGATCCCCTAACTACTGTGCCTGTAGTCCCACACTGCCTCCACCCATGAGCCAGGACCTACAAGTACGTGATGGGGAGACCCATACATCACCACCTCAAGGGGAGTGCGGGAAGGGTCTAACTGAAGGACTGGACATATCGGCCTATATGTTGGTGTGCATGAAGACCTACAAGTAAGTGATGGGGAAGGTCTGGACATCACTGCCTTACAAACAGAGCAGCAGGGACAGACTGAAGGACTGGGCCTATCGGCGCGTATGTCTGCAGGCACCCTTACTGACCTGTGCTTGGTGGCGCTGACCCGCTCTGTCTGCTGTGGGCCCGGTTTGAGTGAGGGCAACTGGAGAGAGTTGAGCTGCAAGTGCACCTAACACCTTGAGACCCCTCTCTGCTCTGGAGGAGACCAGTGATTTTGATCATCAATTATGGGGGCCCACTGATCCGATCCCTCTGCACTGCCTTGCCTGGAGTGACTTGGGTCCACTGCTCTGCCCCGAACACTGACAATACTTGCTCATCAGCAGGGACCCTAGGGTGGCCCAGTCATCTGGATTGCGTCTGGGGACCACCGACTGCTCTGCTTGCCTGCCTGGGGGAGGCAGTCTGGGCTTCATCACCTTGTGAGAAGCACGCGGGGGAAGCCTTGAAGACTCGGCCAATATATTGGCAGACAACCTTGCTCCTTTTAGAACAATGATAGTGACCTGCCTTGCTACTTCTGGGCCCAATTTGTATGAGGGCGATTGAGAGGGGTAGCACTGGGGGCATGCCTAATACCCTGCTGCCCCCCTTCCCCTCTGAACTAGTGGAGATCAGCGCCTTTGACCCTTGTCTCTTGGGGCCCACTGACACAATACCTCCACTCTGCCTTGACCAGAGTGACAGGAGCCCTCTACCCTGCCCCAGGTGCTGGGGGCATCCGTACATCAGCAGAGACCCTATGGGAATCCACACCCACAGCTTGGAATTGGGGGGGTTGACTGATACCCCTGTGTGGGCTTGGAAGCTACTGCCCGATCTGTTTGCCTACCTGATGAGAACTGCGAGAGGTAATGAGATATGAGCTGAAAGGGTGCCCTCATCTGTATCTGACCAGCTCCGTGGACGAGCTGTGAGGCGGCCCATTCTAGGATGGCCGAGAGGTGAACATTCCCCATAATTGGGGCCCTCTGTGCTCCGAAATGGAACCATGCTCTATTACCCTAGCCCTCGACTCGTAGGGGTGTCCTGACGCTGACCTCTATCCTGCTCTACCAAAAAACCTTAAGTGTATTTTGCTAACGGTGCATAGTGCCGCAGACTACAAGGCCCACCCTGACCCATGAAGATCATGGGCAAAACTACCCACAGAAAAGACCAAGACCTTGGCGGTACAATTGGACCCCTGAGTGATGCTGAACCAGCATTACCGGCACTTGGGGCAGCTGAGAGCCTCACACTGCAGGATGTTATACTGATTATCACATCCTCCCGAGAGGCATTGGAGACTAAAATAAATGACCTATGATATGATCTAGCCCTATTGCATGATGATCACAGGTGCCTCGTGGAGAGAATCACCGCAACTAAGCAAACATTAGCAGACATACCATTAACAATCACCTCGACCACTGAGAGGATGACTAAAATGGAGTTTAAAATTTGCACACTTGAACTGCGGGCAGAGAATGCCAAAAATCGCTCCCGATGTAACAACATTAGGGTGGTTGGTTTGCCAAAAAAACCTGAAGGCACCAGCATGGTAGATTATCTGGAAAAATGGTCAAGGGAGGAGGTCCACCGGAAGGGCTTTCCACCTTCTTCGCTCTCGAACAAGCCCACAGAGAACCAACCAAGTAACCATCATGAGTCCTACTACGCTACCTTAGAATGTCTGCAGTGCACATGAGGGTGTTGGAGGAGGGGGTAAATGGAAAGTGAATACACGGCTTAGCACATGTGATCTATACTACAGATGGCAACCCCAACAATATTTAAGTGCCTCCCCTGGAGCATTTGTGGAAACCATACTATGTCAAAGCACTAAAAAGTGCTTTCTAATATGAACAGGAGGAGTATTCAAATTGCACTACTACAGAAAACGCACCTAATGGCTACGGAGGGAAGGGCGCTCCAGTGCCGCTGGAGAGGTCAAGTATATTACACCACATACTTGGTTATGCAAGGGGAGTCCTACTATGGATTAGGGTGGGGGTACTGTTTCAGTGTGTTAGCATCCTGATAGATCCAGAGGGTAGGTACGTGGTGGTATGGGGACATCTGGAGGGCCGAGACCTCACAATTGTAAATATTTATGCCCCAAACACAGATCAGAGCGCCGTTTTGATGGTTTATGGAGACCATTGGCACCACATCTAACTAACCAAACCATTATGGGGAGAGATTTTAACTGTGTGGCGGATACACAACTAGATAGGTCACACCCCCCACTGGGGGGATCCCAAACTAACAGCACTATTGAGCATTTACAGAATGGCAGTGACATTGGGAGCATATTGACTCCTGGAGACATATGCACCCACAAGGATGGGCCTATTCTTTCTTCTCTAGTCTCCACAAAGGCCATGTCCGGCTTGATACGTTTCTTTGTACTCCGGATGTCCACAGGTCAATACATTTAGTTGAGTATTTAGCCCGCACAATCTCAGACCATAACCCCACACTACTAGATCTCAAATGGACCCACGCTCACCCTTCTATTCCCACTTGGGATTAAAGCCTGGGTCTCTAGAGGACCAGGTATTCAGAGAAATGATTAGAGACAAACTGACACAATATTTTGACGATAATGCTAACATGGCACCCTCTCCCCAAGTGGGGAGGAACACCTTTAAAGTAGTCCTGCATTGCATAGCTGAATCAAAGGGAGTCAGACATACCTTACTGGGAGATATACTAACAGCAGAGGAACACCTGAGAGATAGGGAAAAGCTCAGGCCAGGGCATCTGAATTTACAGCCTTGCCTCTTGGAGGCTAAGGAGGCTGTGGCGACCCAGATGGACCAGCTCAGGAGCATTGATTTTAGACAATATATGGACAGAACACATGCTGAGCAAGACAAGACGGGATCACTCCTGTCCTGGTTGGCTAAGCCGAATAAACATGGCTCACCCATAGTGGAGCTGAAAACAGGGGGAGGGAAAAGAATATATTCCCAAAAAGGCTTAAATTCCCACTTTGCCCTATATTACTTGAACCTCTACAAAAGTCCTTACACACACGACAGCATAGCGACACAGACCTACCTGGGAGGTTTGCATCTACCGCTCCTTGAGGAGGAAAAGGCAGAGGAGTTGGGTAGAGGAGGTAAAGAGTGGCATCAAAACCATGGCACAGAATAAGACTTCCAGAACGGACAGATTTCCAGCAGAGTTTTATGCTGCTTACTCTAAGGAATTGACACCCAGACTGATGGCCCTCTATGCTACGGTGAAGGATACTGGGCACTTATACGACACTACCTGCAAGGCACTTATTGTGCCCATTCTGAAGCCGGGAAAGCTGGTGTCAGATCGCACAGCGTACAGGCCACTCTCAGTGATGAGCATTGATTATAAAATTCTCAGTCGGATACTAGTGACCAGACTGCTAGCTTTAATGACTAAATTAATACACCCGGTCCAGGCAGGATTTATACCTAGGCGTAATACTGCCACCGGCGATTCAAGAAGCCGGAGGATGCAATCGAGCGAGGCTGCAATGTTTTCTGTCGACAAAGAAAAGGCATTTGACAACCTGGAGTGGCATTATCTATACGAGGTGATGCTGCATATGGGACTGGACAGGAATTTCCTCAACTAGAGGAAATTGCTCTATACCAATCTGACTGCTAGGATCTGCACAGGAAAGGTTATATTGAGGAGATACCCAGTGGGTCGCAGTACGAGGCAGGGCTGCCCCTTGTCCCCCCGGGCTTTTTGCGCTGGCCATATAACCTTTGACCAGCTATGCAAGAATGGGTCCCGCGAATCAGGGACTCTTCATTCAGGGCCATCATCACCGCATAGCACTATATGCAGATGATCTATTGATCTGTCTCTGTTATACCGAGGAGAATCTGAATGAAGTCGGGTCCATGTTAGACTCGTTTGGACTTCTATTTGGCTTTAAGGTGAATTGGCAAAAATCCAAGCTCTTTCCTACAGTGCCGCGTGGAGCCCCACCTGAGAGACTGGAGTGGCTGCAGTGAGAGTCCCGTTGTTTGGCCAACCTGGGGGTCAGGATCTATCATGATTGCCTGGGTCTCCTGGAGGGCAATGTAGGACAGGCCATCCGATCCCTCCATTCTCACATGGACTTTTGGAAGACCTTACTGCTCTCAGTGGCAGGCCAAATAGCTCTACTAAAGATTGTGGCAGTGCCTCGCCTTTTGTACTTCCTCGGTACACTCCCGATTTGGATCCTGCAGGCACTATTCAAAGACATTGACTCCTTAATAATTACCTTCATATGGGGGTAGAGCTGCAGACTGTTGGCATGGGCCACAATGCAGCATTCGACGGCAATTGGTGGACTGGTGGTTCCCAACTTTGAGGCGTATTACATAGTAGCCAAACTGCAATGGTTAGAGCAATGGATGGCCAGTAGGCGAGACCCGACCAGGCCCCAAAACCCATCTGCACTGACCCTCACTGATCTCACTAGGGTGTTCCTTCAAACTCCTCACCCACGCACACAAGGCACTCCACAATACTGGCCCAGCCTATCTCAACAGACGGCTCTTCTTCTACGTCCCCAACCGCCAGCTCCGCTCCGCCGACCTCTCCCTCGCCACCGTCCCCCGCATTCGAAGAACAACCACCGGCGGCAGATCCTTCTCACACCTCGCCGCCAAGACCTGGAACACCCTTCCACTAAGCCTACGAAAGACCCAAGACCTGCTGACCTTCAGGAGGCTACTCAAGACCTGGCTGTTCGACCAGTAGCAGCATCCCCCCCCCTTCCCTCTCCCCAGCGCCTTGAGACCCTCGCGGGTAAGTAGTGCGCTCTACAAATTCTTTGATTGATTGATTGATTGATTGATTCCTTAAGGTGAGATGCGCCAGCACCGGAGACACACAGGAACTCCAGGTAATTATTAGATGTTGTAACCGTTGCTTGCAAAAAACACATAGCAAAGTTCCATACTCTCCAAACATTCCCCTCACTATGCTGAGAAAGCTTCCCCACAGCGGTTGCTGGGGGGACTGGCTTACTGGGTGGAGGCTGAACTTAAAATGACCCTGGTTTGAGGAGTTCTGTGTGGAATTTGAACTACTGCAGGGCCATTTCCTCTTCCACAGGGCAATTACAACGGCACTGAGGAAATATTGGGACACTGGCCCCGCTGAACCGAGCGTACTTTGAAGCTGGCACTATGAGGTCCTATCTGCAGGAACCATAAAGCCAGTCTCATGCTTGTATAAAGCAATACGGGAGCGACCACTAGAGCACCTGCGCTTACGATTGGAGGAAGACGTAGGAACCCCTATTGAGGCTAAAAATTGGGACACTATTCTAGAGAGAACTCTGAAAATATCCAGAAATGCACACTATAAACTCATCAGTTATTACATCCTCCACAGATTGTATTTAACCCCAGAGCGCATAATGAGATATTTCCACTTGGGTGATGCAGCTTGCCCAAGATGTGGAGAACTGGAAGCCCAGTTTTTACATATGTTCTGAATATGCCCCTCACTTAGCACTTTCTGGGAGGAAGTTACAACCACTGTTGTGACTATTATAGAGTGAGGTTCCTAACTCCCTAGGCTATTGCCTTCTAGGATGGTTTCCACACTCATCTAAAACCAAGGACACAAGCAAATTCCAAGACTAGGCGTTCATCCTGGCCAAGTGAGAAATCATGAGGAATTGGAAGGCATCGGGAGGGCCCCGAATAACAATGTGAAGAAAGGAGGTGGAGAAGTGGGAGGGTTACGAGGGGAGTTTGCTTCTATGGGAAGCCAGGCATGGGGTGGGCACATTAGATGCAGCCCGAGCCCTTGACACACTAGTGGCTAGCTTCACAACTCCCAAATCCGACACTCCCATAACCTCACCTATGGGATCACCAGCATTAGCTTTACATTGAAACCCTACACAAAGTTATGGCTATCTCCTCGGCATCCGGAGTGCTGGAGGGGTGGTTTGGTCCCTTTCATAAATTAACATGACCTGCCTGTCTCCTAGAACCCTATATCAGAGCACTCGGATAAGATGCACATTATAGTTACATGCATGACTCTGTACTGACTCATGGGGGGAGGAGGGGACGGGAATGTTTTTTACTCTGGGGGGATTGAACATGAACCTAAGCTTTGCTGACTTAAGAATGATATCTCAAGGATAATGCTTATCTGTAACTGTGATGCATGCTTTGAAAAACCCCAATAAAGTTGTTTACAAAAAAAATGTATACAATATAAAATTGTAGTTTCAATAACATGTCCTATGTTTCACAATCTTTCTTCATTATGGGAGGATTCAAGTACACTACCTAAAAGAATGTGAATGTTTGATCTTAAGAAATCTCAGCACATTATGAAGTTCATTACAAAGAGGTTTCTTCTGACAATGCTGGGGGAATGTGGATTACATCAGTGGGCACTGTGTTGTGTTTAAATATGTTCGAATGAGAAGCTTTTGAAAATTATTAGATGGTAGTGTGTTAGGAATTAAGCACGAAGCTTAACCAATTCTGGAACAACAGAATGACAGGAAGCAAGACCTTTGAGTTGAGGTTACAGTCAGACACATATGCCTTGAAGTTGTGCAAAACATTAGAAAGTGGACATGTTGTTTTGTTTGTTTTATTTTATTTTATATGCTTAAATAACATTGGTGTATTGGAAACGAATTGTAAGCATAACTAAAGTCTTGTGTATAGTAAAACAGATTGTTCACGTGTTAAATAATTATTTGTAAGCATGATTAAGGCCTTCAGGTTTTCTCCACGCGTGCTGCCACACCCATTTGCCATGTGCAGTACTCTGCCAGTTGATGATGAGTCATACACCCTGCATGAGTAACATGTGTCAAATAATTATTTGTACGCATGACTAAGGCCTTCAGGTTTTCTCCACATGTGCTGCCATACCCGTTTTCCATGGGCAGCACTCTGCTAGTTGATGAGTCATACATCCTGCACGAGTAAACCCCACCCATCCCAGAGCTATAAAAAGGAACGTCTCTCTAGCAGAAATGCTTGGCTTTGTTATTTCTCCCGCTTACCTGCATTCCAGCGCGTTGATCCGGCTCTGGTTCCTGGGCTCATCTTCTCCATCCAGACTTCCTGTGCGTCATCCACTCTTCGGCTCCGGTTGCCTTGGTAACCTTCCAGAGTCCAGCATCGCTTCCGGATTCCCTCAGCAGCTAATCAACAAGAAAAACAAAAGAAAGAGGACAAAGTTCAGAACAAGGTATTTCCCCATGCTCGCGTCTTGTGAATTCGGTCACAAGATTTAACAGGTACTCTTTATTTATACTTTTGCTCGCAAACTGCAATCGGAGAACATTTAATTCCAGGACAATCAAGACTTAAGTTCAGACTTATTGGAATACGGCAATTGTTGTTTCTTTTGCATTTTAAAGCAGGAGACGTATTTGAATAAGAACTCTGTTATAAAAAGTAAGTTATTGACAATCACTCTTTGGATTATTAGGAGAGACAGTTATGCTAAGAATTAAGCTTGTGTAAAGGTTGACATACTCTGTTTCTTTCCTAGCATAAGGTGTAATCAAGAAACATTACCAAAGAATGTCTTCATGAATGATTGGATGAACAGCAATGGTTTATAAGAGTTGCAATCTTTATTAGAGAGGTATAAATAATAGAAGGCATTGAACGTATCTTGATATTATTCACTAGTTGATATATGAGTAATCTGAATCCAGTATTTAATACTTATATCTTATTTATTGTTTAAAGACAAAAGCACAGTACCACGAAATAGTGCCAAAACGAAGGTGAAGGTAGAAGCTTGTCAGTGCACCAGAAGTACTACAAACCAGAGGTCACAGTGTCTTTTCTCTTTTTTTTATTTTGTCCCATTCCCCTTTCCCTGGGATTCTACCTTGGCACAGAGTGTTTTAATCACTTTTGCGGAGGCAGGGTCTTGGGGGTATTGGGATTCAGCATCGTATCTCCGCAAGGGAACAACCTGGTTTTCAGGTGAGTGGTAACCAACAGAAGGCCAAGCCACAAAAAACTAAAATTCCTTTTGGGAGATATGGATCTAGAGCAGGATCACATTGATCAAGACCACATTGAAACTCAGGACATGGCCCAAGCTCTCCTGAGCGATGTTATCAAGCAACAAGATGTAGCGGGAGCATTGCAAGCATTACATTTAGAAATGCAAAAATTAAGGGAAGAAAACGCAGAGTTACATAGTGAGTTAATACGCTATAGACCCAGAGAGAGTCCTTGTGATACTCCTATGCACAAACCTTTTGACTTAGGTGCAAAAAGTAAAAATTCAACTATGTACACGACTTCTGAACCTTCCTCAACCCCAGTACAAGTCACAGTAGCCGTTCCTAGTAATGTACCTCTAGCAGCCCCTGAACGATTTCTTGGAGATAGTTCTAAATTCAATATTTTTATTAGTCAATGTCAGCTACACTTTCTTTGCAAACCTCAAACATTCCCACTGATGCAAGTAAAGTGGCTTTTGCTCTTTCGTATTTAGGAGGGGTAGCTGCTAATTGGTCAATCCCACTAATTGATAAAAACAATCCCATTTTATATAATTGGCCAGCATTTAAATTAACCATGACAAAATTATTCGCTAAACACACTTTTGTACAAGCGAGTGATAATGAGCTTTTAAATCTTAGACAAGGTAGCAAAGATTTATTGAGTTATATTACAACTTTTAATTGTTTATCAACGGAAACTCAGTGGCCTGAGGAGAAAAGAACCTCTTTATTTTTTAGAGGCTTACGTGACGATTTGAAGGACGCTCTGGCTCATATTGTTGAATTGCCAGATGATTGTTCTGAGTTTATAGATCTTGTTGTGAAGTTGGATCACCGTTTAGGTGAATGCAAGGGAGAAAGGTCACGTTTTGAGCGTAAAATCATTACAATAAAAACAGAAAGAAAAGAAGCAGAAGTCAAAATGCCACATCCTGAACCTATGCAAATAGAGGGCATAAAAGGTCCTTTATCTACCGAAGAAAAGGAACATAGACGAAAATTAAATTTGTGCTTGTACTGCGGACGGTCTGGACATTTTGCCCGGGATTGTTCCATTAAGCCAAAGGGTTTCAAGAAGGTCAACCTTGTGGCTGCCATGACTCAGGAAAATGAGAAGTCTCGTCAGGAAAGGAGGTCGCCCTGTCGAGAGGAATAGATTTAAAGATCTCCCAACATTTGGCTAATACTGTATCACGCATACCACGGCATTTCACAATTCAGGTTACTCTCATTTTGACGGTCCAATTAAGACACACAATTTCGGTGCTTCTAGATTCTCGGGCTACAGGCAATATTTGTGATATTCAGTTAGCCAAAAAATTGGGTATTTCTATGGTCCTGAAGACGCAACCAGAACCAGTCCGTGCTGTGGATGGTTCTGAGTTATCATCCGGTCTAATTAGCAATCACACGAGTCTCATTACATTAGTTTGTCAGAACGGTCACACGGAACAAATCAGTTTTGATTTGATTGACACACCTACATTTGGCATCATTCTTGGAGTTCCATGGTTAATTTCCCACAACCCTAAAATAGATTGGGAAGCACGAACTGTTACTTTAGACTCATTATATTGTCATACACATTGCTATCAAGAAGCACATGGAGAGTCAACAACCTTACTTCGTTGTGCTCATACCACAACTCTTTTAAATACAATACCTAACGAATATCAAGAATTTATGGAAAGTTTTGATCCTGTGAAGGCAATTACGCTACCTCTGTGGGAATCGACGGAAATCTCTGTTAGCATAAGCTGAAGCCATTTTAGTTGTGGCAGCCATTTTAGTTAGCCACGTGCTAGCCATGTGCTTCTTCCGTCTTTACTGTTGCCTGCTTTTCTATTCTGCTTGAGTCATCAACTATAGTTAACTCCTTCAGCACTGAGCCAGAGCAATGTATGCTCAGAAAGACCTGTAGCTGCTAGAATGCACCTGTCTTAGAGTGTAACTGTCAGGCTATTTTAACTGATGTAAGCAGTTTTGGTTTCCCCTCCCACTCTGCTGGCTAAGTGATTCTTGTCTGACCATGTTTGTCAATACCTATTTCTGTGTGTGCCTGTACCTCCTCTTTTGAGTCTCAAATGCTTACTGTGCAGAAAAAGCTGTATATAAGGCCTGTGTTCTGAGACTTCAATGTACTACCTCATACAGTTCCTGAGGGCTCTGTATGGATGTAGTCCCACTCATGAGTGATGAATAAACTTGTTCTTTGATATTTCAGCTTCAGTGCCAATTTCTTCTTTGTTGGTTTAAGGACCCGTGGACAGACAAGGGTGAACCCTGCAGCGGTGGGCCCCTGAAAAGGCTCATTTCCACAGTTTGGCACCCAACATGGGGCTCATCGGAGATGCGGCTGCCCGAAGGAGTGGTCTTGACGGAGAATCGGAATCTACTGAGGAGGTACCCTGCACGAGGAGACACTTTGTCTTTGCAGACCGACGTGTTTTTCCGGTTTTCCCGATCTGACCCTCCAGGTGGCGGCCGGTCCCGACTGAGACTTCCTTTGGCGCATGTTTGCAGAGACCATTAGGTCGCACAAGAGCTTGGCAGTTGGAGGCTGGAGACTTTTGTTTGCTAAGGTCGTTGAAGCGACACTCTTGATTTTGAATTTGCTTGGCCAAGATTTTGGTTTGGTTTGGTTCTTTTTATTGCAATAAAAAGGGGCAGGTAATGAGGAGATTTTTCTCTATTTTGGATGTATTTGGATAAGTACTATATTTGGGATAAGTATTATTTAACTAATAATCATGCCTGTTTCCAGCACACTTCGCAGGTTGTGTTGCTGTCTTGGTGGTACCAAAAGGGATTTAGAAAAAAGTCAGCCGGCTCCCCCAGAGGGGACACCTAACAGACATATGTATGTCAAATATGGTATTTCTTCCATAATGTATAGTACACTGTGGAACAAATACACTAAAAAGGATCCTGCTACGATGGCCGGTGCATGGGTCATTTGATGTTAAAAAGATTCAGTATGTAGAGCAGTGTGTGTTTCAACGTAAAAGTCATCCGGATATGTTTGATTGTGTACGAATGTGGGAGAAAGAAGTGCATGAGAGAGTGAGAAAAGAAGAAGCTATAGCAGAAAAAGCACGGTGCAAGACTATCTACCAGAAAGCGTTAGAATTAAAAAATAAAGAGATAAAGGAAATAAGAGAGAAAGAAGATAGGGAGCGTCGTTTAGAGGTAACTGGCCAGTACCCTGTTAGGTGCCCCGTTTACCCTATACTTAATAAACCTCAGGATGATAGCATTTTGTTAGATCGACCCCCGCCCCGTATATATTTCCTAGTGCCCCTCAGAATGACGATTCTGAAAAGGAGCATTTTTCTTCAGAAGAAAAGGATGCAGATAAGGATAAAGGGCGGACAACTCGCTCTACTTTAACTGTTGAACGCATGGCCACTCTTAGATCCGCTGCTCGTAAAGCAGCTCGTGGGAGTGCCTCTGCCCCAGAAATTTTAGCAATGGTTCAGCAGTGGAAAGATTTAGAGCAGTTATATTTTGTCGAGCACTTTACTGAGGAAGTAGTATCTAGTTTTAGAAAACATTCTGACGATTTAGAGCCTTCTGATATAAATTCTCATCATAAGCAATTACGTGTGGGCACTTTTCTTCTTTCACAGGTGCCTGACCTTATTAGGCGAGTAGTTAAATTGCGAATTGATACATTCCGTCTACGCGAAGAGAAAAAGCAGCTGCTAAGGTTACAACTGAACAAACAGTTCAGACCCCGGCGCGACAAGAAGGAGCTATGGGGCCGGATAATGACCCTAGTAATGTTGTAGTTACTGTGAAACCGATGCGCGAAGCTGCGCCTTTGTATGTTCCCCCGAAGGGTGCAGGCACGAATGATGATAAAGATTCAGATGATGCAAAAGGATATTTTATCTATAATTGGGTTTATACTCCTTGGAGTAGAGCAGACGTCATGGCTCTTAAAGCTGCTTTGCCTGATCCACGGAAAAACCCGGCCGCTTTTTATGAAGAAGTGGAAGGAGCTATTAGCTCCTGTACTATGACTCTGCAGATATTGACATGTTTTTGGACTGATTTTACCCCCCGACATTTGGAGATTAATTAGGAAGGTAGATGATATTACAACTTATGGTGATACTTGGGTGCACTTGGAGGAAAAGGATGCGGCTAGGGAGCCTGCGCAGAAACCACAACAGGAGATATTAGATCTTCCCAAAGCCATCGTGATTAAGTTGAAAACTCTTATACCCCCTAAGAAGATAGATTGGACTACGTTAGCATCTTGTAAGCAGAAAGCAGATGAGTCAGTTTCAGACGTCTTTACCCGATTTGAAGAGACATTTCATGACTTTAGTGGACAGTCATTGACAGATGACACAGGTAAGCATCTGTTCGTCGACAAATTTGTCGCCAACATGTTGCCAGAAATAGCTAGTCGCCTAAAGGCCAGCGAGAGTTCATGGACTACATCTTCCCCCGTCTCCCTTTTGACTATGGCCCAGTATTATGAGCGTCAGGAATTGGAAGCGAAAGGCAAAGAGGACAAAAAGGTTAAGGATTTAAAGATGAAAGTTATGTTGGCTCAAGTCTATGGTCCATCATTTAGAGGTGGTGGTAGAGGTGGACGTGCGATGTATCACCCTGGTGCACCCCCTTTTCCGCGAGCAACTCTGTCTTCTGATCAGTGTGCTTATTGTAAGGAGATTGGACATTGGCGTTTTGAGTGCCCCCTTTTGCGAGGTCAGCAGTATCAGCGGGGTAGAGAAAACATGAGAGGTCGTCCCGGGAACTCAGGCAATAGGGGAGGCATGGATAGTCATCCTAGATTTGAGGCAGTTGCGCACAATCCAAATTCTTTTAATGCTTTTGACAGACGAAATCAATATCAAATGTCTGATTATTCGATTGATGATCCTAAGGATTCTGATTATGCATAGGAATGCCTCGGATGGGGTATGGAACCGGTTGAGGTCTCAGTAGATCAGAGGGGTCCCTATGTCGATGCACGCATCTTGGGTTCTACTGATCGTTTTCTGGTTGATACAGGAGCTACTCGTAGCGCTTTGTCTAAACAATTGGTTCCTAGGGCTCCCCCGTCTGGCACACCGATAACATCGATAGGATTCGATGGGACACCTTCCCTTAGCCCACTGTCACAACCACTTGCATTTAGTCTTGGTAAATTCACGGCTGCATGTCCATTTCTGCTTTCCCCTAACACACCAGATAACATTGTGGGTATCGATATGCTTAAACATTTTTGTGCTACAATGCGTTGTTTCCCAGAAGGTGTGCGTGTCATTTTAAATGATAATTATCCAACGGTTGCAAGGTCCTGCCTTATTAAAGAGGATATTGCTTTGGCATCGCTACCTAGTACCTTGTGGGCTACATCAGATACCGATGTGGGTCAAATGGTTATTCCACCAGTACACATTCAAGTGAAGGAGGGTGCTTCATTGCCTCGACTGTCCCAAAATAAAATCTCTCGAGAAGGGGAAGAGGCATTGATACACATTGTACAGGATTTGATCAGAGTGGGGGTTGTGGAAGAAGTCGCCTACAATACCTGTAATAGCCCTATTCTTCCCATTTTGAAAAATGACACTGATTCTAAAATCTATAGATTTATCATCGACTTACGAGAGGTCAATAAGATAGTAGTGCCTCAATACCCGGTTGTTTCTGACATCACAACACTTCTTACTATGATTCCTCCCACTGCGACTACATTCACTGTAATTGATTTGAAAAATGCATTTTTCTCCATCCCTATTCATCCTGACAGACGTTTTTTGTTCGGCTTCACTTTGAATTTGTAGAGATTTTGTAGAGCTCCACAAGGGTATACAGAGAGTCCTAGCATCTATAGCCAGGCATTGAAACGACAGCTTGATTCTTTTCCTGTACCGAAAGGGGTGGCTCTTATTCAATATGTTGATGACATCTTGTTGGCTGCTGATACCCCTGAACAGTGTGAAGAAGGAACACTGTCATTGCTATCATTCCTTGCATCTCATCATCACAAAGTCTCTCGGAAGAAATTGCAATATTGTAGACAGCAGGTTACCTATTTAGGTCACCTCCTGTCTAAGGAGGGACGTGCACTCACAACAGACCATATTCAAGCCATTTTAGACACGCCTGTGCCCCGTACTCAGAAGGATGTTTGTGCACTGATTGGTCTTACTTCCTTTTGTAGGCAGTGGATTCTTAGCTTTTCTTACATCGGTAAACCCTTGTTGGCCCTTTTGACTAAAGACACTCCGATGCCCCTCCCAAGGACTACTGAATGTCAGGATGCTTTCCAGCAGTTACGTCAAGCTCTTTCTTCTGCACCAGTATTAGGAACTCCAGACTACACTAAGCCCTTCACACTTAATGTACATGAGAGGGACGGTTGCGCTCTCTCAGTGTTAGTACAGACACACAGTGATAAGCAACGTCCTTGTGCATATTTCTCAGCTGTCCTTGATCCAGTCGCCCGTGCGTTGCCTGGGTGTTTTCGAGCGGTGGCGGCAACAGCTGTGTCCATACGTCAGAGTGAGGGAATAGTCTTATCACACAGATTGCTTGTGTTAGTGCCCCATTCAGTCAATCCCCTTTTAAATCAGACAAAAACACAACACTTGACTAGTGCTCGCTTGACAGGATATGAATTGACACTCTTGGCCCCTCATATCACACTGAAAAGATGCTCGACTTTAAATCCCGCTACACTATTGCCATTCCCAGCTATTCAGTCTCAGTCACAAGAGTCTCATGATTGTATATTCCTTACTGAAGAACAAACAAAGGGTCGGGTTGACCTACAAGATACGCCCCTTCCTGACATTGATGGGGAATTGTGGGTTGACGGGTCTTGCTTGAAGTTGCCTGATGGCACGACATCAGCTGCTTATGCAATTACAACACTTCAGACGGTAGTTGAGACAGCTCGCATCCCACAGAAGTCAGCTCAGGCAGCTGAGTTGATAGCATTGACACGAGCATGTGAGCTTAGCACAGATCTGTCTGTTAACATCTACACTGATAGCTGATATGCTTTTGGAGTGGCTCATGACTTTGGGCAACTCTGGAAGGAAAGAGGCTTCCTTACATCACACGGGACACAAATAGTGCATGGGGAATTAGTACATAATCTCCTTACTGCCTTGACATATCCTAAGAAAGTAGCAATTGTTAAGTGTAGCGCCCACAAGAAAGTAACTGACAAAATAGGAGCAGGAAATGCCTTCGCAGACTGTACAGCCTGTGAGACTGCAATGCAGCGAAGTACTACATCTATGTATGTGGTCAAGTCACAGGCTGAACGTTGGCATGATGCCAGGCAAGAGGTGCTGGACATGCAGCGATCTGCCTCTGCTGATGAATTAGACCAGTGGTCCAAGGAGGGAACACTGGATGATGAGGGCTGTTGGAGGAATAAAGAAATGACTAAGTGGAAATTGCCTACAGCCTATTTACACCCCATGATTCACATGGCACATGGGCCGTCACATGTTGGAGCATCCTCAATGACAAAGTTACTTATGCAAGTTTGGGATCATCCAGATATTGCCGGCACAGCTAAAAAGATAGTCCAGTCTTGTCTGATTTGTCTCCAGTATAATCCTGGAAAGGGAACACGAACTCCAACAGGAGGGTTTGCAATACCAACTGCACCTTTTGAGGTTCTGCAAATGGATTATATCCAGCTTGAACACTGTAATAATCTGAAGTATGTTCTAGTAGAGGTCTGTGCCTTTAGTAAATGGATAGAGGCATACGCTACTAAGGATAATACAGCTCTTACTACAGCAAAGGTGCTTCTAAAGGAGTTTTTCCCCAGATTCGGCGTTTGTCGGGTCTTGTGGAGTGACAATGGACCCCATTTCATTGGGCAAGTTGTTGAGTATCTTCTGAAAGGACTGGGAATTAAGCAGAAGTTCCATGCAGCTTTCCATCCACAATCTGCAGGGCTAGTAGAACGTTAAAACTCTACCCTTAAACTTAAATTGGCTAAAATTCAGGCTTCCACATCTTTGAAATGGCCTGATTCACTGCCCTTGGCTTTGCTGTCCATTAGATCGATACCACATACTCGATCTGGCCTCACACCATATGAGGTGGTTTTTGGAAGGCCAATGAATATTTGGGGAATTCCTAAGCCACTATACATGATGTACCTTGTGTATTGATGAATGACTATTTGTCTCAGTTGACTGACAGCTTGCTTTCTATTTATCAACAGGTTCGGGAGACTCTTCCAGACAGGTCGCAGGGTGAGGGCTATGATCTACGGCCTGGGGACTACGTGGTGACAAAGTCCTTCCAGAGAGCCAGCTCCCTAGCCCGAGGTGGCGCGGCCCTGAGCAGGTGCTCTTGGCTACCAGGACTGCGGTGCGAGTGACCAATCGGAAGGACTGGGTCCATGCAACACACTGCCGGAAAGTGTCGCCGGACCTAGTGAGCCCAGCTGTGATTACGGACCACCGCAATATCCTGGACACCGAGAAAGGCCAAGCTGTGACAACTGAAGGACCTGAGGAAGTCTTCCCGGACCACACGATCCCTGGTACATCTCGATATCAGCTGCGACCCCGGAAACTTCGTTGTTGAAAGAGACTGGTTGAGTCACTGTCCTGGGTTAGTGAAAGCCTGAGTAGCAAAGGGGGAGATTCTAGTAGTGATACCCATCTCAACCTCAGTGAAGAAACCAACGGCTGCCCAGGACCTTAGTGTG
Organism: Calotriton arnoldi; assembly: GCA_963921515.1. NCBI lineage: Eukaryota > Metazoa > Chordata > Amphibia > Caudata > Salamandridae > Calotriton > Calotriton arnoldi. The sequence continues at coordinate 607,822 of CAWUFW010007412.1, read as the reverse complement.
AAAATCTGCTTTGTTGTTCAACGTCGAGATAAACATGCCTGCGGAGAAGAAATCAAGAGTTTGTGAACGAAAGGCTGTGTTCGTCATTGGGCTTACTTCCATTGTTATCATCATTGCTACGATAACATGGGTCGTAGAGGGAGTAGCTCCTGCTCAAAATCTACTGACTGCTATTACTCCTGTCCCCATTGAGCACCACTACTTCACTCTCCCTTATCATGAAAAGAAACACAGACAGTCTTATATTAACAACACGTTCATCCAAATGGTACATCACACCCATAATGCTATGAACATTACCAACTGTTGGGTGTGTGGAATGATGCCAGCTCATCAGAAGAAGGGAGGAACGCCTTTTATTCCTCTGCCATTCTCGCATAACGGCTCCTGTAGAGCCTGGTTCGCACTGCTGTGGGCCTCTGAAATTGCTAATATTACTCTAGCTGATATAGGAGGACTAAACTACCAGCTAAATAAAGTCTGTTACCCTGATGAGGAAGGGGACCCACAAGCTGAAGGAACTGTGTGGGAAATGGAAGAGTATCGCCGAGGAAATTCCTCTACACACTATGTTTTCCCAAACACTCAAACTGCCAAGGGTAATGGACCCCCTGTAATAGCTGTTACTAGAGCTCGAGCAGACTTGTGTGTAAACAGTGTTGGTAGTAATCCTGTGGGGAAAAGTGATTGTACTTTGACATTAAATATTACTGGAATAAATAATAGCAGTTTTACGTCATCACACAATACATATTTTATATGTGGAAGTAAGGGATATTACAACTTACCCATTGGTTGGTCAGGTACCTGCTTTGTGTCCTTTTGCTACCACCTGTGTTTTTGGCACCTGCATCCTATCATAAAGACTATAAACTGTTTAATGACATTTCCAAAAACAGATTTAAGAGGACAATAAATCATGATGAGGTGGATCAAACTGATACTGCACTGCAACAGTATGTTGACTTCAATTTGGGACTGTTCTTCTTTGTTGGTGCCGCCTTAAACAGCAGAAAGATCAGGCGCCTGACACGTGTTGTAGAGGCTGTAACCAATCAAACAGCTATGGCACTTGGGAACATCACAGAAGAACTACAAATTGCGAGAATTGTGGCGCTCCAAAACCGGATGGTTCTTGATGTGGTTTTGGCAGATCGTGGTGGAGCATGCCGCATCATTGGGAGCAGTTGCTGTGTCTATATCCCAGACCACGCCCTTGAGTTTTTGAAGCAATTTCCAAGCTGCATAAAATTGCCACTGAAATCCATCAGGATTCAGGAACTTGGACTTTTACCGGTTGGTTTTGGACACTGTTCACCACTTGGGGCTGGAAACTGTTAACAGTTCTATGTATACTCATTGCGATCCTCTTCATCTGCTGTTTATGTATACAATGAGGCCCGATACTTTGTTCCCTTTGTGTTTCCACCTGTACTTCATGCACACCTGTCAAGAGAAATGCTAAAAATGTAAATGCCCAACTAGTAATAGATCAGGAGATTAATAACCTGATGAGGATAGATGTGCAAGATATTTTCCATGTTCCTTCTAGATCATAGCGATGTCTTCAGCTAATGCTAAAAGGGTCGTCTGTGGGAATCGACGGAAATCTCTGTTAGCATAAGCTGTAGCCATTTTAGTTGTGGCAGCCATTTTAGTTAGCCACGTGCTAGCCATGTGCTTCTTCCGTCTTTACTGTTGCCTGCTTTTCTATTCTGCTTGAGTCATCAACTATAGTTAACTCCTTCAGCACTGAGCCAGAGCAATGTATGCTCAGAAAGACCTGTAGCTGCTAGAATGCACCTGTCTTAGAGTGTAACTGTCAGGCTATTTTAACTGATGTAAGCAGTTTTGGTTTCCCCTCCCACTCTGCTGGCTAAGTGATTCTTGTCTGACCATGTTTGTCAATACCTATTTCTGTGTGTGCCTGTACCTCCTCTTTTGAGTCTCAAATGCTTACAGTGCAGAAAAAGCTGTATATAAGGCCTGTGTTCTGGGACTTCAATGTACTACCTCATACAGTTCCTGAGGGTTCTGTATGGATGTAGTCCCACTCATGAGTGATGAATAAACTTGTTCTTTGATATTTCAGCTTCAGTGCCAATTTCTTCTTTGTTGGTTTAAGGATTCGTGGACAGACAAGGGTGAACCCTGCACCGGTGGGCCCCTGAAAAGATTCATTTCCACACCTCCACATAGGTCGTATGACTGCTGCATCAATTTATTTCCAGGTGCCAATTTACCTAAAAGTCGAGTGTATGCACTCACTGAAGCCGAGACACAATATTTGAAAAGGCACTTAGACGAACTATTAGAACTAGGCTTCATTCGTCATTCCACCTCGCCTGTCTCCTCGCCTCTCTCCTTCGTCCCAAAACGGGATGGAGGCTTGAGGGCTTGTATAGACTATCGCAGACTTAATAAGGTAACACTTAAAAATAGATATCCATTACCACTGATTCCTGTACTCTTGGATCAGTTAAGACTCTCAACCATCTATACAAAATTGGACCTACGTGGGGCATATCATCTTATTCGGGTCAAGGAAGGCGACGAGAGGAAAACTGCATTTAGAACTTAATTTGGATTATTTGAATACACTGTCATGCACTTTGGCTTGTGTAATTCCCCTGCAGCGTTTCAATACTTCATAAATGAAGTATTAAGTGACTTTCTTGACATTTGTGTAGTGGTCTACATCGATGATATTCTTATGTATTCTAAAAATAGAGAGGAACATACTCAGAGCAGTGTTAAAATGTTTACAAGAACATCTATTTGTTAAATTGGAAAAATGTACGTTCAACACTGACACTGTAGAATTTTTAGGATATCTCCTGTCTCCAACAGGAATAATGATGGACCCAAAGAAAATAACTGCCATACTTGACTGGACGGAACTTAGTTCAATTAAAGAAGTTCAAAAGGTATTAGGTTTTGCAAACTTCTATAAATGTTTCATTCATCAGTTTTCAGAAATCGTCTCACCTATCACAAAACTCCTACGAAAAGGACAACCTTTTCTTTGGTCAGAGGAAGCTGCGCAAGCCTTTCAGGAATTAAAACGGAAGTTTTCATCTGCACCTATACTGAGACATACAGACCCAGATCTTCCTTTTTTTGTTGAAATTGATGCTTCTCAGGTCGCCGTAGGAGGTGTGCTCTCCCAAAGAAATCCAATCAATGGACAAATACACCCAGTAGCCTTTTACTCAAAGAAATTGCTCCCTGCTGAGCAAAATTATACTGAGGCAGAGAGAGAGTTGTTAGCCATAGAATTGGTCTTCACAGAATACCGCCATCATTTAATGGGGACTAAAAATCCAGTCACTATATTTACTGATCATAAAAACCTACAATTCTTCAGTTCAGTCAAAGCATTAACACCTCGACAGATGAGATGGTTACATTTCTTTAGTGGTTTTGATTTTGTGATAACATATCGACCAGGCTCCAAACAAATACAGTCAGATATCTTCTCACGCTTTGGTCATACAGCAGACTCTAAACATGAGGGTTCTATTCCTTCAATTATACCTGCTGACAAAATTATTGCACCAACATATCAACAAGACTTCCTACTTTTATTAAAACAAGAAAGTCTAAAACAGGATATACACGAATGGTTATCACAGGCAAAGAACACAATCAAAGATGGAATACTTTATCATGAGAATTGTGTATTTGTACCCACTCCAGAATTACAAAAACAAATCCTGATTTGGAATCACGATTCTGCTTTAGCAGGACATCCTGGACATCAAAAAACTTTAGCAAATTGTAAAAAACAGTTTTGGTGGCCATCAATAATTAAGGATGTCAAAGAATATGTTGAAACATGTCCAATCTGCGCCAGAAATAAAGTCTCACATAAAGCCCCTGCAGGTTTTTTACAACCTTTAACTACCCCCCCAATCCTTGGCACACCATTAGTCTAGATTTTATTACAAACTTACGACCAGCAAATGGTTACACTACTATCCTTGTAGTAGTAGATTGTCTAAAATGGCACATTTTGTTTCACTACATAAATTACCTACATCACTTGGATTTAGCAATATTTTTATAAACCATATTGTGCGACTACACGGTTTACCATCTAAAATTATATCAGACCGTAGCAGTCAATTCAATTCAAAGAAAGCTTTATTCGGTTTGGGTAGCAACCATAAAAGCAAAAATACATACACAAACATTAAAATCCAATTACAATTTCATAAAGTATATATACAATCGGTTCAGTGCAATTATAAAAATATAGATTCAATTGATAGATACATTAAAAAACCATACTTTTCCTAGCATGAATAGATTTTAAAATAAATGTCGCCACATAAAAACAAATCTTGGGCTCTTTTAATGTAAACAGTAGACTCACAGCAGCATTAATAGTTGTGACATTATATTTCTTAAACAATGGTTTTAAATAGACGATTCTATAGTTCAAGTACAATTCGCATAATAGTAAAAAGTGCATGGTGCTCTGTTTAGTGTGCTTATCACATGGACATGGGGTGACTGGATGCTGTTTCATTTCTGGGAACGCGACTAGATGATGGACAAGACCTAGTCTCATCCTCGTTAGTACAAAACGGTGAAAGGATCTTGAAACTAGTGATAAATAACTTTAAAAACCAACAAAGTCTATATACAGTTGATAAAGCTGATATGTAGGTTGTTTCTCCACATTTCTCATCCTACACTCCTTCTTATGGGACAGAAATATGTTCCTCATCTCCTGTTTGGGCAGACCTATCACATCAGTTGGATTTCTCGAGATCGTGAGCTTAAATAGGTCTCTACTAACATATGCTATGTATTTTAACCAAGGGATCTTAAAACAATTGTCCAATCGCAAACAGTCCTTAATAATTGTTTGCATGAATATAGTCTCCTCTTTAGACCAGATCGATCTCCAGAGCAGAAGCGGTCTCAGTGCAATCAAATCTGACAGGTATTCAAGCCCCACTTCACGATGGATTAACTCGGAGGATGCTGATGCTGGCAGGCACAATAGCTTTTTAAAAAAAGAGTTTTCCTCTATTTGTAGATCTAAACTGGGGTGGTAGCCCCAAACCCCTGCACCATAAAGTGCAATAGAGACACATCTAGCTTTATAGACATCGGTCATATCTTTAATACGGCGATCCCCTAATTTGGAAGCAAACCTGAACACCCCATGTGCACTTTTAGACATCTTAACCCGGACATTAGATATTTCACGTGACCATTTACCATTACCAGAAAAAGTTAGCCCCGTAGCAGTCAATTTGCGTCGAAATTCTGGAAGGATTTGTGCAAAAATGTAGGCATGGAAGTAGCGTTATCTAATGCCTTTCACCCAGAAACAGATGGACAGACGGAACGGATGAATCAAACTCGTATTCAGATTCTTCGTTTTCTTCTGTCAACTATTACAAGTGATTGGGATAAAGCTTTACCCATTGCAGAGTTTATTTACAATAATAGTGCCCACGTAGCTACTCATTGCACTCCATTTTACTTTTTAACTGAGCATCACCCCAGGGCTCTTCCAGTTTCCTTTGATATTTCTTTCATTCCTGCAGTCACTGAGAGACTACAACAATTTTCAGGAACAAGCTAAAATCTATTTAAATAAATATAAAGAAGGTATGAAACAACAAGCAGATAAGAAAAGAGAACCCACCCCACAATTTAAAATAGGAGATAAGGTCTGGCTTTCCACAAAACATTTAAAATACAAGGTCCAAGAAAATTACAACCTCAATATATTGGACCCTTTTCTATATTAAAGATTCTCAATCCAGTCACATTCAATTGGAATTACCTCCCGAATAACCTGTACTTTCTACTTTCCATGTATCCTTATTAAAATCCTTTAACCCAGAAACAAGAAAAGAACCCCCTCCACCACCAATTCCAGTAAAAGGTCATTTAGAATATGAAGTCCAACGTATTCTTGGCTCTAAGAGACTACAGGGTCGCTTGTATTATTTAATAGCCTGGAAAGGTTATGATGCTAGTGAAAATTCACGGGAACCGGCATCTTTTGTTAATGCACCACGATTGATACGCCAGTTTCATCTTAGATGTCCCTGTCAGAGTGCCACTTCCTTGGAGTCTGTACGTTGCTCTATGGGCCCACCTCTCGGTACCTCCAATTCAGGATGCTATTACAGCACTGAAAGTTAGAGTGACCAAGTGGGGGGAAGGGTTTGAGGAAGGGAACAGCTGGGAAGGAGACCTGTAAAACAAACAGATAAACATACAAACAATAACAATCAATATAAATAATTCTCAGGTACCAGACTCTGCTACGCGGAGTCTTATTGCTAATGAGTCTCTACTTTATCACAAGCCCGTGATACAAGTTATACAGAAAATACACTGCCAAGGAATGTGTTATAATCACACCTTCCTAACAGTAAAGTTCAATAATATACAGAGCATATACTCATAATTATGACACAGTACACAAATGAGCCCCTGTGCGAGCTTGCCCAAGCGCTTGAAAAATCAACATACCAAAAGCACCAAAGGGCTACTCCGAAAGTTCCACATACACTATGCCAAATGGACCTAGAGCACTAGTCCCTATGTTCACCAACTCAATATGCAAAAATGAGCCAGAGCTGTAAATCGTAATTGCTGGACCTAATGCATGACAACACAATTGTTTAATGAATTCTAAAACGCGCAATCAAAAGTGTGAGTGTAATCATACAATAGTCAAAATAAACTCCAGAGCGCACTGTTGTATGCTTGCCAAAATGTAGTTTGCAAAATGAGCCCCAAAGCGCACGATAGTGTGCTGCCAAACACTGAATGCAGCAAATGAGCTCCAAAGCGCACCAAATCCCAACAAGAAATGAAGTTACTCTGTTGCCTTCAAACAACAGAGGCTTACCTGCAGGCTCAAAGTAAATTGGAATGAACTCACGAGTCAGCAGAAGAAAGAGAGGCTGCTTCCACACAGGATCCAGAAAAGTGAGCCACTCCCAATGGGTGTGGCTCCTTTTATAGGCAGACCACACCCATAGGCAACCACACCCAAAGTGACTGCTGTGTGGGGATTCTGGGATATGACCACACCCATAGGCAACCACACCCAAAGTGACTGCTGTGTGGGGATTCTGGGATATGTAGTCCCCTATAGTTACATCCAGCAGGGAAAAAGGAGAACATATAAAGGAAAATGAACAATGAAAGGAAAATACAAAGAAAACATATTGCAGTGCTTAATGTACATTTACAGGACACCGCAGCCACCATTTAGCAACAGGAAAATGTAGTTTCCCACATCGTACCACATTGGGGGTGGGCCCTTGAATGCGCGCCACAGAGGCGACGCTAACAGTCCCCACAAAGCACGTCCGGTGGTACGCTCTTTGAGAGGGGCGACTGTTAGGAATTACACACGAAGCTTAACCAATTCTGGAACCACAGAATGACAGGAAGCAAGACCTTTGAGTTGAGGTTACGGTCAGACACATATCCCTTGAAGTTGTGCAAAACGGTAAAGAGTCAGAATATCGAGTTGGAAATGTCGACTTGCACTAATATCGAGTGTAGAATATCGAGATACAGAAATATCGACTGCAAGAATATCGTGGCCAAGTATATCGAGTTTAAGGTAAGAAATATCGTTTTCAAAAATATCAACGTCATTAATATCGTTTGCAAAAATATAGGGGGTCATTATGATAGCGGGCGGATCGCCACTGCCCGTATGGCGGTGGCGATCCGCCAGCTATCTCACACCGCCCGCCTAACATTTTCCCCCGCCACATTATGATGGCTGGGGGGTCCGCGGCGGACGGAAAGACCGTCCGCCGCTTTT